>JANAVB010014657.1:0-56768 GCA_029216955.1 Iris pallida
TGGGCGGCCGGAAGAACGTCGGGGCGGGCGGCGGCGGATCGGGGGCGCTGGCTGGAGGGGTGCTGGCTGGAGGGGTCGGGGGTCGACGTCGGGCGCGGCCTGGAGGAAACTCGGCCGAGAGGGTTTGGAAGTAGGGGGGTTTGTTGTGTGCTGGTGAGTTTGAGAGAGTGAAAGAAAGGATGGGGAAATGAGATGGAGAGGGGTGGGAGCTGGTGTTAGGTTCTTAATGAGGAGGAGGAGAAAGGGTTTTGTGGAGGAGAGGGAAAGAAGGAAGAGAGTGGTGAGGAGGAGTAAGTGGGAGAGAAGAATGGGAACAGGGAGCTGGTCGTGGGAAGTTAGATTAGGAAAATAGGTTTGTTAGTAAATTAACTAATATTATATACAATATATTTTGGTATATAGGTTCCAAGAAATAAAAATATTCAGGGGAAAGGTCGGAAGACAGGATTCGGGTTCAGCTCGGGGTCGGACCCCGGATACGGGATCGGGACTGGCAAGCAATCAAAGGTCCAAAAATCATTTTTAAAAAAATAGAATTTTCCTAACCGACTAATAATTAATAATAATAAATAACAATAATAATAATACAAACAATAATAATCACCAAAAATAATTAGCTAAATCCAGGAAGCGGGTTTCACAATCTTCCCTCCTTAGGAAATTTCGTCCTCGAAATTTAAAAGGTAGGGTAGAAAAGATTTCCTCAAATCAAACATGTGCGGGTACTGCGCCCGTAACTCAGGTCCAACAATAAGAATGGCCAAGGCAGTCGTGGATGAGACATTTAGGGGCAAGTTTTAACTATGTCACAATCCACATAGAAAAATAAGATAAAAAGCGAACCAAAGTATATGAGGTTGATCAGACCATCTTGCACCGGTTCTGATGAGACAATATATTAGTGGAGGCCTCCAATAAAATACTGTCATGATCAAGCTCTATAAAGAAATAAGCTTGCAAAACTAGGCTAACTTAGCAGCAATAGTCAAGTTTAGTACAAAATATTAGAACGAACGATAATACTTGCAAAAAATAGGAGTTATGTGACAGCACAGAGTTCATGGTTTTCTTCTCACCTCTGTCCAATATTGCCACTGGCTTCTCTGGCTCTGTGAGGCTGGGTCCAATTTCCAGCTCCGAATGGTCCACGATGTGGCTCCGGTCCGGGATGTAGCATCTCAGCTGCGAAACGTGGAAGACGATGTGGACGCCTTCGAGTCTTGGGGGTAGAGCCACCCGATAAGCCACTTCTCCAATCCTGTTAAGTACTTCAAAAGGACCAATATACCTGGGACTCAACTTCCCAGCTCTGCCGAATCGGATTGTGCCTCTGGTAGGAGAAATCTTCACAAAGACACTATCTCCTTCTTCAAACTCCAGTGGTCGACGACTGCTATCTGCCGAATGCTTCTGTCTATCTTGGGCAATCCTGAGCTTGTCTCTAATCACCTTCACCTTCTCTGCTGTATCAGTCACCATCGGGTCCCAGCAGTACTCTTTCTCCTACGTCATCCCATACAAGTGGAGTACGGCAACGATGTCCATAAAGAGCTTCAAATGGTGTCATATCGATGCTAGTTTGGTTTGTTGTAAGAGAACTCTACTAAGTGCAAATGGTCTTCCCAAGACCCTCCAAATTCTAAGACGCAAGATCGCAGCATGTCTTTAAGCGTCTGGATTGTCTCTCTGATTGTCCGTCTGATAGGCGGTGCTGAACTTCAAATGTGTTCCCAAGCTGTCATGCAAACTTTTCCAAGAGTGAGAGGTAAAACGAGTGTCTCGGTCAGATATAATGCTTACCGAAACTCCATGAATCCGGTAGATATGCCGTATGTACAGTGCTGCCAACTTCTCGGTGGATAGACCAACCTTGAAGGGGATAAAGTGAGCTGACTTCGTCAGTCGGTCCACGATAACCCAAATGGCATCCTTCCCTCCTTGGGATCGAGGCAGTCCCGACACGAAATCCATTGTTATGTGCTCTCATTTCCACTCCGGGATGTCAAGCGGCTGCAAAAGTCCTGCTGGTCTCTGTCTGCTAGCTTTTACTTGCTGACAAATTAAACATCTAGCCACATACCTGGATACATCCTTCTTCATTCTGTACCACCATACTGTAGTCCGCATATCCCGATATATTTTGTTGGCTCCAGGATGTATGGAATACTGAGACTGGTGTACTTCTTGCATCAGCTCGTTCCTCAGTTCGCCAGTTGGTACGCAAAGCCTCGTACCATTCTTCAGTGCTCCATCGCTGGCGATTGAGAATCCTTCAAGTGTTCTTGCCAGCACTTGATCTCTGAGGTTAGAAAGCGTCTCGTCTTGGAATTGTGCCTCCTTGACTCTGTCCATAAGACTTGAACGCACTTGCAACTGTATCAATGATGAATCAGCTCCTGGTACAATGGCTTCTCTTCCCAGTTTCTTTATTTCTTCTTCCGACAGTACTATTCCAGTCCAAGCTTTTCCATGTCCTCCAATAAATGACGCTCCTTGGTCAAGAACATTGCCATCGGGTATCGACTAAGTGCATCTGCAACAACATTAGTCTTACCCGGATGATACTGCAGGTTGATGTCGAAATCCTTCATCAGCTCCAGCCATCGTCTCTGTCTCATGTTCAGCTCCTTCTGAGTGAAAACATATTTCAGACTTTTGTGGTCTGTAAATATTTTCACTCTCTCTCCATAAAGGTAGTGCTTCCATAGCTTCAATGCAAATATTACCGTTGCAAGCTCCAAATCATGTGTGGATAGTTTTTCTCATGAGTCCGTAATTGCCTAGATGCGTAAGCAATTACTTTCCCGTGTTGTTGAAGAACGAAGCCCAATCCCTTACCGGAAGCATCACTATAAATTGAGAAACTGCCGGTACCTGTGGGTAGCGCAAGTATCGGCACCGTTGTAAGCCTCTTCTTCAGTTCCTCAAAAGCTGACTGACAAGCTTCAGACCAAATGAATTCTTCGTTCTTTCTAGTGAGCTTCGTCATTGGTTCAGCAATCTTGGAGAAATCCTTCACAAACTTCCGGTAGTAGCCAGCCAAACCCAAAAAAAGCTTCTGATTTCTGCAACCGAGCTTGGTGCAGTCCACTTCTCAATAGCAGCTATCTTCTTTGGATCCACCAAAATTCTTTTTCCTGTGACAACATGGCCCAGAAATTCCACTTTGTCTAAAAAGAATTCGCATTTGGATAGCTTACCATAGAGCTTCTCCTTCCTCAAGGTGCTCAGAACTTTCCTCAGGTGCTCTTCATGCTCTTCTTCGGTCTTTGAGTAGATCAGTATGTCATCGATGAAGACAACAACAAACTGATCCAGGTATTCATGGAAAACCTTGTTCATGAGGTTCATGAATACCGCAGGAGCACTCGTCAGTCCAAACGGCATGACCAAGAATTCAAACTGTCCATACTTGGTGTTGAATGCCGTCTTGGAAATATCTTCCTTCCTGACCCTGATCTGATGGTAGTCAGATCTAAGATCAATCTTCGAAAACACCTTGGCTCCGCTCAATTGATCAAATAGGTCATCGATCCGGGGCAGAGGGTACTTATTCTTGATGGTGTTACTGTTCAGCGCCCAGTAGTCAATGCACATCCGTACTGTTCCGTCCTTTTTGGGCACAAACAAGACAGGTGCTCCCCAGGGTGAAGCTCCATCTCGAATGAATTCCAGAGCCTTCAGTTCATTGATCTGGTCCTTCATCTCCTTGGCCCCTTCGGGTTGATTCTGTAGCATCTCTTAGAAATAGGAGAAGAGCCGGGGACTAGGTCAATGGTGAACTCTATGTCTCGATCTGGGGTAATCCGGGAAGACTATCAGGGAAGACATCTACCTAAAGGTGTAACTAAGAATTTTATTCATATTGGAGAATTACAGTAAGACTCTCATAATTATTCTAAGGACATCCTGTTACAACTTCTTATAACAATAGATAATGCTATCAGCAGTTCTATGTACTAGTCTTCATAGCTCTGGCTCTTGCACAAGCAGTCTCCAACTGCTTTCTCTTCTTCTATGATCCCCGAGTCTGCATTATGCCTTTCTGTAGTGGGTGTAGGCGACAAGGTCTGCTCGATAGAGAGTCCCTAGGTTGCGGCGTAGCAGGTGTTGCTGGGATTGGTGCTCTGGTACGATGGAAAGATAAGGAGCAGTCCTTTACCCGATGTTCAGCGGATCCACATGCCAACATTGTCCCAATCTTTTGCGACAACTAACGGCCTGATGACCAGGCCTTTGCAGTAGTCACAAGCCATAGCCTCTTACGACAAGACTGTCGGAAAGTAGAGTACTTGATGGGACCAAATATCTTCTAGATTCAGGGGTACCCCTCCTAGGGTGAGGTTCCGCACCAACTTGGTTTAAGATAGCTAAGGCTACGTCATTGACATCCTTCATAACATCTCGTGATATCAATCTGTTTCTGCTGGGCCTCGGCTTGGGCCTTCTGGGACTCCAGGATTCCTTGGAGTAGGACAACCATTTGAGAGGTGTCTGCTGGTACTGGTGGGGCGACAGGAGTAACTATCATAACAGGAGATGGCAAAATTGCCGTGGGCGAAATAGGTTCGGCTGTGGTATGAGCTGGGCTAGGGACTTGTGCGGCAAAGGGAGGATTGATGAGCTGCAAAGGAGAAGGACTGAAACGGGCCTGAGAATGAGGGGTGTGGTCAGGAGTTATCACCTTGTCATCAGCAGGACTGGAACGGGTTATCTTTCCTCTAGTCATAGTCTGAAAGGTTTAGGAGGCAAACATAAGCAATGTATCCTACCAGGCCATAATCAAACAAAAATATATATATATATATAATTCGGACCTATGTTGTGACAAGTCAATGTTCTAGTGTTCTAATTGTTTCTAGGTATGTTTTCCTAAGTTGTTGTTTCATGACCTGCATGGGCCACCACTAAAAATATGTCACGACCCGATCCCAAATAATTGGGTCGAACCGGATCATGCCCAGCCTGCACCGTTGTTGAGACGGCGACAGTAAGCTGTTCCATTAGCAGGTATTCATAACAACATCTATATACATTTGTCATAACTCAATATTCGAAATTTAAAACTTTATTAAACATTAGAGAAGTACACTGGAATTAGAAAGACTGAAATAAAATGCTTGAAATTCAAATAACAAAATTTCAAAACAACAAGACTGGAAACAGAAAATCTAGCTAAGCGTTCGGCTCATCGGCCTCAGGTCCTGCGTCCTCCAAAGGGGACTCTGACAACACCACAGGGTACAGAACCGGGTCGTAATAGCTACTTATCAATAGCTAAGCATCATCATTAGAACCTAAAAATGTTATCTCCAGTCAGGAGGGAGCAAAGTACAATTTATGATAATCCAACAATTGAAATATTAATAGAATTATGCACTTTTAAACAATTTGGAATAAATTCTAGCAGTTACAGTATTGTGATGTGAATAGGCAATGAATATGACCGGCTTGGGTTGTACAGTGAAAGATATGGCTTATCCCCGTGTGTAAGAGGGGTAAGCTCGCACAGTTCTAAGTTATTACTTTGATGTGGTCATACTCATTACACTACTCCTCCAGTCCCCAAACAGTTACAGTAGTTATAGTAGTTACAGTCAGTGCTCTCAGAGAGAGTTCCGTGTTGCATCGTGGTTTAAACTTGCAATAAAACGATTATTAAATAATTGTAAACTAACATAAAATGTACTTGCCTTGGTTTGACTGGATTTAAAGGTTGAAGACTTCGAGATGGAAACTAGACTCGTCCTCGAAATCCTACATTCAAAAGTTGACTCAAATTCCAGAGTTACCAAGCTAACTATGCTAGTTGCAATCTCTAAGTTTGTCCTAATCAATTTTAATCTCTGATTATGCAAACACAAACAAAACTCGATTATCGGTGCATTGTAATTAATAACGAGGGAAAGATCAATTTAACTTTGTATTTTGGAAAAACTCGTAGTTACCAATTTATTGGGTTAAAACTTTGTATTTTCGTAATTATACATATAAAACTAAATTTCTTGTTTTAATGAGAAAACATGATCGTTGTTTTTAAATATTACAAACTTGTAAATTTAATGTGAGAAAACCTCATTTAGTTTTTCTATCAAAATAATATTTATTTAGATTTACGCGTATACGCTAAAAATCAGCAAAACCAAAAAATGACAGAAAAACCTACGCTACAATATTTACAGGCCACAGAGAAAGAAAAATGGAAAAGCTGGGCTTATGCCCTTACAATTTATTTTACATAAATTGAAATAAGAAGAAACATTTGTTAGTTATGTAATTATCCTACAATTTAATTATAAATAAAGATAAAAATTAAAATAAATTAAATAGTGAGTCTCAGATATTGGTCCAATCGTCATATAAGCTAATGCCTCAACATCCGGGCGAAGCCGATTTCGTTTGCACTTAGCCGGGGCCCATTGACCAATACGGTCGTCGCCCAAAAATCCAAAATAATAATCTTTTCCGAAAAACCATTTTAAAATCATTTAAAATTATAATTAAATTTTATAGAAAAATTCGGCAGCATTTCCTCTATTTTTCGGTCAACCCAAAAACTGGGAAAGTGTGCCAATATTTTCCTGCAAGTATCCCAAACCAGGGAAATCCAATATATATATAAATAATCACAAATTATTCCCAATATTAATTCGAACAACTCGAAATGAATTCGGAAATCCGAAATCAACCCAGAAGACATCACAGCAACAATTCAGAAAAAATCCGAAAACCAAAAATATTCACAGAACTCTTTTCCGAAAGTTTCGGAAAAATCTAAACCAAACTAACATAGGCTTTCCCGAAAGTCTCTCAGAAAATCCTGGAAACAAAACGTAACCTAAAAATCGAATTCTCGAAGGAAATTCGTGGACCAATCTCATCATAGATATGGGAGGGACGAACTACTATGATTAACCAAAAATTACCCAAATCGACGGAATCCGAAGGGTTGCCTCGGACTCGGGACACGCGAATCCGCAGAAACGAACTCGAAACGGAATCGAACCACGCCGAAAGCACATGCAGGTACCGACCACTCGGGACGGGGCTACGCACGCGCGGATCGGGGCTGCCGGGGGCGGCAGTGGCTGGAAAGGGGCGCTGGGCTCGGATTGCGCGCGGGGTTGGCCGCGGGGCGGCCGGGGAGAACGTCGGGGCGGGCGGCGGCGGATCGGGGGCGCTGGCTGGAGGGGTGCTAGCTGGAGGGGTCGGGGGTCGACGTCGGGCACGGCCTGGAGGAAACTCGGCCAGAGGGTTTGGGAGTAGGGGGGTTTGTTGTGTGCTGGTGAGTTTGAGAGAGTGAAAGAAAGGATGGGAAAATGAGATGGAGAGGGGTGGAAGCTGGTGTTCGGTTCTTAAGGAGAAGGAGGAGGAGAAAGGGTTTTGTGGAGGGGAAGGAAAGAAGGAAGAGAGTGGTGAGGAGGAGTAAGTGGGAGAGAAGAATGGGAACAGGGAGCTGGTCGTGGGAAGTTAGATTAGGAAAATAGGTTTGTTAGTAAATTAACTAATATTATATAACAATATTTTGGTATATAGGTTCCAAGAAATAAAAATATTCAGGGGAAAGGTTGGAAGACAGGATTCGGGTTCAGCTCGGGGTCGGACCCCGGACACGGGATCGGGACTGGCAAGCAATCAAGGGTCCAAAAATCATTTTTAAAAAAATAAAATTTTCCTAACCGACTAATAATATAATAATAATAATAATAATAATAATAATAATAATAATAATAATACAAACAATAATAATCACCAAAAATAATTAGCTAAACCCAGGAAGCGGGTTTCACACATAGTTATATTATTCTAATCATCTTTGCTATCCTACCATCATACAACTTTTTATCTTTCCTGAGTCACAAATTCTTGTACCTCACTCCAATTTGATTTGACATTTTAGTTTCTCATCTCAAAAGATTCTATTACCTTCTGTCTTCTCAATAAACTGTTGGCATTCTTCTTCTTTCTGCCTGTTTCTGTTTCACGAGACCTCAATTGATTTTCTCCTATTATATGATCATATTTGTACCTAGATTTTTTCGTGCCTAAAATGATTTCAATCACAACAATATTATAACTTTATCATATCTAGTTAATTTAGATCGTGCCTGATGATTTAAAATCCTATTTTTGATCAAGGCTAAGTGATTTTGGTTGTACCCCGGCCCTTATCTTTGAAATTTCGAGGGCAAAATTTTCTAAGGAGGGAAGGATGTGAAACCCGCAATTTTGGTTTATTAGAATTACTGGATTATTGGATTTCTAGTTTAGATTAGGATTAATATTAATTATTACTATTATTATTGTTATTATTATTTTAGTCGGATCATTTATTTCAAAAATAAATTAATTGGATTTTTGTTTGTGGCCTAGTCCCGATTTCGTGTCCGGAGTCCGATCCCGAGTTCGAACCCATTTTTCCAAAGCCTGACTCCGTTCCGAACCCGTCCTTACTTCTTTCTTTTAAATTCTGGTTATTAATATATATATTATAATGTATGTTTGTTGGTAAATATATCTATTCATATCCTAATTCCTGACTAACCCAACCCCTCACTCTCACTCACCCGATCCCCAAGACTTGTTCCCAGCCTTCCCTTTATTCTCTCCCACGTTGCCCATCTCTCCACACAAACCTCTCCACCCACAACCAAAAAAAACACACAACACCCCATCACCATATAAACCTCTCTTCCTCACTCTCTCTTCCTCTTATTTCAAACCCCTCCATTCTCCCATTACCGCCACCTCCCCCAACCCGAGGCCACCGGCCCCTGACCCGAGTCGGACCCCCGCGCCTCCTGCCGGCCCGATCTCCTCCGGCCGACCACGTGGCCGTCCCTCCCGCGCGGCGCCAGTAGCCCCGCCGGCGCCCATCCCGACGCAACCCCGCGCAGCCGCCCTGTCCACGTGCCCTAGATCGCGCCCTTCCGGTCGACCCCTAACCGCGCGACCACGCCCTCCCCGGCGTCCCCGTCCAGCCGAGCACTACCGGCCCGTCCGCGCCTCCACCCGGCGCCATTTCCTCCGACCAACTCCGGCCGCCCGCCGTGCCCTAGCCCCGGCGCCCCGCCAACTTTCTCCGACGATTTCGTCCTGCACCGCCGGCTGCCTCCCGGCCGCACCCGAGCCCCTCGGCCGCCATCCCCGACGACCCCCGAGGCCAACCCTCACCCCGGCGACCCCGTTCCCGTCCGGCCAGACCCCGTCGGTCTCCGTCGCCTCTGTTCCGAGGCCGCGCTCTGCCACGTCTTCCCCAGCAACCCCTTCGCGCTGTTCCAGCACTGCCCCTGTGGCCGTGCTGTCCCGATCTGACTTTCCGGGACTCACTGACCCGTGGCCGCTCTCCCAGCACTGACCCGCGGGTTTCCCGACCCACTGTTCCGCGGCGCTCTCTGGTGTTTCTGTTTCCGTGTCGCTGCCTTGTGGATATTCTTTCATATTTTCATCTAAGAGCTCTAGCCGAGCAACCGAGGTATATTTTTGTATCTTCGTGTCCCTCTCTTTGTGTCGATGATGACGTCGTCTCAATCCCGCTATGGGATTCGATTGTTGGTGTTGGTTCTGATTTTTAAATCAGAATTGGTTCGTTGGGTTTCCGATTAAATTTTGAAATTTACGCTGTATTTTTTGGGTTTCATAATCTGGTTCCTATTCGGAGTTGGATCTGATTTTCCGAATTTGATTTGGAATTGTCGGATTTGTTTCCGATGTCGAGTTCGATAGTTTTCGGATTTTCTGATTGAGTTCTGTTAGGAACTCATATACTGGTGGTTTTAACTATGTGTATTTCTTTATGGTATATATATACGTTTATGGTTTTGAGATGGAATTTAGTTGGTTTTCTAGTTATATATTTGGTGTTGGCATTATTCCTGGTTTGGGATATGTTGGTTGTATTTTCCCATTATTTGGGTTATCCCGATTACAAAGGAGATGTTGCCCGATTTTTCAAAAATATTTGAAAATCTTTCGGTTTATTTCTTGAGTTCAACTATAGTCAATTAACAGTTTGGCTTACGGATAATATTTTGAGTACTAGCGAAATGCAAACGAAACCGGAACTTTCGGACGTTGAGGCATTAGCTAGAATGCAACATGACAGTTTAGACCAAGTCTGAGACGCATTTTATAATTATCTTTAATTTATTATTATTTTTAGAATGGATTACTGCTGTTAGTAATTTTGGTGCAGGGCTTCGGCCTACTGTTGGACCGTTCGCGGCATTCAGAGCTCACCTTTAAATTAAATTAATTTATGTAAAAATTGTAAGGATATAAGTCCAAGTTTTCTTTTCTATTTTCCTGTGGACCTGTAATAAGTAGTTTAGTTTTTCCTTTTCTTTTCTGGATTGTTGTTCTATAGGTAAACGCGTTAATAATAAAATGAGTATTTATTTTAATATAGAAAATTAATAAGAGTTTTCTCACATTAAATAAAATAAGATTTCGAGTTTGTAACTTAGACATTCACATGTTTTCTCATTTAAAAGAAAAAGCCTAGTTTTATATATACATATTTAAAATACAAAGTTTTTGCCAAATTAACCGGTAATTGCTATTTTTCCCAATTAATCAGTAACCGACTTATTCAATTAAAATGATAACGAACGTAGTTTGCGACGTAAGACAATTTTCGGTAGATTAATTAAATAAACTTAAAACCTGACTAGGGTCTGCTTCTAGAGATTGTAACTAGCACACCTAGAATGGTTTCATTATGGTTCTAAGTCAAGGTTCTCAACTGTAGGATCTCGGAGACGTACTTAACTTCCTCCTCGGTACCGACAATCCCGATCCAGTCAATAACAGAGGCAAGTTACGGTTATGTTTTCTTGTATTTTATTTAGTAATTGTCAAGCTGCATGTTTAAACCACATTGCTACACGGAACCCTCTCCTAGGGTTCAGATATTGATTGATATTGATTGTGGAAATTGGGAGAATAGTGTAACGTTTATGGCCAATACCCCCCATATTGCATGATTGTGCGAGCTTACCTCTCTTACACACGGGGATAAGCCGTATCGCGTCGCTAGGACGCTATTGTATAACCCAAGCTGGTCATAGACGATTACACATTCAAATTACATTATTTTCAATTGTTAAATTGCTGGAAAATATTGTTTCAACTGTTTAGCCTGCACTTTTCCATTATTACTTGAAATATGAGATACATATTCGTACTTGCTCCCTCCTGACTGGAGACCACATTTTTAGGTGACATTGAGGATGCTGAGCTATTGTACAATAGCTACTATGACCCGATTTTGTACCCTGTGGTGTTGCCGGAGTCCCCCTCAGAGGACGCAGGACCTGAGGCCGACGAGCCGACTGCTTAGCTAGTCGTTTCTAATTTTTCTAGTTTTATTGTTTTGGAGTTTTGTATTCAGTACTTTATTTCAGTTCTTTCATTTCCAGTTGTACTTTTCAATTGTTGAATAAAAGTTTTAAAAATTTTCGTATATTCGAGTTGTGACAAATATATAGATGTTGTTGTGAACATCTGCATATAGAACAGCTTACTGCCGCCGTCTCACAACGGTGCAGGCTGGACATGATCCGGTTCGACCCAATAATTTGGAATCGGGTCGTGACAGATGGAGAGTGGGTCGACGGAGAAGGCGATGGCGGTGTTGAAGGAGAAGGGGTTGGAATTGGTCATGGCGGAGAAGAGGGAGGCGGCGAAGGAAGGGTCGGCGTCGGCGGCACGGTGGAAGATGCTGCTTGCGACGAAGGGGTTGCGGAAGAGGCCGGCGACGACGACGTGGGCGAGGATGGAGCGGAGGCGGTGGAGGGAGGGGCGGTGCAAGAGGAGCTGGAGGCAGGGGTGCCGTTTGAACAACCGGTTGCTCCGCACTCACCTTGGGACCTCCTCCTCTCTTATAGAGAGAGGAGCAATTTAGTCCTTTCATCGTCGTTGAACCAAAGCACATGGGTCGGACAAAAAATCCACTGTGCTTTATATCATAGTTGCGTACATGAATCATTTTTTCCAGTAACAGATAGAAAAGCGAGAAACTGACAAATCACACTCAAAATGACAGAAATTGATCATCAGTATATATATAACGAAAATGCTATTTTGACTCGTCCGCAGGACTTTTCTTTGCTGGTACGAGTCTGCGTGACGGCCATCCATTTGCTCTTTTGCTAACGTGGATCCACTTCGAGGCCGCTGGTCCGTATTTATAATCCTATATATGTATATTTTTTCGCTGATAACAACATATTTGTGAAATTTAAATTTAATTAAATATTTAATTTGATTAGATTTGGATGTACATAATTGGTGTTGTGCTATTTAGATATATAGACTTATTATTGTAAGAAATCCTGTTATGATCTAAAATAGAATAATTGATGGGTTATTACGGTTGAAATATGATTTTTATTTGAGAGCTTCCTATTTAATAGTTCCTTAATTATTTAATTTTTTTTTTGTAAGATTTTGATTTTGAACTAATATGTATGGTCAAAAAAAAATAGAACGGTCAAAAATACAGATTCAAACTACTCAAATGACCCTACTGGTCAGTGAGGAGTAGAGAAGCTAAAGTAACTCTAGTAGTCAATGAGGAGCAGTTGGATAAACAAGTTCCATGCATGGGATCTTGTATAATTATAGTCATACACGAATATTTCTTTTTCTTCCAGTAATAGATAGAAAAGCGAGAAACTGCCAAATCACACTTAAAATGACAGAAATTGAGCATAAGTGTATAGATATAACGAAAATACTATTTTGACTGCCTGCAGAGTGCTAGTCCGTGTCTGCATGGACTTCCTGCTAACGTGGACCTACCCTCGAATCGTAGGGCCAATACGCGGGCTGGCCTGTTGCGGTCAAAATAGCAGCTCCCCATATATAATTCCCTGTAGGAGACTTTGGATCTCTATCTATCTCCTCTTGTTCTTGCTCCCGAGCAGCAGAGCGAAGTAGAAGAGCACCCTGAAGAAGAACCCCCACGCCACCGTCACCCAGAGGCACCCCCACTTGCTGAGGTCCGTCACCCCCTCCTGCTGCAGCACGTTCGTCCCCGTCGTCACGCACGTGTCCTCGCCCACCTCCACCCCGAACGCAGAGCCGATCGCGGCCAGCGCCTTCTCCTTGGCCGCGTCGGACATCGCGGCCATCATCGTGTTGTCGAATATCTCCACCCCCCTCGCGAAGCACCTCCCGGCGTCCCCGAACTCGTTCTGCATCACCCCCTGGTAGGGGTACTTCACCAGCGACAGGTAGTGGAACCACAGCCAGTAGTCCGGCATCCGCTGCCGGCTGATGAAGAAGCCGCTGAAGAGGAGGAAGTAGGCCAGGATCGCCACCACCACCGTGTACCCCACCATCACGTGCGGGATCACGCCGGAGAGGAACGTCACGAACGACGTCCCCGCCCAGAACGACGCCAGGATCGTCAGGAAGAAGAAGAAGAACCCCGAGGCGCCCCCGGAGAGCCCCGTCGCGAAGAACGTCGTCACCGCGAAGGACGCGGCCAGGACGACGAGCGGCGGCACCGCGACGATCGCGTTGGAGAGCACGTAGGAGGAGCGGCGGTAGGCGTTGTAGGCGGTCTCCCGCATGAAGATGTACCTCTCCTGGAGGAACACCGGGAGCGCGTCCGCGCAGGTGAAGTAGACCGTCGACATCGCGAAGGCGAACATGCCCACCCGCTCCATGACGCCCTTCGGGGTGTCGTCGAGCTTCCAGAACATGGTGGCCAGGATGAAGCCCGTGACGAGCACCGCCCCGAGGCGGATGGCGTACAGCTCCGGCATGCGCCGCGTGTTCGTGAAGGACCGCCGGCAGAGGACCAGCATCTCGATCCAGAACGGGTTGACGAACGTCGTGCCGCTCGACACGAGCTTGCCGCGGGCGACGCTCGCGCAGATCGCGTCCTTGAGCGAGCTGCGGGCAGCTTCGGGCTTGTCGTCGCGGGATGACGACGACGACGTCGTCGTCCTCATCGCCTGCCACGACCTGTTGAACTCGACGAGCGGCTTCGGGCCGGTCGGGGAGGACTCGAGCTCGCGGATGAGGTCGAGAGTGAACTCGGTCCGGTTCTCGTTGTCGGGGACCGGGCGGCCGAACTCGGAGAGGTAGAGCGGGAGGGCGTCCGGCGGGCCGAAGTACACCGTCTGGCCGCGGGAGAGGAAGAGGAGGCGGTCGAGGAGGCCGAGGATCCGGGAGCTCGGCTGGTGGACGGTCATGACCACCACGCTGCCGCTCCGCGCGATGCGCCGGAGGACGTTGACGACCATGAACGCCGAGGTGGAGTCGAGGCCCGACGTCGGCTCGTCGAGGAAGAGTATGATGGGGTCGTGGATGATGTCCGTGCCTATAGACACGCGGCGGCGCTCTCCGCCGGAGACGCCGCGGTGGCCCTCGTCGCCGATGATCGTCCTCGCGGCCGCGCGGAGCCCGAGCTGGTCGATGAGGGCCTGCACCCTCGCCTTCTTCTTGGACGCCGAGAGGGTCCTCGGGAGTCTGAAGTCCGCGGAGAACATGAGGGTCTCCTCGACGGTGAGCATGGGGAAGAGGAGGTCGTCCTGCATTACGTAGGCGGAGATGGACTTGAGCAGCTTCCCGTCGAGGACCTCCCCGTTGAGGGTGACGGAGCCCCGGAGGCTCTCCTTCTGGATGCGGTTCGCCAGCGCGTCGATGAGCGTCGACTTCCCGGAGCCGCTCGCGCCCAGCACCGCCAGAATCTCCCCTTCCCTCGCCTCGCCCGTTATCGAGTCGAGGAGGGTCTTCGTCCTCCCCCCCGCCGCGCTGCCGCCGCCGCCAGCAGCGCTCCGCTGCTCCGCGGCATCGGCAGTGGCGGCCCTGTCGGCCTTCGCCTTCGCGGTCCTGACGCTGTACGTCAGGTCCGCGAAGGAGAGGACGAAGGGGTACTGCGTGCTGCCGTCCCCGCCGCCGCTGCGGACGTCCACGACGTGGACGTCGGAAAGGGAGGGCGACGCGTCGGCGCTGGCGGGGTCTGCGGCGCAGCCGAGGAAGTCCTCGAGGCTGCGGGGGCGGGGGACGGCGCCGTCGGCTTTGTCTACCATCAGGGGGGAGAACCTCATGGGGGAGAACTTGTCTACTAGCCAGGACATGGCAATGGCGCTTGTTTTATACCAAGGTCGCGAGAATTGCCAGTGCAACGACGTGCATGGGGAGACTGAGTTGGAAGAGTGAATTAGAAGTAAAAATGGTGGGTGAGAGTTTTAGGAGAGTAGTAGTAGTAGTACAATCAACAACGAGAGACTAATATAGAGTAGAGTAGAGAAGTTGTTGGAGTGTTAGTAGATCAACTTAATTTCTGGTGTGGGGGAGTTGATCTAACAATGGATTTAGTTTTAATTTCAAAATGGTTAAGTAATTAATATCTAAAAAAAATCTATGATATAGTTAAAAAAATTAAATTGTATTGAAATATTTTAAATATTGTTTAATAGAATTTTTATGATATATTTTTAGGATTTTAGATATTTTTAATTAGGTAATACCATGTACTCAGTTTAAATATAATTTAAATACTAAATTTAGTGTTGTTTAAAATCCCACACACACAATTGGATGACTCAACCTGTTGGTTCCTTCAGGCCACTGTAATACCACTAGGCTAGAGAATTTATTTTATGTTATGTTCAAGTAGTCAGTAGAATTGTTAAATTCTTTTACTAACTGAGGAGATACATACACATAGTTAATTATTTATTGAATAATAATTATTATTTAATTGAGAATATACATTTGTGCACAGATTTTATTTTTTCTTAGCTGATGGATTTATTTTAGCAGAGTGTGATATATTAGCATGTAATATATAGTTGTATCAACAGAACCGTATAATCACGTCGGTAAGGGTGTATCCCGTTGGATACACCTGAGGGTCTCGTGTGAATGAGCACAGTTTGAATACCCAAGACGTTGCGGCTCTGAGTAAAGAAACACTTCAAAAAAGAGTATTGTTAAATTCACCCCTATTTTTATTCAGTTTATCTCTTTTGTTGAATTTGTTAAATTTATCTGACAATTTTTTTTGTTTAGTTCACCTTCTTTCTCTTGTCCACTATATTTCTTAATTTCTTAAATCAATTAACTATTTTTATTATTATATTAATTTAATATTATTAACTATCAATTTTTTCGTAAGATTTATAGAATCTGAGGTAAAAAAAAAAACAAAAACAATCAAGTGCTATTTTGAAAATATTATACTAAGTTATCTACATGTACCTGTGACACAACCAGTTTTTGTAATTATTATTTTTATATCATTCACTAATATCTTTAATAATATTTATAGTAATTTAAATTTATTTATATTGTTTAATAATATTTATGTTACTTTTAAGATTTTTTTATGGATATATTTCTTATCTTTTTAATCGTGAGTCACCTTTATCCTATAAAGTTTAAAAAAAAAATTATAATTATAATTTTTATTTATTTAATATATATATATCATGTTTTCTAATAGTTAATTTTGCATATTTTAGTGAAAAATAAGACTTCATATATGTTATCTTGTAGAATTATATGTAATATTATAAGGTCATCTCCAATGGTGGTTTATATCCAGCTTATTTCTACAGTAGAAATCTACTTAAAAAAAAACATACTAATGGAGATTTATAGAAACTCTCATAGAAATTCTCTCTCTCGTACCATTTAATATTGGATATATCCTTTTATTTGTTGCAATTTCTATATAAAAGCTCTAGCAAATATGTTAGAAATTTTCATGCAGTAGAATGACAAGTAAGATAGAAACCTAATTTTAGAAATCACCATCTTTGGTGAGCGTTTTTATCTTTTCTATTTATATGGAAGAAACCAATTCTAGGAAAAAAAAACTTCTTTGTGTGAGATAGGATAAAGAGTTTTTATGAGTCTTCACTTTGTTAAATTGATCATTTTATTAAATGGAGAATCATTGTAAATATTTTTTTAACGTGTACAATTTTTATATAAAAACTCTACCAACTATTAGATATAGAAGCTCAATTTTAGAAATCAATGATGGCCTCAGTAGTAGACTTAAGCAGAACTGTAGAACAAAATTGAAATAATTGGCATATGGAGTTCAAAAGAAAGAGGAAAAAAAATTTAATATTTTCTTGTGGGGGTTTGATTGGGAATTATGTGTAGTTTGGGGTTGGGTGCGACTCTGTAAGTGGCGAAAAAGGAAAGTATCAGTTGAGTAGTTAGGTTTAGATGAGCCAAAAAAGGAAGTTAGTGCATGAAATTAAGATCAATGGTGATGCATGTTTGTCTGGTGGTTGGCCATCTATCAATCTGGCTAGCTCTTGTTGTTTCTTCTTCTATGAACCATGCTTGATAGCAAAGCCAACGGTGGTGACATTGACATGAGAAGAAGGTTTCGTGTCACAGAGGTTTGCTATGCCTACAACTAGATGCTTACCATTTTTTACAACCGTTATGTGTCCGTCACATGTCGGACTTCGATGGGAGTAAAAGAAAAGTGATGGAATCGGCTGGAGTCCATGTAGTAGAAGATGAGAGAGGAGGTGGAATCTGATGAGACCCACATATATAAGAGGTGGGAGAGAGATTATAAGAAGATTATAAACATTTGGTTTTAGACTTAGTATCTTCCCACAAAAAATGGTGATCGGTGGAAGCTTTTGACCATGGAGGAGAAAGTGAGTCAAAGTAACAACCCAAACTCATGTTTACTATTCTCTTCTTCCGTGCATAGTTTTCTTTTAGTATACAATATATATATCTAACTCCAACATATAGTTTGCATTATCAGCGTATACCGATTCTGTACGTTGGACATCGATATAATTTTGTATGTTTTCGGAAAAAAAAAAAAAAATTGAACGAAAACATCAATTAACAAGTGTAAGTGTAAAACCTGTAAAATCATGTAAAAAAAAAAATTATTCAATTTCAAAATTATTAAGAATTAACACTAAAAATCCTTAAATAAATTATAATTAAATGTATAAAATATTATTTTTTCATACAAAAAAATTGATATTTTAATACGAAATAACTAAATAACTAATACTATTGATATGGTCGACTTTGATACTCATAGGAATGGTTTGATACCGATTCCAATACTGCAAATCCAATCCAATAGATACATGACTGATTTGGGTTACAATTACATTTATTTCACTGGAAACTTCATCTTTGGGGATGGGCATTTCTTAAAATTGTAATATCCATTTTTGACTATTTTATTTATAATACGTTTCAAATCCTAAGTATTGTTCGTAAACTCAAGATTCATATGGGTTCCAGAGCTCTCCTCAACTCTCCCGTTGGGAAGATAATAAGAATCCGTGAAAATCAACCTAGCTTCTGTCATTTTATATGTAATATTAGTAATATGCATGTGCATAAAATTTGTTGTTAAATAAATAAGAAATTGGGGATATATATATATATATATATATATATATATATATATATATATATATATATATATATATATATAAATTTAAGTACGACCATAATTAGTTTAAATGTTAAACATATTTTAATTAAAATTTGTTTTATAGAACTTTGAATATATGTTTAGATAATACCATGTGTACTTAATTTAAATATTGAATATATTTTAATTAAAATATGTTCTTTGTAGAGTATATATGTTTAGATAGTACCATGCAGTTAGTTTAACTATTAAATATATTTTAATTTAAATTTTTGAGTATGTACTCTATACAGATCTGAAGAGACGTCGGAGACAGAAGGTTCATGAATCTTATTGATTCTTTTATATATATATATATATATATATATATATATATATATATATATATATAGAGGAAAAAAAAAAATATATATATATATAGAGGAAGCAGATCAAAAGTTCCCTTAGAAAATTCTCTAAAAATTCCCTCACTCTAATCTGTAATATTAATATTAATGTTAATGTTAATATTAATATTAATGTTAATATTAACATTAAATACTAAATTTAACATTAAACTTAACATTAAATTAATATTAATATTAACATTAACATTAACATTAATATTAACATTAACATTAACATTAACATTAATAAAAAATAAAATATTAATATTAATATTAACATTAATATTAACATTAACATTAATATTAATTTATCCAATGATCCCTAGCCTAGTGGTAGTGGTGATGCTCGGAGTGTTCGACACAATTACCATTTCTAGATAAATTGAAAGTAAACAATTTTGGGATTAATTTTCAAAAGAATAAGTAAAACAACCATAAGAATGTCCCAAATTCAGCCTAGTTTTCTACCATGGCTGTTTCTGTATTTGTTTATTTGAAAAGTAATTCAAATGATGTTTGGTAACATCGTCTTGTAATATATTTATTTTAAAAGTAGGTGAGAAATAGTTTTCAGAAGATTTTTTATTTTATTTATTAATTTCTAACTGCAAACATCCATCACCAAACTACAATCCAAATTAACCCTAACATTAAACTATAATCCAAATGAACCCTAAATCAATAACTAATTATATAAGCACACTTTAGTTATTTTCTAAAGTCCCATCTTAGCATGCCAATAATTTATGTGAAAGTCGTCCAAACCACTATCATTTTTATAGGCACACGTTAGTTACTTTTCCGAAATTTCATTTTAACACTTTTACTCTTTAGTTAATATACGTCAATAATTATGCGAAGGTCGTGTCAAAATGAGTTATTATAAGTACACTTTACTTATTTTAGTAACTATAGTATGTAAATGATAAAAAATATCTTGTATTCTAAGGTTAACAATTAAGGAGGGGTTTATTTATTGTGCGCTGGCCAGTGGGCCAGTTGGCCCGACTGTTAGGATTAGACCTTAGGTTAGTTTTATTTAGTTTAGGTTAGCATTTATATAAAAAAATAAATAATATCTGTCATGTGTCCTGACAGTTAAGGACACAGGGTTTTTCGTGTCCGTGCTACGCACGACACGCACGAACACTGAATCACGTGTCCAGCTACTGGACGAACATCCCCGTGTCCTGGCGAGTCGTCCACATGAAAACGAGACACAAAGGAGACACGAAAACACAACTGACACATACGTGTCCGGAGAGGGGCTGCTGTTGGGGTGGCGACCGGGCGGAGGAGGCGTCGTGGTCAGGGCGGTCGGGTGGCGCTGGGCGCGGCTCAGCGCGGCGAACCTATCGGTGGTGGTTGCGGGCGGTGGTGCTCGGCGTAGGGGCGGCGCTGCGGGTCTCGCCGGAGTTAGGGTTTCGGTGTAGGGAAGTGGGGAAGAAGGAGGGCGGCGGTTGGTCGTGGGGGAAATCTAGGGTTAGGGTTTTGGTCTGGGGAGTGTGGGGGGGTTTAAATAGGATTTTAGGGCGGTGGGGGCAGCCGGATTCGGCGGGGTCAGCCGGTCGTGGTCGGTCGGGGCAGTCGTCGGGGGTGGGTGAGAGTCAGAGGAGAGAGAGAGTTCGGTCCGGGGGGGGGGGGGTTAGGTAGTTTAGCCAAAAAGCCCCCATAGATTTAGGAATTGCATATAGGTCCCCACAGCTATAAATGCAAATTAGAATTTGCATTCCTTAATTAAAACAATTAATTTAATTACAAACTGACTATAAAATAATTCAGAAAATTACAAACAGATATTAAAATAATTTAAAAAAATTGCAAATCAATATTTTGTATTTAAAAACTCATTTAAAAATTCTAGAAAAATTCCTAAAAATTCCTAATAATTAGTTAAGGCTATAAATGACATAAAAATTTAATTAACACTAATTAAAAATGAATTTGAAAATCAGGGGCTTACAAGTCTTCCCTCCTTGAAAAATTTTGTCCTCGAAATTCACAAGGATTGAAGACCCGACAATATTCTATCATAGCAAGTATTGCAATCAAATGACTAAGGCTATGATCGAAACTAACCTCTAAGGCATCAAGCGGGAAAGGGTGGTTCCCTCGCAGCGGTTGGATCGAACAAGTAAGGGTATCTCTCCCTCATGTCCGACTCCCTCTCCCAAGTAGATTCACCTGGGGAGTGACAGCTCCAAGCTACTCGTACTAGGGGTATAACCTTGTTCCTCAGCCTCTTCTCTCTCCTGTCTAATATCTCCACTGGCTGCTCAGAAACTGTAAGGCTTGGTCCGACCTCCAACTCTGAATGATCTAGCACATGACTGGGGTCTGGAACATATCTCCTCAGCTGAGATACGTGAAAGACGTCGTGAACTCCTGCTAGGTTGGGTGGAAGTGCAACCCGGTAAGCTACCTCTCCGATCCTGCCAAGTATCTCGAACGGCCCGATGTATTGGGGCTCAGCTTCCCTCCTCGTCCGAACCGGATCGTCCCTCTAGTAGGTGATATCTTCACTAGCACCATATCACCGTCTGCGAACTCCATCGGTCTGCGACTAGCATCAGTCCAGTGTTTCTGCCTGTCCTGAGCTACTCTGAGCCTGTCTCTGATCATCCCGACTTTCTCTGCTGCATCCGTGATCATCTCTGGCCCAAGCATAACTCTGTCTCCGACATCATCCCAAAAGAGCGGTGTACGGCATCGTCGTCCATATAGCGCCTCGAAAGGAGACATACCAATACTGGCCTGGTAGCTGTTGTTGTATGAAAACTCTACCAAGTGCAGATGGCTCTCCCATGATCCTCCGAAGTCCAGCACGCAGGTCCTCAGCATATCCTCCAGTGTCTGTATCGTCCTCTCGGACTGCCCGTCTGTCTGTGGGTGGTACGCCGTACTGAACTTGAGCCTACTGCCCAACTCCTCCTGCAAGCTCCTCCAGTAGTGGGATGTGAATCTACTGTCTCTGTCTGACACGATGCTCACCGGCACTCCGTGTAGGCGAACTATCTGCTGCATGTATAGCTCCGCCAACTTTTCGGTGGAAAGCCCCACCTTGAAGGGTATGAAGTGCGCACACTTCGTCAGCCTGTCTACGATGACCCAGATGGCATCCTTCCCTCCTTGGGAACGAGGAAGCCCTGAAACGAAGTCCATCGTAATATGTTCCCACTTCCACTCGGGAATGGGTAACGGCTGCAACAAACCAGCTGGCCTCTGGCGCTCTGCCTTGACCTGCTGGCAAACTAGACATCTCGAGGTAAAATACGATACATCCCTCTTCATCCCGTGCCACCAAAGATGTTCCCGCAAGTCACGGTACATCTTGTTAGCACCAGGGTGAATAGAATATCTCGATCGGTGCGCCTCCTGCAAGACTGTCTCTACCAGCTCTCCCTTCGGCACGCACAATCGGCTGCCATGCCTCAGGGATCCATCCTCTGCTATAGTGTCACGCCCCAGTACCGAAATACGGAGACGGACTAGGCCAGCTACACCATATGAGGTACATAACGTCATACGGCGATCGTGGCTGTCGAGAGACTAGGGGGTACATGCTACAATCAAGTCTCCTATGGTCCCACAGAGTTCTATGTCTCAATCAATCAAATCACATCAGCAAAAGATGAGCATTAAAGATAAAGCAGTAAGGCGTCCCCGACGCTGTATCAAAATGATCATGAGAGACTAGCTTCATAATTTAGCTATCTCGGAGAGTCAGGAGTACAAAATTATACACAGCTGCAGTCTGTTTAATTACAATTATGTACTGACACGAAATATCAAGTAATCCGGCTAACAGGTGCCGGTGGCTAAACGCCGCAAAAGTATAAGCAGGAGTGGTGGAGAAGAAACCCACTCGAGTCCCCGAACTGCCATGCTCCTAGTATGCACCATGGATGTCAGGGAGAAAGATCGTGTCCTCTGGCTCTGCTACGGGATCTGGCCAAACAAAACCAGCGGGGTCAGCCCCGAATAGCAAGTACCGCCAAAGGGGCACAAGAGTTAAGACTAAACCCAGTTAATAGAAAGAATGATAATAGTAATACTTATGCTACCATTATAGGGTGGCGCCACATCCTCGAACCCATATGGCACCCTTACAACCAAACAAGGACAAAAGGTGCCGCATGGAGTCGGGACGCGTCGTACTCTATAACTTTCGCATAAGTTAAAGGGTATAAACAATAAAATCTCCTGATCGTGACTTCGGTCGATAGCCTATCGCAGCACAATAACCAACCCAACAATCAAACAAGAACATGGGTTGGATCATGTACCACGATAAACCATGTTCCTCGGTCATTCACAGAAGTAGCACTTCACAACCAGAATAAGTCTTCCGTTCATAACTTCGGTCCACAGCCTATCATAGTACGATAACCAACCCAACAATCAAACAAGAACATGGGTTGGATCACGTACCATGACAGTCCGCTTCCCTCAGTTACTCACGGAAGGTAATAGGATACAAGCAAGTCGTTTTCACGGCCAATCAAGTCTACGCGTTTCTAGTGGAACGAGGTTATCCTCGCGTCATGTTATTAGAAAATCCTCAGATCGTATCTTTCCAGCAAGGCTAGCCAACCCAGGGGTTCGCGTAGACAGGTATGATTGAGCACAGGTCTCTCGCAAGGCCACCTTGCTAAAATATATAATATGTAGCAGGAATTAATCGGATACAGTCATCCACTCATTGCAGATGACACAGTATCCGTGGAGACCAGCCGGCGCGTCAAGACAGCATCTCAAGGCGGCTGGTGTAACACGATCTCGGGATTTTGCCCTCCCCATGCATCTAGTATATTTAGTTGCCTAGTTTAACCCTAGGTGAAATCTTGGACTCACATGCTGTGGCCTGCATGATTATCCTCCTAAGGTCGTACTTTAGTACGAGTACCCTAAAGAGGATCCATGTCAATCAGTATGTCAACATGTTCTACCCTCCTTAGTGTAATGCATCATTGCAAATACGCCACGTGGAGTTACGAGTCATTTGTCGAGCATGAACAAGAACTGGGACATTCAGGTACATATATCAGGTAGGAACACTTTGTTCTCCGGGTCACAATAGTGCTCATATCATGCTCGGGACAAAAGGCGTAAGGATATAAAATGGGCATATAATATATAATATATATAATAATAATAATAATAATAATAATAAAGTAACAATATGGGGCACAAAAGTCCATGCGGCCCAAGGGGAGTGAGTCCATGCGGCCGGGTCAATACTGGTTCATGCGGCTGGGACTACACGCTCATGCGGCTCAGAGAGCCCCAAGGCGCATGCGGCTGGAAAGGCGAGTTCATGCGGCTGCGAAGGGGTGTCAGCGTATGCGGCTATGAACAGATGACGTCCGATGCGGCTGAGTTTGGGCGATGCATATGCGGCTGAACTCGAAAGAGTCTCATGCGGCTGGAAAGGCTATGCGGCCAGAGACTTGCCGCATGAAGACTCATGCGGTCAAGTACTGCTCTTCTTCTCCACCTGTCCGAGAAGAGGAGCCAAGCAACCATGGCTTCCAAGCTACACAAAACCTTCATCCGGAGCCCAAATCGGAACTACCTTAGGTCAAAATGGGGTAGAATAAAATTCTCTACAACATGGAACCATCAAAACTTAAAAATAATGAAGTTTGCTAGATCAAAACCAAGAAAATCCGAAAATGGTTAAAACCTAGATCTACAAAGATTAAAGCTTCAAAATGGAAAACTTCAAGTTCTAAACTAGTATAGAATAAGGAGAAGAACATATTTTGACAAATAATTTGTAAGAAAACATCAACAACATTTATGGATCCATCTCTTGAGCAAGTTGGTACTTGCCTTGGTTGGTGGAGGAAAGTAAATGAGAGGAAAATAAATGAGAGGAGAGAGAAGGAGATGGGTTATTATATAGAATCTTGGACCCATGGGTTCATGATGAACCAAGGTGAACCAAGAATAGGTTACCCAAATGAGCCAAAACTGTAGGCCCAAATGCAGAAAATAAATTAGGAAATAATATTTTGTCAAATATTTTTGGGAATTGCATGAAGAAATACAGCATAATAAACATAGTATAAATACAAGGTAAATACAATTTATTGGTTTACGTATTAAAATACGTATTCCAGGATCGGGGAGTGACATCTCTACCCTTCTTAGAAAAATTCCGTCCTCGGAATTCCAGCCAAGACAGGATAGTAAAATCAGGGCAAGCAAGGCTCAATCATATAAGTTAACTATCATAGCAGTTATTATCATACATCACAAAGTGCAAAAACAAGTAGGTGCAGATAAGCATGGAATCGTGTCAATAAGGTGCAAAAATATACCTTATCAGTCAAATAAATGCGGATACCGAGATCTGATCTTGTCCTCGCGCTCCCAGGTTGACTCTCCCGGAGAGTGATGGTTCCAAAAAACACGGACAAGGCTGATCGTCCGACTCTTGAGTACCTTCTCTCGCCGGTCTAAAATAGATACGGGTTGTTCCTCGTAAGTTAGGTCGGTACCAACGACTAACTCAGAATGATCGAGGACATGACTCGGATCCGGGACAAACCCACGTAACTGGGATACATGAAACACATCATGTATGCCAGTTAACGAAGGCGGAAGGGCAAGTCGATAAGCCATATCGCCTACCCGAGCGAGAATCTTAAAAGGACCAACGTATCTTGGACTAAGCTTTCCCCGGGTTCCAAATCTGATGATACCCCGAGTAGGTGAAATCCGCAGAAATACTTGGTCGCCTGCTCTGAACTCTAGAGGCCTACGATGCTGATCTGCCCAATGACGATGTCGGTCCTGTGCAACTCGAAGGCGCTCTCTGACCAACTTAACTATCTCCACAGTCTGTGTGATCATCTCTGGTCCTAACAACTTTCGTTCTCCAACGTCGTCCCATGCCAAAGGGGACCTGCACTTCCTTCCGTACAATGCTTCGAACGGGGCCATCTGAATGCTAGCCTGATAGCTGTTGTTATAGGAGAACTCCACTAGATGAAGGTGATCCTCCCAAGATCCGCCAAAATCCAAGGTACATGCCCGTAGCATATCTTCTAACGTCTGAATGGTTCTTTCTGATTGCCCGTCAGTTTGTGGATGATAAGCAGTACTGAATCTCAACTTGGTTCCCAAACTTTGGTGTAAGTTCCGCCAAAAATGGGAAGTAAACCGCGTATCCTGATCTGATACTATACTAACTGGAACACCGTGCTGCCTTACTATCTGCTTCATGTACATTTCTGCTAACTGCTCAGTAGTCTGTCCAACTCGGAAGGGAAGGAAATGAGCGACCTTCGTGAGTCGATCTACTATTACCCAGACTGTATTCTTGCCAGCCGGAGATCTAGGTAAACCGGTCACAAAATCCATCGTGATGTGCTCCCATTTCCATTCTGGGATAGGAAGCGGCTGGAGCAATCCTGCTGGTCTCTGCTGCTCGGCTTTCACCTGCTGACAGACCAGACACTTGGATACAAATCTCGCTATCTCTCTTTTTATGCCATTCCACCAAAAGAACTGCCTGATATCTCGATACATCTTCGTTCCTCCTGGATGAATGGAGTAAATAGAACTATGAGCTTCGGACATAACTTCTTGCCGAAGGTCTCCACTCGGTACACAGAGTCTGTTTCCAAACCTGAGCGTACCATCTTCATGAATCACTAACTCCTTCCTACGGCCTGATTCACACTCCGACCGCAACTTCTGAATCTGTGGATCTCCTGCTTGTGCTGCCCTTATCCTCTCTACTAAGGTTGACTGAATCTGCATACTGGTCATTCTTCCTATATCCCCTGGCAAAACTACTTCGATTCCCATACTCTGAAGGTCTTCTAAAATATGCTTCTGCGAGGTCAGGATAAAGGCACTGTTTCTCCTACTCAGTGCATCTGCAACTATATTCGCCTTGCCTGGATGATACTGAAGATCTAAATCAAAATCCTTCAGCAGTTCTAACCATCTTCTTTGCCTCATATTCAAATCTCGTTGCGTGAATACGTATTTCAAACTCTTATGATCAGTATAAATCTCTACCCGATCCCCGTACAAATAATGCCTCCACAACTTGAGTGAAAACACCACAGCTGCTAACTCCAAATCGTGAGTCGGGTAATTCTTCTCATGGTTTCGAAGCTGCCGAGACGCATATGCTATCACCTTTCCATGCTGCATCAATACACATCCAAGACCCTTCCCAGATGCGTCACAATATACGGTAAAGCCTCCCGCTCCTACCGGAAGCGTCAAGATCGGGGCTGAGATCAACCTCTTCTTCAATTCTTCAAATGATGCCTGACAGCTAGCTGACCAAACAAACTCCACGTCCTTGTGCGTCAAACGCGTTAAGGGCGCAGAGATCTTGGCAAAGTCCGCCACGAACCTTCTGTAGTAACCAGCTAATCCCAAGAAACTTCGTACTTCTGCAACCGTTCTCGGGACTGGCCAATGCTCTACGGCCTCAATCTTCTTCGGATCCACTGACACTCCTGCCCCAGAAATTACATGCCCAAGGAACGAAATGTGATCTAACCAGAATTCGCACTTGTCGAGCTTCGCATAAAGTTGATGCTCCCTCAATGTCTGCAAGACAGTCCTAAGATGTTTCCCATGCTCCTCTTCACTGCTGGAATAGACAAGAATGTCATCTATGAACACCACCACAAATTTATCCAAGTACGGCAGAAATATGCGGTTCATTAAATCCATGAATACTGCGGGTGCGTTAGTTAGTCCAAAGGGCATTACTAAAAACTCATAATGCCCGTATCTAGATCTGAATGCTGTCTTCGGTATGTCTTGCTCCCGGACTCTTACTTGATAGTATCCCGACCGAAGATCGATCTTGGAAAAGATGCTGGCCTTGCTCAACTGGTCAAACAGGTCATCAATCCTTGGTAGCGGGTACTTATTCTTTACTGTTACTGCATTCAGCTTGCGGTAGTCGATGCACATCCTCGTCGACCCATCCTTCTTGGGAACTAGAATCACTGGTGCGGCCCAGGGCGATTTACTGTCTCGGATGAATCCCTTAGACTTCAACTCTTTTTCATGTTGATACAACTTATCCTGTTCTGACGGCGACATTCTATAAACTCTGTCTGCAATAGGCCTCGTTCCAGGGTTCAACTCAATGCTAAATTCTACCTCTCTGACTGGGGGTATCCCTGGGAGCTCATCAGGGAAGACGTCGAGAAAATCTTCGACCACTCTCGGAATCTGTCCTGGCTCTGACACTGCTGCTGAGATGACGCCTCCGGCCTGATTCTTTAAGGTTCGAGTAAAGATGAACTGCTCCATCCCAGGAATGCTGAATATGACCCTACCTCTTCTACAATCAATGGTCACATGACTGTCTCTCAACCAGTCCATGCCAAGAACAACATCAAAATTCCCCATAGGGAATTCAATTAATGATGCGGGCAATAAATGCCCACACATCACTACCGGACATGAAAAGCGCACTCTGCCCACTTCTACGAGCCCATTGTCGGTGAGTATATCCATCCTCTCCGGCAATGCCTCAAACACTAGTCCAATCCGTGTAGCATATTGTGCAGAGATGAATGAATGAGTAGCGCCTGAATCAAATAATGCTACAGCGGAAAATGAGGTGATGAGAATTTTACCTGCCACCACGTCACTAGACGCTAGAGCCTCTCCCAAGGTCAATGTGAGAGCCTGGTCCCGCGGAGCCCCTTGTTGCGGCCTTCCTCGACCATGCTGTTGCTGCCTCTGAGGGCCTTCGGCCTCCTGTGCCTGGCGGAACATCTGAGCCTGCGTTGGTAGACGCTGGGCTAGGGGCCTTACTGCTAATACTGGCCCTCCACTCGGGGTTGCCGTCGGAGCTGGCAATGCTGGAAACTGCTGAGCTGGCCCTCCTGGCCTCTGCATCATAGGACAAGTAGAAATACGGTGGTCTGAACTACCACACCTCAAGCATAAGCCATTCGCTGACCGGCACACCTCCCTCGTGTGCCCTGCCTTCCCACAGAATGTACAGCCCTGGGGTGCTCCCTGACGCTGTTGCTGGTTCCTCGGCTGCTGATGCCGAACTGGCGCTGTATTAGTTGACACGGTCGTCCTCCGCGGCGCTCCTGTATCATGAATACGTACACCGGGTGCTGGTGCCGATGTTCGCTGCATTGCTCCTCCTCCAACCTGGGAATGAGATCTCTTCTGACCTCCTGCCCTCGATGCCAACCTCTGCTGGGTAAGCTCGTGCCTCCGGGCTGCCGTCAAGACAGCGTCAAACGTCTGGTAGTCGTGTCCTTCCACAAGCTGCAATAATTCCAAATGAAGTCCCTGCTGGAACCTCATAGCTTTCTCTGGCTCCGTTGCCACCATTGCTGGCACGAAACGGCACAATCTGCAGAACTCTGCTGCATACCCATCTACGGTCTTGCCTGCTTGCTTGAGATTGATGAACTTCTGCTGGAGCTCATATCGAGCTACTACGCCAAAATATTTGGCCTTGAATCTGTCACTGAAGGTGGTCCAACGAACAGGGCGTCTTATACCAACTTCTTCTGATGCCCACCAGTCGCGGGCAAGATCCTGAAGTACCAGTTTGACCTGGTCAACCTTCTCATCATCTGGAACCTTGGCTGCCACAAGAATGGCTTCGATGTCTTGAATCTATGCATCCGCAGTGATGGCATCCTCCGTGCCATCAAAATACTTCGGGTTCAAGCGACGGAACCTTCCTGATGCTCCCGAGTCAACCCCGGCACTCCTCTCAAGAGCTAACTGAATCCCTTGGTTCAGCAACACGTTCTGCTCCTGCTGCCGAGTCTGTTGCTGTTGGTTAGTGACAAGAAACCCCCGGATGATCTCCAGGAGTGCTACGGCGTCTGGTACTGCCGTCGCTGCTGGTGCTGCAGGAGTTTCAATAACCTGTGGCTGTACTGCCTCTGGCTACATTTCTGCTCGTGCCTGCACTGGAGAAGGTTCTCTTCCCTGTTGCTGCCCAGTCGAGCCATGCTCTTGCTGCTCTTCCTCACGGGCCTCTCCTGCTACTGAGAATGAAGCACCCCTATGGAGAAGAATATAAGATTATCAAGTCCGGACGAGGAAGATTTCGAGGATGCAAGTCAAGTTAGAGATCAAGGCAAGGACAGGGAATTCAAAACAGAATTTCAAGGGGAACAAGTTTTGATTGAGACTCCTAATAATTTGCAATACCCCACAAGTCTGAAAATCAGACCTGCATGGGCCACCACTAAAACCTTGTCACGCCCCAGTACCGAAATACGGAGACGGACTAGGCCAGCTACACCATATGAGGTACGTAACGTCATACGGCGATCGTGGCTATCGAGAGACTAGGGGGTACATGCTACAATCAAGTCTCCTATGGTCCCACAGAGTTCTATGTCTCAATCAATCAAATCACATCAGCAAAAGATGAGCATTAAAGATAAAGCAGTAAGGCGTCCCCGACGCTGTATCAAAATGATCATGAGAGACTAGCTTCATAATTTAGCTATCTCGGAGAGTCAGGAGTACAAAATTATACACAGCTGCAGTCTGTTTAATTACAATTATGTACTGACACAAAATATCAAGTAATCCGGCTAACAGGTGCCGGTGGCTAAACGCCGCAAAAGTATAAGCAGGAGTGGTGGAGAAGAAACCCACTCGAGTCCCCGAACTGCCATGCTCCTAGTATGCACCATGGATGTCAGGGAGGAAGATCGTGTCCTCTGGCTCTGCTACGGGATCTGGCCAAACAAAACCAGCGGGGTCAGCCCCGAATAGCAAGTACCGCCAAAGGGGCACAAGAATTAAGACTAAACCCAGTTAATAGAAAGAATGATAATAGTAATACTTATGCTACCATTATAGGGTGGCGCCACATCCTCGAACCCATATGGCACCCTTACAACCAAACAAGGACAAAAGGTGCCGCATGGAGTCGGGACGCGTCGTACTCTATAACTTTCGCATAAGTTAAAGGGTATAAACAATAAAATCTCCTGATCGTGACTTCGGTCGATAGCCTATCGCAGCACAATAACCAACCCAACAATCAAACAAGAACATGGGTTGGATCATGTACCACGATAAACCATGTTCCTCGGTCATTCACAGAAGTAGCACTTCACAACCAGAATAAGTCTTCCGTTCATAACTTCGGTCCACAGCCTATCATAGTACGATAACCAACCCAACAATCAAACAAGAACATGGGTTGGATCACGTACTATGACAGTCCGCTTCCCTCAGTTACTCACGGAAGGTAATAGGATACAAGCAAGTCGTTTTCACGGCCAATCAAGTCTACGCGTTTCTAGTGGAACGAGGTTATCCTCGCGTCATGTTATTAGAAAATCCTCAGATCGTATCTTTTCAGCAAGGCTAGCCAACCCAGGGGTTCGCGTAGACAGGTATGATTGAGAACAGGTCCCTCGCAAGGCCACCTTGCTAAAACATATAATATGTAGCAGGAATTAATCGGATACAGTCATCCACTCGTTGCAGATGACACAGTATCCGTGGAGACCAGCCGGCACGTCAAGACAGCATCTCAAGGCGGCTGGTGTAACACGATCTCGGGATTTTTCCCTCCCCATGCATCTAGTATATTTAGTTGCCTAGTTTAACCCTAGGTGAAATCTTGGACTCACATGCTGTGGCCTGCATGATTATCCTCCTAAGGTCGTACTTTAGTACGAGTACCCTAAAGAGGATCCATGTCAATCAGTATGTCAACATGTTCTACCCTCCTTAGTGTAATGCATCATTGCAAATACGCCACGTGGAGTTACGAGTCATTTGTCGAGCATGAACAAGAACTGGGACATTCAGGTACATATATCAGGTAGGAACACTTTGTTCTCCGGGTCACAATAGTGCTCATATCATGCTCGGGACAAAAGGCGTAAGAATATAAAATGGGCATATAATATATAATATATATATAATAATAATAATAATAATAATAAAGTAACAATATGGGGCACAAAAGTCCATGCGGCCCAAGGGGAGTGAGTCCATGCGGCCGGGTCAATACTGGTTCATGCGGCTGGGACTACACGCTCATGCGGCTCAGAGAGCCCCAAGGCGCATGCGGCTGGAAAGGCGAGTTCATGCGGCTGCGAAGGGGTGTCAGCGTATGCGGCTATGAACAGATGACGTCCGATGCGGCTGAGTTTGGGCGATGCATATGCGGCTGAACTCGAAAGAGTCTCATGCGGCTGGAAAGGCCATGCGGCCAGAGACTTGCCGTATGAAGACTCATGCGGTCAAGTACTGCTCTTCTTCTCCACCTGTCCGAGAAGAGGAGCCAAGCAACCATGGCTTCCAAGCTACACAAAACCTTCATCCGGAGCCCAAATCGGAACTACCTTAGGTCAAAATGGGGTAGAATAAAATTCTCTACAACATGGAACCATCAAAACTTAAAAATAATGAAGTTTGCTAGATCAAAACCAAGAAAATCCGAAAATGGTTAAAACCTAGATCTACAAAGATTAAAGCTTCAAAATGGAAAACTTCAAGTTCTAAACTAGTATAGAATAAGGAGAAGAACATATTTTGACAAATAATTTGTAAGAAAATATCAACAACATTTATGGATCCATCTCTTGAGCAAGTTGGTACTTGCCTTGGTTGGTGGAGGAAAGTAAATGAGAGGAAAATAAATGAGAGGAGAGAGAAGGAGATGGGTTATTATATAGAATCTTGGACCCATGGGTTCATGATGAACCAAGGTGAACCAAGAATAGGTTACCCAAATGAGCCAAAACTGTAGGCCCAAATGCAGAAAATAAATTAGGAAATAATATTTTGTCAAATATTTTTGGGAATTGCATGAAGAAATACAGCATAATAAACATAGTATAAATACAAGATAAATACAATTTATTGGTTTACGTATTAAAATACGTATTCCAGGATCGGGGAGTGACATATAGTGAAGTCATCCAGCAATCCAGCTAATGCCTGGGGTCGAAGTCTGCGAAGGCTCTCATCTGTAGACTGTGCCTCCTGGATCTGCTCCATCAAACCTGACTGAATGTCAAGCGCCATCATCTGTATCACTGATCCTGGCCGAACTAGCTCGATACCTAGCTTCTCCAGATCCTCTCGCAAATGCCGATCAATCATCAGGTACCATACCATCGGATGCCTGCTCAGTGCATCCGCCACCACATTTGCCTTCCCGGGATGATACTGTAAATCGATGTCGAAGTCCTTCATCAACTCCAACCATCGTCTTTGTCTCATGTTCAGCTCTTTCTGCGTGAACACATACTTCAAGATTTTGTGGTCAGTAAAGATTTCCACACGCTCTCCGTATAAGTAATGTTTTCATAACTTGAGTGCAAAGATCACCGCAGCTAACTCGAGGTCATGGGTAGGATAATTCCTCTCATGAGTCCGCAATTGCCTAGATGCATAAGCAATCACTTTCCCATGCTGCTGTAGGACACATCCTAGCCCCTTCCCAGAAGCATCACTGTAAATGGTAAAACCTCCAGAACCTGAAGGTAACGTCAGAACTGGAGCGGTCGTCAGCCTCCTCTTCAGCTCCTCAAATGATGTCTGGCAGTCCTCTGACCAAATGTACTCTGCGTCCTTTCGTGTCAGCTTCGTCATGGGTTCAGCTATCCTAGCAAAGTCCTGGACAAACTTTCTGTAATAGCCTGCTAAACCCAGAAAGCTCCTGATCTCTGAAACTGACGTCGGAGCCTTCTACGTCTCAACTGCAGCAATCTTCTTGGGATCCACCGAGATTCCATCTCCAGTGACTACATGGCCGAGCAACTCCACTCGGTCTAAAAAGAACTCGCACTTCGGCAATTTAGCAAACAATCTCTCCTGCCTCAGAATCTCCAAAACTATTCGCAAGTGCTCTGCATGCTCCTCTGGCGTCTTCGAGTATATCAGGATGTCGTCGATAAACACTACGACGAACTTATCCAGATATTGGTGAAATGTCTTATTCATCAAGTTCATAAAGACAGCTGGCGCATTTGTGAGACCAAATGGCATCACCAGAAACTCGTACTGCCCGTACTTCGTGTTGAACGCCGTCTTCTGGATGTCTGCTGGCCTAACCTTCACCTGGTGGTACCCGAATCTCAAGTCTATCCTGGAAAATACCTTCGCCCCGCTCAACTGGTCGAACAAATCATCTATCCTGGGCAAAGGATATTTGTTCTTGATGGTGATGGCATTCAAGGCCCGATAGTCAATACACAACCGGACTGTACCATCCTTCTTGGGCACAAAGAGCACTGGTGCTCCCCATGGAGAAGCACTGGATCGAATGAAACCCTTTTTTAACAGGTCATCAATCTGCTCTTTCATCTCTATGGCCTCCTTGGGATTCACTCTATAGCAAGCCCGGGATACTGGTGATGAACCCGGCACTAAATCTATAGTGAACTCCACATCTCTGTCAGGCGGAAGTCCTGGAAGATCCTCTGGGAATACATCCATAAACTCCCTAATGATAGGGTGTGGCGGTGCTGCGTCCCCGACTGTCGCACAACAGTTCGGCTCTAGGCTGATCTCCGGCCCTGTCCTCCTGACACTGAATGGTGCTGTGCCTGGGGGACTGAACAAAATACTACCCTCATGGCAATCTATAGATGCATGGGCATAGCTAAGCCAGTCTATCCCCAATATGATATCATAATCGGAGAGTGGCATCACAAAGAATCGCCCCCTGAACTCTCTCCCGGCTATGAAAATAGAACATCTATAGATAGATCTAATAGGCACTGGTCCTCCTCCCGTCATCACTCTACTAATCTCCGCAGTAGGTGTAGCTACTAGATGATGTTTATGCATAAACTCTAATGATAGGAAGCTATGAGATGCACCAGAATCAAACAAACATACAGCTAGAAAAGTATGCAAATAAACATGACCTGTGATGACGTCAGCTAAGTAATCCGGCTCCGAAACCTGCTCCGGCTCCAGCTCAAGGGCTAGGCTATAAACCTTCCCCTGAGGTCCCTTCTGCTGCTGCAGATGCTGCCCAAACCTCTACTGCTGAGTCGGAAGCGGTCCTCTAGGCTTCGCTGCTGGGCAGTCCCGAATCTGATGGGTGGTAGACCCACAAACTAAACACTGTCCCAATCTCTTCCTGCAAATGGACCTGTCGTGCCCTGGTCTTCCGCAGAAAGAACATATAGCTCCCTTCTGCTGCTGCCGGGGTCCCGGGGCTCTAACTGGTGTGGTCTGATGATGTGGTGTAGGGGGACGGTAAGTCTGCTGGGGTGGCGTCGGCGCTCTCTGCTGGAAAGCCTGATGCTTGGACGGTCCCTCATGATGTACAGGAGCCGGCCTCTTGCTAGACAGAAGACGCTCCTCAATACTCCGGGCCAACTCTAGGCTCTGGTAGTAGTCAGTCGTACCGTTTGCCACTATAAGAATGCCAATGTCTGGAACTAGACCATGGCAAAACCTACGGGTCATCTCATCTGGATCAGCAACCAGACTAGGAGCGAAACGGCTCAGGCGACTAAACTCTGCCGCATACTCGTCAACAGAACGGTTCCCCTGCTGGATGTTCTGGAATCGTAGCCCCATGGCTACTCTAGCAGTGGTCGAGAAGAACTTCTTCTTGAACTGGGTCTTGAACTGGTCCCAAGTGGCTCTACCTCTCGCGAACAACGGCTCATTCCTGAACCAGACTCCGGCTAAGTCTATCAGCAGAAATCCTGCTGCCTCGACCTGAAGGTCATCCGGCATCCTAACTCCCAGAAGCTTCCTCTCTACCGAATCTAGCCAGTCATCAGCTACTACTATGCCCTCAGTCCCTGAGAACTCCTTGGGATTCAGACCCATGAAGTCCTTGATCGTCCCCGCTCTCTGCCGTGGCTCTACATGTGGTGGGACCACGGGACGTCCCTCAGAACGCTCCATGCTCTGGCGGAGTAGGATAGTCTGCTCCTGATGGGTTGTTAGGAACCCCTGAATCAGTGTGAGCAGCTGGTTCCCGTCGAGTGTGACGGAAGCCTGGGTGGGTATAGTGATGGGGGTGGTGGAAGTATCGGGGCCTGCTGGGACTGGGATGTGGAAGGTGGTATCTGGGTCTGTGGATCTGTGGAGTGGAGGAATGTGGTAGGTGGAGGTGTATCAGTCAACTGGTCAGCTGACTGGATATGGAGGGCCCCATTCTCGGGGGTAACATACTGGGATGAACGAGTAAGCACCATCTAAATTACACATAAAAAGACTTATAAGGACTTGTTTAAAGTAAGCAATCATATGCAAGAAAATCTAATTATAATAGCAAACATGTGATGTATTTCCTATGTTGCAATCCTAGCATTCCTCTAGGTGTTCTAAGCGTCTTTCCTAATGTTGTCTAATTACCTTAAGTTCCTAGTTGCAGGCATGCTTGGTACAATAACGTAACCAAACAGTTTAGTCAGGACCTGCATGGGCCACCACTAAAAACATGTCACGACCTGCTATCCAAATTGTTGGGCCAGGCCGAGTCATGCCCAGCCTACGTTGAGATAAAACGTAGTAAGCTGTTCTAAAGAGAACAGGATAAGACTAAATGTACTAACAGTTCTATAAGTGAAGAAGAATCATAAATGCTTCAAACACAAAAGTCGTCGTATATAGTAAAATATCCAAGTACAAGTAAACTGAAATATAAAACTGGATACATGTCCAGTTACAAAATGATATAGTCTAATACATGTCTACTCTCAAAAGTCTAAGTAAACAAAAGACAACTAGGCGAGGTTCCCCGCAGGAATATCCTCGTAAAACAGAGCCGGGTCCTCGGCAGTATCTCCATAGTATGTGTCACAGAGTAACTCCTCCTCAGTAAGGACACCTACAACGTTATCCTGTCAGGACGGAAGCAAGTACTAAATCTAGCAAACTAGCATATGAAACATGGAAATGAACATAAGAGGAAATAACTGGAAAGCATGGCATCACATAGTCTATCATGGCAAGGACACATATGTCATAGAGACAGATGTATATGTAATGTTTAAAACTGTAGCAAGTACGTGATCGGTCAATAGATGTACAATGTACTGTGGTACATGTAAATAAAATATACATACGTACAAGTCAACAGGCATAGGTGTACATCCGTACAGAAATGCGGGATAATGGCCTGCGGCAAGGTATGCATATAAAATGCGACCTCGCTCGCTACTGTAGGGGGGTCGTGATCACGTATAATACTATCAGTTTCCCCATAACCCATATTCTAATCATGTGAGAGATACATCAAGACTGTTCTAAGCATGGTAGTAACTGGAAGTACAACATGTAGAGATCTACCTTGCTACCCCAAGGATCAGCATTTAACATGGTGGGGTTTGCAGTTCATTTATGTGACAATATGTAAAGTTCGTAGAAAGTACTTGCCTCTAGCAAAGCAAAATAAAACAAGCTGCGATAACAGTGCTATGGATGTCCGGTAACTCGTCGCTGTAGAAGTAAATACAATAACTTAGTTTTTACACTAAGCTAAAACACTAGGACACTAATTGGTGAAATACGACTTGTGACTGGGCACCTAGCCAAAATGACGACTTGGCATAGGAGACCAATATAGGGTGACACACTATGTTAACTAACTTTCTAGGGTCTTTACACTAGTGAGGGATGGGGTTCAACACGACTAAAACTCCAAATAACACAAAAAGCTACAAGTCGTAATTAATCAATAAATAGATCAAAAGATCATTGTGTTCTAACAATTTGAAGTAGACAAAAAGCCTAGTTTTTCTTAAAGTAAAGTACCAAAGTGATCTTTGTTAATCATAGAAATTTATTATAATTTTTCTGGAATTTATTAACCAGTACAAGTATTTTATAAAATCAGTTTTCCTAAGTATACAGAAAATGAGTTTTGGTTTCAGATGCCAAACTAGTGGCAAAACAGTAAATTAAATACTACAAAAATTATACTAAATTAGCTAACTTAACATAGTATCTAAAAACTATTTTTTCATAATTTTAGCAGTACTTTAAGTACTTTTAGAAAATCAAAAACAGCATTGCACACAATAATTAATTATCTGCGTATTTTGTCTATGTATATAATTTGAACCAAAGTTCAAATACAGGACCCAAGGCCATGAATCAAGTCCAATATGACTTGTACAGGTCTTGAATGTGTGAAAACACATTTGAGCCCAAATACCCATGCTAGGCTTGGACACCAAATGGTTGCAGTAATTTAAATACAATAAAAATATAACTTGGTAAAAGTACAAAAATAATATTAATATTTAAATAAAGTTCAAAATAAATATATACATACATGTTGAAAGTACATATATCTATGTATAGGGAAAATACTTAATTGTAAAGTATCTATATATATATACAAATATATATATATACAAGAAAATTCTTATTTATAAAGTGTATATATATATAATATATATATACACATAAAAATATATACATATATACAAACATATACATAAAATTTACTAACTATAAAGTATATATACATATATATAAAATACTGTTAAAAACAGTATACATATATATATACATACATTAATACATATATACATATACATATATATATAAATATATATACAAAACAAAAGGAAAAAGAAAAGAAAACCGAAAAAGAGAACAAAAAGGGGGCTCAAACTCGAGCCAACAGAGCGGGGGGGGGGAGGGGTTTATTTATTGCGCGCTGGCCAGTGGGCCAGTTGGCCCGACTGTTAGGATTAGACCTTAGGTTAGTTTTATTTAGTTTAGGTTAGCATTTATATAAAAAAATAAATAAATATCTGTCCTGTGTCCTGACAGTTAAGGACACAGGGTTTCTCGTGTCCGTGCTACGCACGACACGCACGAACACTGAATCACGTGTCCAGCTACTGGACGAACATCCCCGTGTCCTGGCGAGTCGTCCACATGAAAACGAGACACAAAGGAGACACGAAAACACAACTGACACATACGTGTCCGGAGAGGGGCTGCTGTTGGGGTGGCGACCGGGCGGAGGAGGCGTCGTGGTCAGGGCGGTCGGGTGGCGCTGGGCGCGGCTCAGCACGACGAACCTATCGGTGGTGGTTGCGGGCGGTGGTGCTCGGCGTAGGGGCGGCGCTGGGGGTCTCGCCGGAGTTAGGGTTTCGGTGTAGGGAGGTGGGGAAGAAGGAGGGCGGCGGTTGGTCGTGGGGGAAATCTAGGGTTAGGGTTTTGGTCTGGGGAGTGTGGGGGGGTTTAAATAGGGTTTTAGGGCGGTGGAGGCAGCCGGATTCGGCGGGGTCAGCCGGTCGTGGTCGGTCGGGGCAGTCGTCGGGGGTGGGTGAGAGTAAGAGGAGAGAGAGAGTTCGGTCGGAGGGGGGGGGGGGGGTTAGGTAGTTTAGCCAAAAGTCTCCATAGATTTAGGAATTGCATATAGGTCCCCACAGCTATAAATGCAAATTAGAATTTGCATTCCTTAATTAAAACAATTAATTTAATTGCAAACTGACTATAAATAATTCAGAAAATTACAAACAGATATTAAAATAATTTAGAAAAATTGCAAATCAATATTTTGTATTTAAAAATTCATTTAAAAATTCTAGAAAAATTTCTAAAAATTCCTAATAATTAGTTAAGGCTATAAATGACATAAAAATTTAATTAACACTAATTAAAAATGAATTTGAAAATCAGGGGCTTACACCTCCCCCCGCCGCCCCGCCCGCACCCTCCGCCCCTCCCGTCCCGCCTGCACCCTCCCCCTCCGCCCCTCTCCCCCCCCCTCCCGCCCCGCCTGCACCCTCCCCCTCCGCCCGCACCCCCCCCCCCCCCCTCCCGCTCCCTCCCCTCCCTCTCCCGTTGCCCTCATTTCCCGATTCCACCATCGCCGGAGAGGGAGGGGGGAGGGGGGGGGGGGGGTCGCCGCCGCGGGAGGGGGGGGGGGTGGAGGTGGTCGCCGGAGAAGGAAGGGAGGGAGGTGGTCGTCGGAGTGGGGGAGGGGGGAGAAGGGGAGAGGGAAGGGATAAGGGTATTTTGGAGATTTTTAAAAATTTAGGTATCAAGTTGAAAAAAAAAAATAATAGTTGAGGTATTAAGTTGTTGAGTAAAAAAGTTTATGGTATCAACTTGAAAAAGCGAAATAGTTGAGGGTATCAAAGTACAATTTAGCCTAAAGTATATCAAAAATGTCGAATAACTTACTGTTTATGTGTCATGCGAGCTCCTTTTAAAGGGACTCTTCAAGGGACTCTTCAAGGGCTTCCCGAGTCCCTGTAGCTGAGTTTGCATCATCATTATAGTCCTAATTTCGCTATGCCTCGTGTATTTGAGCATCATCATAAGAGTGCTACGTTGGCCGCAGTTTGTAACCGCGGGCCTGACCCGTTATTACAAACTGCGGACAAAATATCATTTCCGAAGTATATATTGCCGACGGCAAGTATATATTGATATTATCTTGTCCACTGCAAGTTTATATGAGCATCATCTCCTCATAATATTTGTCACACTAAAACATCCAACAACTATCTTAAGTATGTATTCAACATCAAAGTGCATCTCACAAATTATCACAACCAAATAAAATTTACAAAATATGTGAGCTTCATAGTTCAAATATATCTTCAGTCTAACCATTAAACATAGTATCCCAAAAAAAAAACCCACCACTTAAAAGCACAACCCACATCTCATAAGCACAACTTAATAGCCAGCTCCAGAAACTGAGTCTTGCGGCGACTCGCTGCCCCTGGGAGAAGTACGATCGTTGTTGTTGTCTGAATAATCCCTCGGGCTGGGGCTTCGGCCATTATTTGCAGGGCTACGCAACCTGTTCTCCAGCAGCGGAGAGCTCTCCCTATCGGGGCTCGTGGGACTCCTGGTGTCCTCCCTCCTTGGGCTCCCACTGTAATCAGATCCACTGCGCTCAGATTTCCTGAGCTCCTTCGGCAGAGGGCTCTCTCTCTCTTGGGGGCTTCTGCTACCTTCCGGGGAAAGGCTATGCTTCCTCCCCTTCGACGGAGGAGGGCTCCTCTTTGATTTTGGGCTCCTGCTGTACCTAGGGCTCCTTGATACGCTGCGCTCTCTCCTCCTCGGAGCAGGAGACCTGGATCGACTGAGTTGGCAAAATTCTTAGAAGCGGCTACAAAGTTTATACAAGAACATATGACGGGATATATCACCGTAAAATAGCAATAATGATCAGAGTCGAGAATGCTTGTTGGACGGCAAGAGCATTGCAAAATAATGTCGAACGTCAATTTTTTTTACTTATTTACGTGATTAATTACTTTTCCAGGAATGGATGACTACATTTGGGAATGAATATGAAAAAATAGGGTAGCAAAAGAAACATGTGCAGAGCGAGTCTTACTGTCTCGGAAAAATAATACAGAGCGAGTTATAAAGGTGAATTTAATCAAGGCTCGTTTAATACAAGAAAATAGTCAACCCAAATAAGAGAGTGAAAATCTAGCGTAAATGAGAAAGGCATTAGTATGCTACGCTTCCTTGAAGACAGAGCTAGTCTTTCTGCCATTTCAAAGTCAGGTCACATATAAATTGACCTCCAGAAAATGCAGACATTTGGCAGCTACTTACCCAGAGAGAGCACTTAGAAAAGCTGAACGAGCAAAAATAGCTCATGCAATGAAACTCAAAGAATCAGAGTTTTAAAATATTTGTTATCGTTCTTGTCATAAACTGATAATGATGCTAATGCCTTGAGGCTGCAAAGCATGAGTTGAATTAAGAATACAAAGGAATAAAGCATATAATGAGTGACCAAAGTGGCTTAGAGTACCTGTAACTTCGACTTCGGCTATAACTTCTACCACGGCCCCTACCACTACGAGGGATGGTGATCGTGAACGGTGATCGTGAACGCCTGCAGCATGAACAATAAAAAACGACCTATGTCATCAAGCTCTACACATAAGCTCCAATTCTTTAGTAAGTACAAATATGAGAAGTAAGTCACACCTGAGACTCTTAGGACTATTCTGACAGTTTCTTTCTATGTGACCTCTTTCTCCACAGCGATAGCACTTGTTTTTCCAGTCCCCAGCTTTGCAGTCTCTGGCCCAGTGGCCATCCAGCCCACAATTGAAGCAACGACCAGAACCAGGTGGGGGACCTCTGCCAAGATAATCACGCGAACCACCAGAGCCACCACGTGGACCCTACATAGTGAAGTTATTTAGATTGTAGGAATGGCACTAACAAACTAGGTAGAAGAGTAAATTAAAAAAGGAGAGATAGAAGAGATACATGTATTAATTATCTAGCAAGCCATATACAATCGTAAAGGAATAATAAGTAGTTACTTTGGCAAATTCCACAATGAGGCGACTTCCATCAAAGTCTCTCCCATTTAAGCTATATCTGGCATCATCTGCATCTCTAGGATCGCTGAATTCCTATTGTGTGGAGGTGAAACACAACAAATACCATGAAAGAAACGTTATGCTCAAAAAAATTATTTCAGAACAATATCTAATCCAACGGCTTAGACATCAAGATGTCAGTGATCAAATAAAAAGCAGCACAGTTATTCTGATAGAAGAGAGTTTACGTACGACAAAGGCAAAGTCATGCTTCAGATCCACATTTCGTACTCTGCGCAAATGGTTGCCAGAAACAGTAAGGCCATCATGACTTAAGTATCGAAGGATGTAATATTCGCCTCTCAGAAGACAACTAAACACCACTTTGGTATTGTTGCTATTTCCAAAAAACCAATAACATAATAGAAAGAACCACCAAAGTCTCCTACAATCATTGCAAGAATAGCCACCAATTCCACCACAGGCACATTCTCACCATAGACATCCTGATTGGGCAAAAACCCAACAACCGTCAACAAGAATGTTCAAATTATTAAACACACAGACACCGTGGATTAACCTTCTCACAAGATAAAATAAATGTATATTGCATTTCCAAGCACAAAAGTTGGCCTGGCATAGAACTTATGTCCATCCTCATCTAGATAGTCATCTCCCCACCACCCAGAGATTTAAAGAAAGTACTTGAGAAAGAACAACATATCGACCAGCTAATACTAGCACCAAGAAATTTGGATCAAATAATGCAAGGCCATGCAAAAGGTCCAATAAGATATTATTACTAGAAAAGGATCTCCATCGTATAAACAAGACATAAAGATCCTGTGGACAAACGATAAGGAACTTAAGCAAATAACATTAGGAATAAAACACAAAGGAATAGTGTAGATAAAACTCAGAGTTTGAAGGACTCGCCAAGTGGTTAGTACACTCCATGTTGGTGGCAGATGTTATTTATGAAATCAAAATGAGAAACGATGCAGTATGTTGAAGTTGAACAATTGGTTAGACAACACTATATGTGAATCACTGCTTTTTAAGTTCTAATGGGTGCGTACCTTCCATATCTGCTGAAAAGGTCGTCTAGATCACGTGAACGAGTACGGGACGACAAATGGCCAACATAATCTTGTGTTTCCATGGCGATCATCATAACGAGGCATCTTTCTACTGTGCGATCAAGAGGGTCAAGGATCATTTATAGCATTCAAATAAAAGTGAAGATGTTGATAATATAAGCACATTTTTTACTGCAGTAAGCAGCAGACTATATAAACATAAATGAAAGGGCACCTAAAACCAAAACCTGCACCAGAGAAGGAAAAAGATGCATAAACTAACAACTCTTAATCTTTAATTAGAAGGAATATTTGATAAACCCCTCAGAAGTTTTCCTTGAAAACTGAAAAACATCCCCCTGAATTTCGCTTGGAAACATTCCAAAGCTGTAGCCAAGTTGATCCATCAATCATGGACTGAAATCTCGGACATCGAAATCCTCACTTGACAAGGACATCCATTTTGCTTATGAGATCCCATGCTCCTTGTTGATTGAAATCATCTATCACGTCCGATCTTTTTAAGCTATGAAACATCAATGGACCAATACATGATGGTGATCTTCCAAACTATGTTTGTGATCAATCTTTGCAACAAACCTCAAGAAGAACCTTGATCAGTCGGGCTTTGTCATGTATACTGAACAACCTCACTCTGCCCGCAACCAAACACAGCCTGACTGTACCCTACTTCATTTTTCCACAACGTAACGAAATCCCTAGCCTAACCCTATGAACACACTTAGATTGAAGTAACTGAAAGCTGAGTCGAGCCAAGCCTAGCCTTCTGGTTTAGTCTCCAGCTCTTTGTATCATTTAGTAACTATTTGGATCAAGAAACGTAGTTAGATTAGCCTGTGATGCTCTTCCTTGAATTTCCCAAATCAATAATTTGGTCATCCTAGGAGAGAGTTAAGCCATCGATAATAGACTAGTTGTTACATTGCCAGGAGCTGGAGACTGAACGAATACACAACACTCAGTGTGCTCAGCTCTGCCTTGAGGATCACTCCAATACCAGAGGGTACTTTGTAATCATCCAATTTGTTAGTTAGCCACGTAATGGCAATTGTTGTTAGCCACGTCAGCAATTCTGTTACAATAGCTGGACAGACCTGCAAGTGGAAAGAAACTACTATAAGTATAGAAATTGTAAGAAGAAGAAGTATTGTGTAATGAATTTCCTTAATTCCTACCTATAAATTTCTGAAGATCTTCTTCTCTAACTCAGTCTTTCTTTCTCTCTTACTGATCCCTTTCTATCAGTTCTTCGTATCAATGTCACAGATGTCCAATTTGATCAGGTCACCGCCGTTTCCAGGAGTCCAGGAAGAGGACTCAACAATTTGGTATCAGAGCCTCTGGACCCTCTGATCGAGGGAAGCAGAGAAGGAAGTACGAGCCATGGCGAGTCTGGAAGAGAATCGTCTGAAGGAAGACGACTCCCGATCGACGAAGATAGGTTCCTGTCTCTCGAGAATACAGTGGGAGCATTGGCAGGTACTGTGCTGGATCTTAATGGAAAGTTTGAAAAATTATTCGAAGAGATGGTTAGATCTAGGCGAGACACTGAGATTCATTTCAGAAATTTGAATCAAAACACGCCACCAGCACCATCGATGTGTCCCTGTCAATGACAATCATCATGGGGTTTTAATCCATCGTTGGGAGCCTCCTCAATATTTTCCACTGAACAAACACCTAGTGTGCAGGGAAAATATTCCAATCCACCACTATTGCCAACACCTCCACACTTGAATGCCCATCACGAACCCAGTAATGTCAGGTCCAATGGGAGTCAACCATCTCCTAGACTGAAACTCCCAGAGTTTGATGGGGAAGGAGATGTGGTTGAATGGCTGTTAAGATCAATAATTACTTCAACTATTACAACACTCCTGAGATGGACAAGGTCAAAATTATTTCAGTCCAGCTTAAAGGAACAGCCGCATATTGGCTAGATTGGTTCATGAATATAAAAAATGGGATGTTGACATGGGATGAATTCTGCAAGGCCATCCGTATGCAATTTGGACCTTCCAATTCACAAACCACATAATTGATTTGAAGCTACTCAAGCAAGATCACAGTGTGCATGAGTAATACCCAATTTCAGAAAATCTCTAATAAGGTGCAAGGGTTTCCTGAAGCTGCTTAGTCAGTCAATTTATGGGGGGATTGAAGGAAGAAATCAGATATGAAGTTCAAATTGCAAATCCCAGCACCTTCTAGCAGCTATGCATTGTCCAAGTTGTATGAAGCTAAAAATCTGGCAATCAAGAGGAACTACAAAGGCAATATGTTCAATAACAAGACTTCAAGTGTATCCAACTACACTCAGGAATCCTCAACTGGGAGTAATGAGCAGGCAAAGAAGATTTTTCCTAACCCTGCAGGAGCCAATGTTCCCTGTAGAAAGAAATTCCAGGAACACTATATCCCCTTCAGAAATCCTGAGAAGAAAAGGATTGGGGCTATGTTTCCTCTGTGATGATAAGTGGTTCAAGGGGCATAAATGCAAGGAGAAGAAGCTTCATGCTGGTGGCAGATGAAGAAAACATGGAGGATAATGAAGTCAAAGACCTCTCAGAAGACATTACTGTCAGTACAGGAGCTCCTCCCAGTTTATTTGAAATATCCCTACAGCTCTGTCAGGTAACTCTCCTACATCTACTATGAAGCTAAGGGAACTGTTAGAAATAAACCTGTGCTGATATTGGTGGATTCAGGATCCACCCATAGTTTTATAGACTCTGTTTTCTGTGAGAGGTTGGGACTAACACCACAGGACAACAAGCTATTTGAGGTCATGGTGGCCAATGGGGAGAAATTGAGCAGCAAGGGGATGTGCACAGGAGTCAGTATTGAGTGTCAAGGACATAAGCTCAAGGCAGATTTACTACTCTTGCCCTTACCAGGTTGCCAGATAGTCCTAGGCACCAATTGGCTTAGAACCCTTGGAAAAATAATCTGGGACTTTCAAGAACTCACTATGGAGTTTGAAGAACAGGGGGTCACCAAACTACTGAAGGGAACCAAAACTCAACTTCATCATCTCCAGGAACCTGACAGCAAGGAAATGAGGCAAAAGTCCCAATTCTACATCATCCAACTGTGCACCATAGAAGGAGACAACCACTCTGAAGAGCAAGTCCACTCGAGGAACCTGCCATATCTGCATTACTCAAGAGGTATAATCATTTGTTCGAAGAGCCAACAACTTTACCCCCAAAAAGATTATTTGATCACCAAATTCCTCTTCTTCCTGGGTCAATGCCAGTATGTAACAGACCCTATAGACAGCCTTATATGCACAAAAATGAGATTGAGAGACAAATACAAGAAATGTTGAAGACTGGTATTATAAGAGCAAGTAATAGTTCATATTCCTCTCCAGTAATCCCTAAAAAAAGCTGATGGATCATGGAGACTATGCATTGACTATAGGGGGTTAAATTTGAATACTGTGAAAGACACCTTCCCCATTCCCTTTATTGAAGAATTGTTTGATGAACTTCATGGGAGTCAGTTTTCTAAGCTGGATTTAAGAGCAGGGTACCACCAAGTGAGGATGGCAGAAGAAGACATCCACAAAACATCCTTCAGGACTCATGAGGGCCACTACGAGTTTCTTGTCATGCCTTTTGGCTTGACCAATGCCCCCTCCACCTTTCAAGCTCTGATGAATGAAGTCTTTAGGAGCTACTTGAGGAGGTTTGTACTAGTCTTCTTTGATGACATCCTTGTTTACAGTGCCACCTTGCAGGAACACTGCAAACACTTGGAAGCTGTATTCAACAAGCTGGAAGCAAATCAGTTGAGACTGAAAAAGAGTAAATGTATGTTTGCACAGAGGCAAGTAGGATATTTGGGACACATCATCTCTGGCAATGGAGTTGAAGTTGATCAAGACAAAGTCAAATCAGTGGTGGAGTGGCCTATTCCCCGTACCCTCAAAGAGTTAAGAGGTTTTTGGGGCTCACTGGTTACTACAGAAGATTCATTAAAGGCTATGGGTCTATAGCTAATCCCCTCACTGAATTGTTAAAAAAGAATTCCTTTCTTTGGAATCCCAAAGCCCAAAATGCCTTTGAAACTTGAAGTTAACCCTTACCCAACCACCAGTACTGGCCATGCCAGATTTCACTGATGAGTTCACTGTAGAGTGTGATGCCTCTGGGTTGGGAATAGGGGCTGTCTTGATGCAGAAGGGAAGACCCATTGCTTACCTCAGCCAAAGTCTCAAAGGAAGGAACACAGCTCTATCCACATATGAAAAGGAAATGCTAGCAATCTTATTAGCAGTAAAGAAGTGGAGTCAATATCTCTGGGGCAGGACCTTTGTAATCAGACTGATCACAAATCTTTGAAGCATTTGTTAGAACAAAAAGTACACACAGAGGCCCAGTATAAGTGGGTTTACAAGCTCCATGGTTATAGATACAGAGTAGAGTACAAAAAGGGAAAAGAAAACGAAGCTGCTGATAGCTTGTCCAGGAGAGGGGAAGTCTCATTAGCTGCTGTAACAGTGGTGTCTGCAGGATGGATACAAGATTCAAACAACAGATGGAAGCCTCAGAGTATTACAAGAAACAAATGAGCAAATGGGAACAAGGAAAACTTGATCCTACCAAATATACAGTCAGGGATGAGTTATATTACAAACATAGACTCCTCCTTGATCCTGACTCTGAATTTGTTCAAAGAATGCTGAAGGAACACCATGACAACTTGCAGGGGGACATTCTGGAGTGGAGAAGACCTTACACAGGCTAAGGAGAGTTTGCTATTGGAAAGGTATGAAGAGAGCAGTCAATTCTTATGTACAATCATGTGAAATCTGTCAAAAGAACAAAGGAGAAAATGTGTCACCTGCAGGACTCTTGCAACCCTTACCTATCCCTGAAAAAGTTTGGGAGGACTTATCCCTAGATTTCATTGAGGGTCTACCCCTTAGCCATCACAAAACAACCATAATGGTTGTTGTTGACAGACTTTCTAAAATATACACTTGTTTGCCCTTAGCCATCCTACACAGCAGCAGATGTAGCTCAAGTCTTCTGGAAGGAGTTCAAATTACATGGCATGCCTAGGACTATGGTTTCAGACAGGGACCCCATATTCACTAGTCAGTTCTGGAAGGAGTTCTTCAAGCTACAAGGAACCCAGCTGAAGTACAGTACTGCCTATCACCCACAATCAGATGGTCAAACAGAAGTAACAAATCGATGCATTGAAGGATACTTGAGATGCTTCTGTGGACATAAACCCAGGGAGTGGAGTAAATTCCTGGTATGGGCAGAATTTTGGTTCAATACCAACTGGCATTCTGCCACCAAGATCACCCCATTTGAAGTGGTTTATGGTAGAGAACCTCCTCACATACTCACTTATGTTCCAGGCTCTGTGCAAGATAGAGAGGTTGCTGCTGCAATCATGGCTAGGGACAACACTTGCAGCTATTGAAGGACAATCTTCAGCTAGCACAGGACAGGATGAAGAAGATGGTGGACTCCCACAGGACTGAAGGACCTTCGAACCTGGAGATTGGGTATATCTAAAGCTACAACCCTATAGACAATCTTCTGTTGCCCACAGGAAACCTCAAAATTAGCCCCTAAATATTATGGCCCTACCAGATACTTGCTAAGATAGGGGAAGTGGCATACAAGCTTATGTTACCTGAAGAATCTCTGATACACCCTACCTTCCATGTATCACAACTCAAAAGGCACATAAGCAGGAGGGTCTCAGTTCAAATTGGGCAACCAAGTCAGACTGAAGAACTGATTCTAGAACCAGATTGGGTGTTGGACAGGAGGCTAGTGCAAAGAAGGAACAGGGCAGCTGTGGACTTGCTTATCCAGTGGAAGGACTGCTCTATTGAAGAAGCTCAGTGGATTCCTATGAAGAGTTCACCAAGAATTATCCTCACTTTGACCTTGAGACAAGGTCCAAATGAAGGGGAGGGCAGTTGTTACATTGCCAGGAGCTGGAGACTGAACGAATACACAACACTCAGTGTGCTCAGCTCTGCCTTGAGGATCACTCCAATACCAGAGGGTACTTTGTAATCATCCAATTTGTTAGTTAGCCACGTATGGCAATTATTGTTAGCCACGTCAGCAATTCTGTTACAATAGCTGGACAACCTGCAAGTGGAAAGAAACTACTATAAGTATAGAAATTGTAAGAAGAAGAAGTATTGTGTAATGAATTTCCTTAATTCCTACCTATAAATTTCTGAAGATCTTCTTCTCAACTCAGTCTTTCTCTCTTACTGATCCCCTTTCTATCAGTTCTTCTTGTATCAATGTCACAGATGTCCAATTTGATCAGGTCACCGCCGTTTTCAGGAGTTCCAGGAAGAGGACTCAACACTAGTATTCTTTATAAAACACGCACGATAAATCGACAAACAACAAGAATCCGATAGTCAACAATGATCCAGATAGGTATCTCCCAGTCCTTAAAATTTAGGGCTAATTAGTGTTTAGACCATGGATTTTATACCAACTTAGAGTTTAAGCCCTAACATGTCCAATTGGAAAGTTTGGACCCTAGATATTTCTTTTTTATTTCTTTTTTCCCCATTATCCCTTCCTCCCAATGCCTGAGAATGAATTTTTTCTATGTAAAATGGAGGATATAATGGAAAAGATTGAACAAAAAATAAAATCCAGCGCCAAAATTTTTCAATTGGACATGATAGGACTTAAACTCTAAGCTGGTTTAAAATCCAGGGTCTAAACTCTAATTAGCCCTAAAATTTACTTCTGTAAGGTAGTCGACAGAGATTCTAACTGACAAATTCTAGAGAGTGAACATCAGAATGGACCAATTATGAGCATGTTAATGTTAAGTACTTACCAAATCGTACGCATATCTAAGAAATTAGATCTTGAAAAGCATATCGCTGGTTGTCAACAAGGATAGATACTTCACAGTTTCAGGATGAACTGTTCGTAATCTAAATAGTTCCATGACAACAAATTAGTTCTTTTTTTGTTTGATTTAGTAAAAAAAAAAAAAACTTTTCCCAAAAAAAAAAAAAACCTGATGTCCATGTGAATGACGTGAATAGGTCGATGGCTCTGAAAGTTCCTCTTTTCTGTGGAGAATTTGAATTTTCTTCGATTTATTACTATAATAGATGTCCATTTGAAAGATTCTCCTGTTCTAATAATTCTTTTCAGTGTTCTCTAAAAAAGTTTCAAACTTTTCCAGTGGATAAAAAATTGAATTGTTAGCATGGTATAAATTTTATGCTATCTACCAAATTATATACATCAATTCTACATCTAAACTTGTTTTTTTTTTAAATTTCTGAGAACCAGAGCTGAAGAATTAACAAAATCATCTAAAATTTGACAATTAATTTCAAATATATAAAAAATCAGTTGATAAAGTACAGATAAATGATCGACGTAGATAGAGAGAGATGGGGGAAAATTTCACCTGACGGCTCGGCGGTCTCCCGAAACAGCACCAAAATAGAAAACCCTAATTTCACGATTTGGGGGAAGATTATTTTGGGACTTCGATATCGTCACTCACTATTTTTACACGTATACGCGCGAGCCTAATTTTGTTTGGGCCGAACTGGGGTATATGGGCTTCGAAAAGAGAGAAGTAACACAACCTTTTCAGGCTTGGTTTGGCGTTGCTTCTGCTTTTATAAGCTGTCCCAATAATTCAGCAGCTTGTCAAAAAAAGAGGGCATAATTTGGTTTGGTGTTGCTTACTTGATCGATTCTGTTTTTTTTTTTTAAGAAGCAATGTCAAAAAGTGTTTGGTGACAAATAGCTATTCGAAAAAAAATTATAAAATCAATTCGATTTCAGAACAACTTTCAGGAGTGTTTTGAGATTGAGTTTGACATTGCTTCTGCTTTTATAAGTTATCCCAAAAATTAAGCAGCTTGTCAAAAAAATAGGCATTTGGTTTGTTATTGCTTACCTTGATCGTTTCTGCTTTTCTTTAAGAAGCAATGTCAAAAAGTGTTCAGCTATCTATTCCCCAAAAAAAAAAAATCAATTCGATTTTGGAACAACATTTAAAAGTTTTGAGATTGTTAAAGTTGTTTGTGCTGACACTTTTTTAATAGTGACGACAACTCCAAACAAAGTCTCATTGTCACAAAATTAAAAGTGACAATAATTCCAAACAAAGCCTCATTGTCACAAAATTGTGACAAAATATCTAGGAGGACTGATTTTGGAACAAACGAGTAGTAGTATAAACCAATGTTTTAAAACCGGACCGGTGGTTGACCCGGCCAAGACATTGGGTCGGATCAAATTGGTTCAACCAGTGGTTCAACCACTGAGTTAGCTTAAGTGGTCCAAATTAATCCCTTATGGCCATTAATTTTTACAAAAATACTAACTTTTAAACAAAACCGAGTCAATACTGAACCGGACCGGAAAAATGACTGGTTCACGGGTGAACTGGTTGAACCGGCCGGTCCGGTCCGGTCCGGTCCGGTTTTTAAAACATTGGTATAAACACTCCCAAACCAAGTATTAGGTTAAGTTTGGAATTGTTTGTTATAGGTTGTTTAAGCCTTTGTTTCCTTGAGAAGCGATACATAGATGTTTTTTTTAACAACAACCTATATAAAAAAAATCTTGAATATTTTTTTAAACATCTTTGAAAATAGCCTGACCTACTATCAAAAGTTAAGAACAGTTAAATGAGTTAACTCCAAGAACAATGACAGCACGCGGTTCAGTCAATATTTGTATAGTTTAGTCATGGGTTGTCCCTCGAAGACAAGGGGATGGAAATAATTAGGAATGAGCATTATTCCATTTTAGACCTAAAATCGAAGCAAACTTTAGAAATACTAAGAATAAGAAATTTGGTTCGATTTGAAGCAAAAAACGGTTTGATTTCGATTTTAAAAATACTAAAAAATTATTGGATTGCGATTTCGGTCCAAAACCGAATAAAACTTATGAAGTTATGTAAATATTTTATATGCATATTTTGTCATTAAAAATGTGTATACTTTGAAACCAACAATTATATGTATATGTTTTGAAGCTCAACTTTGATAATTTAACAACTAGCCTAACTTTAGATACGACTTTGAGATACAATAAATGTATATAAAAATTACAGTTTAATCTAATTTAATCATGATTACAACTTTGGACCGGACCCATTAACAACATAAATAGTCCAACTGAACAAATATAATAAACGAAATAAATTTAATCATTTATTCGGTTCCGGTTGGATTTTAAGAATTTTAGTTTATTGTTAGGATAAATTCCAATAAATAAAATGGGACAAACAGGAGCCATTGAAAAATAAGACAAACAAAACTTATTATTTTCTTCTATTGGGAGTTAAAAAAAAAAAATACATTAAGGGGGCGTTTGGTAGCGGTAATTTTTTTTATTCCCGGAAAAATTTAAGATGGAAATCTATTACCACGTTTGTTTGGCTTATAAAAATTATTTCCAGGAATTAAAATACCCGGGTAATAGTTTACCCACAAAACATGGAAATTCTATCCCTTGAAAATAGGTGGTTATTTTTTTTTTCCGGGCAAAAAAAAATTGTCTAATTTTTTTTTCTTTTGATCAATTTTGATTAGTTTTGAACATTTTTTCTTTTTTGCGTTTTATCGTTTTTTTTTTTTTGTCATTTTTTGTCGTTTTGACCAAAAAATTTTCGTTTTAAGCGATTTTTTGTCATTTTTACCCATTTTTGTCACTTTTGATTATTTTTGTCGTTTTTACCCAATTTTGTTCGTTTTGTCGTTTTTTTTTGTCAATTTTGTCGTTTTAAGCGAATTTTTGTCGTTTTTTAGCTTTTTGTTGTTGTTTTTACCGATTTTGAGTCGTTTTTTGTCGTTTTTGTCGTTTTGGTCATTTTTACTGATTTATGTAGTTGTCATTTTTGCCGATTTTTTTGTCGTTTTTGGTTTTTTTTTTGTCGTTTTAACCGATTTTTTGTTCTTTTTTGTCGTTTTTATCGATTATTTTCGTTTTTGTCGCCTTTTGGTTATTTTTGTCGTTTTAACCGATTTTGTCGTTTTTAACCGTTTTTTGGTCATTTAAACCAATTTTTTGTCTTTTAACCGATTTTTTGTCATTTTTTGTCGTTTTAACCGATTTTTGTTATTTTTTGTCTTTTTGTCGTTTTTGCCGTATTTTGAATTTTTGTCATTTTTACCGATTTTATATCATGTTTTGGTTTTTTTGTCGTTTTACCATTTTTTGTCGTTTATACATTTTTTGTCGCTTTTTGGTCATTTTTGTCGTTTTAACCGATTTTTTGTCGTTTTTCATCGTTTTTGTCGTTTTTACCGATTTTTGTCGTTTTTACCATTTTTTTTCGTTTTTAGGTTTTTTTATATTTGTTCATTTTTTTCATTATTTTTTTTTTCGGGAATATTTATATTGTCACCAAACATGGGAATGTAATTTTCAGAAATTTAATTCCTTGAAATTTGTTTTCCGGGAATATAGAATTTTCGGCTATATAGTATTCGCATACCAAACGCCGCCTAACGTTTGTAAAAACTAGGCATGAGCATCATATTGTAGGGTGGAAAAAAAAAAGCCACCAAATGAAATGAAACAAATTGGAGGCGGTGACAACATGAATTAAATAGTTCGAGTAGACACCAGTTTTGGTGCATTTCAAAATTATTAACATATATCATGGGACCTTAAGTTATTTGAATTACTCTTTAAAATTTAATCACAATTTCAGTCTTTATAAATTGAGTGGAGGGTGTATTTTTAAGTATTGAATCTTTTTTTAAAAAAATTCTTAACTTTTAAACACTTCCTTCAACTAAAAGACTATGTATTCAAGTCTTGTATAAACAAACAAATTCTCCTATTGAGAGTATGTTTGGATTAATTAATTATCCTCTATTTTTCCTTCTACTACTCCCTACTCTATTTCCATCAACACTGGTTCGCGGAATCTCCGGTTGGGAAAGGAAAGTGATTATTTTCTATGTTTGGACGTCCAAGGAATTGAGGAGGAAAGGAAAGTGATTCTCAATGGAAGAAAAATTAGACCATCTCTAATGGGGGTTTCTATCTTCCTATTTCTATGGAAGAAATCTATTTTAGAAAAAATTTCTCCCAATGGTAGTTCTATCACCATTTCTATCCTAGGTGGCAATGATGTAGGATGGAAACTTTCTAGGAGGATTTCTACATGTAGAAACTCTCATAGAAATTCTCCTATCTCTCATGACAATTATTATTGGACCCCACCATTAAATTAGTCCTTTTACTATGTGACACATAGGATAGAAATGGAGAACCATTGGAGATCATTTTTGTATGTCTACAATTTCTATGTAGAAACTCTTCCAACTAGGATAGAAATCTCCTTAAAGTACAATGCCAAGTAGGATAAGAACTCAATTTTGGAAATCACCATTGGAGATGGTCTTAGGGGGGAAAGTGATTCCATCCATCCAAGGAATGAATCACTTTCCAACATTGAAGTATTCACTTTCCTTTCCAAATTTCTTGGCATTGCCAAACATCGGAAAGGAAAATCAATAGGAATTAAAGTTTTCCAAAGGAAAGAAAATGACAAGGAATTGATTTCCTTTCCCTTCCATTCCGCGAACCAACGAGGCCTAAACTCACTCCTTGATCCTTTTTTTCCATCCATCTCTTACCTAATATTACATTTTATTCTTCTATTGGTCCTAAATATATAATTAGGACTGGGATAGCCCGAACAGATCCTTTTTGAGGAGAGGAAGGAAAATTTGAGGGGAAGAAAAATGGAGGAGAGTAAAATAGAGGAGAAATTAATTTTTCTTCACTTGTTTGGATAACCAAAGAGTAGGAGAAGAAAATTTTAAAAAATATTGTTTTGTTTATTTATGAAGAAAGATACAATTACAATTTAGTCCTTGATTTTTTCAAATCATAATTAATACTTACTTTATTGGAGGGTAGTTGGGTAATTATTCTCACAATCCCCTCAATCCTCTTCATTTTCCTCCCATTATGGGAGAAATTTTTTGAGTGGGGCCCACTGAATTTTTCTTCCACATTCCTCTCCCTCATTTTTCCTCCCCTTCCCAAACACCACTACTTTTAATTTTTTTCCCACTTTTTTCTCAATATTTTTCTTCTCCCCATTTTCCACTCTTCCCAAACAATACCTAAGAATATTGGGACCCTCAACAAATGCAAAATATAAAATCATTTATTATACTAGTTACAGAAAAGTATCTCAATAGTTATAAATTACTATCTCTCTATTTGCCAAAGTTTAAATAATCATTTAAAAATATTATTTATGTATATATTATCATACAAATTACAAGAAAGAATTATAAATTGATTTAAAAAAAAAAGATTAAAGAGGATGAATTGGCTGAAGGAGTAAATGTGGCCTAATTTTCTGTAGCTCATCCAGATTAAAAAAAAATTGCCTAACCAATAAGTGCAGCCTATGCCTATGTGGCTAAAAACAAATTTAATAATTATGAAGAAGGCCCACATCATAAATTATACACAATAAGTTTGTTTTGTTTCCTAACAGACTTCAAAAGAATTAATAAATGTTAATATAGGGAAGGTTGCTATTCTTCAAAATCAGCAATTGAAACCACCGTGTATAAATGTGAGCGCTGCTAGGTTGTCCGTCCGCGGAGCTGGTCCGCATCCGCGTGGCAGACAGCCATTGGCTCTCCCGCATAGTGTGGACCCAAATTAGCAAGGAGGCTAATGGCTGTCGTCATGCGGGTGCCAGCCAGCTCCGCGGACTGGCAAAATAGGAATTTCGTATAAATTTTTGGACCCTTTTATAGTATAGGTCATGGTCGGTCGTCCAATTTGCCTTTGTCTACGACCGGACTTAGGGATATCATATTCCGAGAAGAACTCTATTCCTAATTTATAAGGATTATATTTTATGTTTGAATCAAGATTCTAATATTTATGATTTTCATTATTTAGGATTACTTTATTTTGTTCTTTTCTTGTATAAAATGTTTATGATTTTTAACTTAATATGTGTGGAATTAATTGTTCATAGTACTAACTACGGCCTAAGCATCTATCGAGATAAATTCTCAACTTATTCACAGCTAACTCAAGAAACAATTATCTGATATTTAGAGCATTATTAGTAGATGGTATTCAAAATTTTATCTTGAGATTCAACATTTTGATAAAAAAAAAAAAAATACAGAATGATTGGGTTTATATGAAAATAAGTAAAAAATGATCAAATGAGCTTTTGTCCCAAAAATTGTGTGGTCAAAAATTAAAATGAGAAAACATAATGTAAATCTAGAATTGGGTTTCAAATTGGGACTTACTATTCTAAAAAATGATTTCCTACATTCTGAATTTAGAAATTTTCAGGCATAACTTATAGCTCCTACGGGTGGATTGGACCTGAAAATCTAGAAATTGAAACCTATGATGGATCTTACTAGTCTACAAAATGAACTCCTATATTCTAGATCTAGAATCTAAAAATGGGTTGGACCTTACTAATAATGCTCTCAGTAAAGCTATTTTTTGGTTATTTCTATCATCACACAGTAAAAAAAAGAAGAAAATATCGTTTTCAAGTTCTTCAAGAAGTGAACTCATAAATCCTTATAATGTTATCTCAACTAGGGTGAGTATTCGGTTTA
>JANAVB010014658.1:0-42072 GCA_029216955.1 Iris pallida
GGTGGAACAACCGACGGCGAGGATGGACGAGAGCATGTCGGTGGAAAGGAAGGCTCGTGAAGCTTCAGAGGGGGTCGGGAATCACTCCATACTACAGCGTTGGAGAAGTCGCCGCTACTTCGTCTCCGTTCGGCAGCCACGTAGGAAGAAGAAAAAAGAGAGATCTGATCTTTGCTGACGCTAGCTTAGTAACATGAGGGTTGTAGGCTTCAATTGGGCGGATCTAAATTGAATCAATAGAAAGCTTACCGGACCAGCTAAACTTAACATATTGAAGGGGTTTAATCGGGTCGGGCCTTCCAATCTGTTAATGGTGTTGGCACTTGGGTTGGGCCGGTTTAAAAGAGCCTGTTTGGAAAAATCAGTAGAGGAATAATGGCTTGGAATAATTCACTTGGGCACTAACAATGGGCTACCTTGGGTTGGGTAGCCCCTAAGTAGGTTGTTGGGTTTCAACCTTAGTGGCTGGCTTTGATTTAATGGTTTGAGTCCAGATAGCCTAGGGATTACATATATAGGTTTGGGTATAATAAAGAGTATAGGCTGGCCAATAAATAATAGGTGTTAACAATTGGGTTTTAGCAATTGGCTTGGTTGTGGCTGACTTGTGGCTGACCCAATATTTAGTTGGGATTTGAGTATGGCTATAAGTGATTTGTGGCTTGCTAAAAATAATAGATTGTGGGCCTGGCCCAAATAGGAATTTGACTTGGTAAAATAATATCAAAATGCCAGCCTATGGACTTGAATAAAATGTTAAATGACTGAGATTTTGAAAAGAGAGAGTTACACCCCATGTGCACACCTCAACATAAGCAAAGCATTATATTGAAATACCATTTGGTGTAGCCATTGTGGGCTATCTTTCCTAGTCTAAAAGAAAATAAACCAACAATCTTCCACATATCTCAATATATGGATTGAGCGTTCCCTATATAAACCCCCTAAAATTTCAATATATTTATTTCCTTTTAATTATTAATCAATTATATTTTTGGTAATTATAGATAATTGTTATTTATATTGAAAGACTTGTTATGAGGTTGTTTTTTTTCTCTTAGGAAAATAAATATATTCCGTATAAGGTATTGACTATTTTTATTTATGCAATATACAGAAATATTGTATTTTGTGTAGAAGCTATCTTTATATTTTGAAAGTTTTAATTATATTAAGAAAATATATATATTTGAATATATAAAATACTCTAGTTATATTTGGGATATAGAGTAAAAATTTTATAATGTAAAAGAATATATATGTGCAAAATATATAAGTAATATTGTAGAAAATATTTTTCATTTTAAGAATTTATTTAAATTATTATTAGGAGTTTCTCAGTATTTTAGATTTTGTAAAAAAAAGGAATCCCCTCGTGTGAAAAGTACTCGCGGGGGGGGGGGGGGGGGGGGGGGGGGGTACTGTTTACCCGAGCGCCCAAGCCCCCCCCCCCCCCCCCCCGACCCTGTTATAAAAACAACAACAACAGCAACAAACCCTAACCCCTTATCAACCCCATCCCTGATCCCGTGCTATCACGACCCGCACCCGCTTTTCCAGATACGGGACGTGTCCAAGCCAGCCTACGCCGCAGAGTCGGCGGTAGAACGCTGTCAAGCCCGCAAGAAATAAATGCTCAAAATAACACATTTGCTGTTCATTCACATTTCTAATTTTATTTCAACATTTATAATTAAAGAAAATATAAGGTTTTACAATAAATAAAATTGATACAATTGCTTTCTATTTCTAGGTTGTCCTCAGCATACCCAAGCCTTCCCAGTGTTAAGAGTGATCGCGATTAAACCTGAAAAATGTTGGTTTCCAGTCAGGAATGGAACAAGTACAAAAACCGACGACAATGCAAAAACACAATAGAATTAACAAGACATGAAAATAACATATGAGAGATAAAACTGGAAGATAACTGATGACATAGCACGATAGAGAAGTAAACAAAGAAAAACTAATAAAAGACATCTATCTAGGTGGTGTGAAATATCCGTTTTAACATGTGAACGGCTATGGGGTAAATAAGGCATACTGCACGTGTCGTGTGCAGCTGCTAGCATTCACGAAAGACACGGAGATAGTTCTGGGTAGTCCACATGTCTACTAAGATATTTTTTCCTCCCGACTACTCCGTGTGACGAGCGTATCAACAAGCAGCAAGATATATGTATAAAAATGAAATGAGGAAATACTATGAATCGAAAGCAATCAGAAAGTGCACTTGCTTGAGGTCCTTAGCTGGAGAAACCAATAACACTATACCACTCAACGAGCCACAATCAGTCAACACATGCAGAAGTATCCAGATGCTGAAATAAACAGTACCAACATTCTCAGAATAGTCAAATTAACTAGGATTGCCTGTCCTTAAGTCCAATTCTTGACACAATGGTAAAACGGTAATTTCGAACAAAAACGATGTCCGCCGTTGGACCCGCTTTGCACCGAAAAGCGTGCCAGAGTCAACGGTCTCTAAAGTTGTCAAACTACATGTCTACGGATCCGATTTTCCGATACGAACCCAACCGTATGTCCAGAGTTGGATTCCAGCGGGCCGTGCACAAAATTGCCCGTTGAGTGGGACCGTGGGGCCCGCAAAATGACGTACGATTCAACTATCTCAGAATCAGACCAAACTTTGCATACAGGACCAGAAAAATAATACGGTTCTGTTGGCGCAAGTTTCGTCTCGATCTGACGAGCGTGCACAAAGTAATTGGAGAATTTACAAAGTACCCGATACGGTGAATTTCGACGGATACGCATCAAATTCGTCGCGCACACACGACCAATTTGAATTCCGTCAAAGCCCACACGACCACGAAGCCGTTACACAACTTTTGATGCTTTCGGTTCATGACCACGTCGCCCTAAATGGCGGGACGTACGTCGTGTCATGGGTTTTCATGATTTTCAAAACAGGTTTTTCTGTAACTTTGCAATCAAATTACTCATTACATTGTGAACGAAAAATTAAACTATCTGAAGGGTTTTGTTGTCCTACATGTTGTCTAAATAATTGTTCAATTAGAATTCCTAATATGGTATTAGATCGATCGTAATCGGTCTCCGAACATGGCCATTTGGACTGTCCTACGCTCTGTTTACGAACAGATTTTTGGCCGAGTTTGGCGTCGTTTTTCCGACAACCTAGGGCATCTAGTTACCATGTATTTGAAGGGAATTAAAGTCGGTTATATTGTGGTCGTACCTGAGCAATCGCCTCGACGAACCGTCGGCCGACCGTGGAGAAATCTCCATACGAAGTTGACTCCGCGGCTGCTGTCACTGCTGTCGTTGCTTCGCATCCGCGCACGCTGTGTATCCACGCGGCCTCGGCCGCGTGCGACGGTGGCGACGGCCGTCCGGGGCTGGCCTGCGGCGGCGTTGGTGCCAGGGAGGGTCGGCGTTTAAGGTTTTGGTGTTCGATCTCACCCCTGCTCTCCCTCTCGTATATAAAGTTAATCGGGGGGGTCGGGATGTTTTACTGCTCGGGTGTAGGGATTAGTCGGGTTAGCTGAGCTGGGCTTCAGCTGCTGGGCCTGGGAATTGGGCTCATATGGTTTAGCAGGGATGATCAGGCTTGGGCTTTGGGGGCTCAGGCCTGGGCTGGGATGGCCTTTGGGTATTTAAATTCGTTTTTTTCTTTTTCTTTTTCTTTTTCTTTTTTTTTCTATTCCTTATTTACATTAAATATATCTATATATATGTAAATATCTAAGTACATGTATACGTATACATATGTATATTTATATACATGCATATGTACATGTACATATATATATATATATATATATATATATATATATATATATATATATATATATATCTTCACATGTACACTTATATAAATATATTTATCAATTTATGCACGTATATACCTATATATATATATATATATATATATATATATATATATATATATATATATATATATATATATATATATATATATATATATATATATATATATTTATCTACTAAAAATATATATATATATATATATATATATATATATATATATATATATATTTTATATACACACACACATCCACTATTATATATATTCATATACACATACAAATATATACATAAATAATATTTATTAGTCAATAAACTAATATAAAAAATAATAATATTAAATAACACTCCTAATAAAATAATAATAATAATATCAAAATTTAATAAACCAATAATGGTATTTATAATATTTAATTAAGAATACTTAGAAAATATTCATCAGATGATTAAAATGGAATTCGACACCCTCATATCAAGATACATCAACACGAATGTCACAGGACGCCCCGCATTGACTACATAGGCTTCGGCTCAGTTCGGGTTCAGTTTGACTAGTTTGGTGCGACCGGATCACCTAGACGTCAAATAATATTAATAGTGACTAATTAACTATTTATAATGGTCACGTCACATCTTGGCCTGGTTTTCCTAGTTAGGATATCCATATGGCTAGGTTTTCCCGGGCATGGCTAGTACACTAGTCAAGGCACACTGCTCCATCTCCCGTGCCACAAATCCTAGTCGTCTAGTACTTCAAAACTCAACAATGGCTAAAATCATCTACCGTAATAATTAACTAAATAAATATTTATAAAATTCTAAAATCTCCATTTAAATCAAATAAATAAATAAATAAATATTTCAAAAAATTTAGGGAAGGGGAGCTACAAATCTACCCACCTTAAAAATAATTTCGTCCTCGAAATTCTAATTCATAACTATTTCTTAAATTTTAAAGTCCACTATTACCTTAATTTCCTCAATTTAATTCCTCAAAAAATATTTTATAACCTTCTCTAGTCATTTCATAACTACGAAACTTCGAGGACTTCTACCCACCTTTGGTCATACTACTCCCTCAAAGCTATGTCACTAAAACTTGTAATCTTCCAACTACTTGCTAAAATTGCTACAAATAGATATATACTGCTTTTGGCCTCTATAATCCTCTCATATCTATCAAATAACCCAAAATCGAACAATCAACAAATTTATACAAGTAGCTAAGAAATATTGGCAAATTCTAATAAGCATGACCATTCGTCTTCTGAAATAGGCAGGACAGGAAGACAAGGGAGAATAATCAAGAGCAACTATGAAGTTTAAAGAGCGGTAGATAATACAGATAGAAAGGGTATATATGAACCTATAGTCTTATTCGCTAGATTGGGCTACTCTAGTCCAGTCACTTGCTACATCGAAGAACCCTTCGCTCTTAGAGGGGCTTGCAATCCATGCAATACATAAATTTCGTTCCCAAAATTATAAACAAGGTTCCACAATAGAATGGAATTTGAGAAATCAAGGTTGTGATCTTTTTCGTGGTCATTTAAACACACGAGCAAGGGGTATAAATGAAATACAAGATTGTATCTCGACTTCCAGGTAGATGGACTAAGGGTTACGAATGACTTCACATGGAGACTACATCATAGGTACATGGACTTTATTTCAATTAGTTCGGTCTTATAGTCCAAATATGGTTGTATGTCTGGATGGGTTTTACTAGGTCTTAATGAGTTCTCTATTTGGACATCAGTCGTTGGTTGGATGAACATTGGGTTTCAATCTATATGGCTAGGCAAGATCCCAATGATAAAACTCTTCCTACTAGATTAGGGTATCCTAGAATAGGTTTCTATCCAAGGGTTGAGCTAGTTGCTAGTCGGGTTGGTTAGTTAGGTCCATAAGCCTGAAATGTGCCTTCAGTGACTTTTGAGTTTAAGTAGCACATGAGGCCTCAATTGGGTGGCACACTAGTGGCATGTGCATAGTGGGCTCCGAGTAGATCACAACCATATATTGGGTCGAAGGGTTTGAGTCGAAGCTGAGGCTCTAACGGAAGTCGGGAATTTTACCGGTATTATGGTAAGGGTTATAACTAATCCTTTTATCCTGAAAGTCGTACCACAAAAATAGAGTACAAGGGGACGGTTTGAGTGGGACATGATATACCTAGATGAAGATGGACTCGTCTAGATCTTACTCCTTACATGTGAAATTTGTTGGAAGGTAAAAGCTGATCTCGTGCTCCGAATATTAATGACACGGCCGGGGACACAAAAGGATCTAAATGAAAAGTGGGAGTCCATGGGGCACTAATTGTCATGCTAATGGATATTATTCTAATCAATTGGTGTTACTGGTATATCCTAGAATTGAGAAGGCTTACAGTCTATCCACCTTAGAGGCTAGGATATGGTGGTAAGGTTCCTGTCACAGGGCTGGTCGATGGTAGCTACAGTTGCATATACAACTATTATAGTCATGGGAATACTAGGTATCTATTTATCAATTACGAGCTTTCGTCTTTCAAATCAGTGAAGACGAAAACAATAAAGAGTTCAAGAGAGATGTCACTGAACACAATTACATGATTCAAAGGCGAATGTTTAATTCAAGAGGAGTTGTCAAAGCAGTCGTGGATGAGATCCTAGAGACATCTATATCTCAATCTACGTAGGACAATTAAATAAAGCGGACCAAATGCATCATGGTTGATCAGACCGTAATACAATGATTCTGATTAAACAATATGTTAGCGGGCGTCCCCAATAAACATATATCTTGAATCAAGCTTGATAAAAGAGTAAGCTTGCAAAACTAGGCTGTAATAGCAGTATTGGTCAAGAGAGTCGAAATACAAGTACGCAAGATTTTTGGAAGGAGGAGATAGTAGTACGAGTTCTGAAATAATCAAAACCTTACATGGTGTTCTTGCTTATACAGTCTTCCTGTAATCTTCCTATCCCTAAGGCCTTGGTCGACTAATGGGTTATGGACTTCTGAGTTCTATTTTCTAAGTAAACATATTAGTGTCAGTCAATTTTCTCGTCAATAGATCACAAGGACCACATAATGCTAAGTTGAGAGGCATGCTACCACTTACAGGGCTTCCACTAGTATTAGCATTGGGTCTTAAGGGACATACAGGGCATTTTCCTATCCTCTATGGTATCCTAAACTTGTAATCCAGTCTAAAATCATTTTACCGAGAATTGTGCCTCGCCTGTATACTCAGGCTACGGCAACCCTTGGTTCCGTGATTCAGAGGTGACATGCTACCAGGTACTCTATTCTATATTGGCACAAAGGTATCTAAGATCTAAAAGAGGTCATTCGAGAACATAGCTTTAGCAATGTTCCATAGACTATGGTTCCTCGGGATGATTTCAATTCTGTAGGTTGTGCCTCGCCAGTGCGCTGCTGGCTGCAGTGAACCCACATCTCCACTCTCAGCTAATTAATGACAGTGCGCTGTTGTCTAACTATTATTAGTTAACTAATACTCCTTTAACTATATCCGTAAAAATTCATGAGCTTCTAGAGATCCTAACAAGTTGACTAAGAATAAAGCGTAGGTGTTTGTCCTATCAGTCACAACACTTAAATTAAAAGATTTAACATGGAGGAAGTAACTAAATACAAAAGAAATACAAACATTACAGTATCTAGTTCATATGCATTTCAATGGTTGAGGGAAATTTCAAATAAATCTACTTCGAGATTCGTATGCAAATAACAGAATCAAAAAATTTAAACTAATTCCTTACGACAACATAGTATTTAAAACAGGCAATTCTAACTTATGGAATAAGATCTATATCTAATACAGCAAAAATAAAATTAAACAGTTCATTAAAATTAATGCCTTAATTCTAGGCAAGTCTAACTTACCAGCGAATAGTGGATCCACATTGGATCATAATGTCATATCACAAGTATCAGTGTACCTATAGGGTTCTAGCAAGCTATCTAAATTGCATGGCCTATCTAATAACCTTAACTACCCAACGGTCAATTTGAACAAGGGACTCCTAGTCCTAGTTATTCTCCTAAATTATTTTAATCCTATTTGTGAATGAGCATTTCTTGGGCGCAGGCTCGCAATAGTACGACTAACGTACCATCATGAGTTTGCAATCTCTTACAAAAACTGACCTGCATGGGCCACCACAAAACTTGTCACGACCCGCACCCGCTTTTTCGGATACGAGACGTGTCCAAGCCAGCCTACGCTGCAGAGTCGGCGGTAGAACGCTGTCAAGCCCGCAAGAAATAAATGCTCAAAGAACACATTTGCTGCTCATTCACATTTCTAATTTTATTACAACATTTATAATTAAAAAAAATACAAGGTTTTACAATAAATGAAATTGATACAATTGCTTTCTATTTCTAGGTTGTCCTCAGCATACCCAAGCCTTCCCAGTGTTAAGAGTGATCGCGGCTAAACCTGAAAAATGTTGGTTTCCAGTCAGGAATGGAACAAGTACACAAACCAACGACAATGCGAAAACACAATAGAATTAACAAGACATAAAAATAACATATGAGAGATAAAACTGGAAGATAACTGATGACATAGCACGATAGAGAAGTAAACAAAGAAAAACTATAAAAGACATCTATCTAGGTGGTGTGAAATATCTGTTTCGACATGTGAACGGCTATGGGATAAATAAGACATACTGCACGTGTCGTGTGCAGCTGCTAGCATTCACGAAAGACACGGGGATAGTTCTGGGTAGTCCACATGTCTACTAAGATATTTCCCCCTCCCGACTACTCCGTGTGACGAGCGTGTCAACAAGCAGCAAGATATATGTATAGACATGAAATGAGAAACTACTATGAATCGAAAGCAATCAGAAAGTGCACTTGCCTGAGGTCCTTAGCTGGAGAAACCAATAACACGATACCACTCAACGAGCCACAATCAGTCAACACATGCAGAAGTATCCAGATGCTGAAATAAATAGTACCAACTTTCTCAGAATAGTCAAATTAGCTAGGATTGCCTGTCCTTAAGTCCAATTCTGGACACAGGGGCAAAACGGTAATTTCGGACAAAAATGATATCCGCCGTTGGACCCGCTTTGCACCGAAAAGCGTGCCAGAGTCAACGGTCTCTAAAGTCGTCAAACTATATGTCTACGGATTCGGTTTTTCGATACGAACCAAACGTATGTCCAGAGTTGGATTCCGACGGGCCGTACACAAAATCGTCCGTTGAGTGGGACCGTGGGGCCCGCAAAACGACGTACGATTCAATTGTCTCAGAATCAGACCAAACTTGGCATACAGGACCAGAAAAATGATACGGTTCTGTTGGCACAAGTTTCGTCTCGATCTGACGAGCGTGCACAAAGTAATTGGAGAATTTACAAAGTGCACTATACGATGAATTTCGACGGATACGCAACAAATTCGTCGCGCACACGCGACCAATTTGAATTCCGTCAAAGCCCACACGACCACGAAGCCGTTACGCAGCTTTCGATGCTTTCGGTTCGTGACCACGTCGCCCGAAATGGCGGAACGCACGTCGTGTCGTGGGTTTTCATAATTTTCAAAACAGGTTTTTCTGTAACTTTGCAATCAAATTACTCATTACACTGTGAACGAAAAATTAAACTATCTGAAGGGTTTTGTTGTCCTACATGTTGTCTAAATAATTGTTCAATTAGAATTCCTAATATGGTATTAGATCGATCGTAATCGGTCTCCGAACATGGCCATTTGGACTGTCCTACGCTCTGTTTACGAACAGATTTTTGGTCGAGTTTAGCGTCGTTTCTCCGACAACCTAGGGCATCTAGTTACCATGTATTTGAAGGGAATTAAAGTCAGTTATATTGTGGTTGTACCTGAGCAATCGGTTCGACGAACCGTTGGCCGACCGTGGAGAAATCTCCACGCGAAGTCGACTCCGTGGCTGCTGTCACTGCTGACGTTGCTTCGCATCCGCGCACGCTGTGTATCCGCGCGGCCTCGGTCGCGCGCGACGGTGGCTACGGCCGTTCGGGGCTGGCCTGTGGCGGCGTTGGTGCCAGGGAGGGTCGGCGTTTAGGGTTTTGGTGTTCGATCTTACCCCTGCTCTCCCTCTCGTATATAAAGTTAATCGGGGGGGGGGGGGGGGGGTCGGGATGTTTTACTGCTCGGGTGTGGGGATTAGTCGGGTTAGCTGAGCTGGGATTCAACTGCTGGGCCTGGGAATTGGGCTCCTATGGTTTAGCATGGATGATCGGGCTTGGGCTTTGGGGGCTCAGGCCTGGGCTGGGATGGCCTTTGGGTATTTAAATTCGTTTTTTCTTTTTCTTATTCTTTTTTTTTCTATTCCTTATTTACATTAAATATATCTATATATATGTAAATATCTAAGTACATGTATACGTATACATATGTATATTTATATACATGCACATGTACATCTATATATATATATATATATATATATATATATATATATATATTTTTTTTTTTTTTTTTTTTTTTTATATATATATATATATATATATATATATATATATATATATATATAAAATATATATATATATATATTTATTTATATATATATATATATATATATATATATATATATATATATATATATATATATATATATATATATATATATATATATATATATATATATATATCAATTTATGCACGTATATACCTATATATTTATATTTATCTACTTATATCCATATATTCACATATTCACATATACACTTATATCCATATATTCACATATACACATATATATATACACGTATACATTTATATATATATATATATATATATATATATATATACACACACACATCCACTATTATATATATTCATATATACATACAAATATATACATAAATAATATTTATTAGTCAATAAACTAATATAAAAAATAATAATATTAAATAACACTGCTAATAAAATAATAATAATAATAATAATAATATCAAAATTTAATAAACCAATAATAGTATTTATAATATTTAATTAAGAATACTTAGAAAATATTCATCAGATGATTAAAACGGAATTCGACACCCTCATATCAAGATACATCAACAAGAATGTCACAGGACGTCCCGCATTTACTACATAGGCTTGGGCTCAGTTCGGGTTCAGTTTGACTAGTTTGGTGCGACCGGGTCACCTAGACGTCAAATAATATTAATAGTGACTAATTAACTATTTTTAATGGTCACGTCACAACTTGGCCTGGTTTTCCTAGTTAGGACATCCATATGGCTAGGTTTTCCCGGGCATGGTTAGTACACTAGTCAAGGCACACTACTACATCTCCCGTGCCACAAATCCTAGTCGTCTAGTACTTCAAAACTCAACAATGGCTAAAATTATCTACCGTAATAATTAACTAAATAAATATTTATAAAATTCTAAAATCCCCATTTAAATCAAATAAATAAATAAATAAATATTTCAAAAAAAATTGGGAAGGGGAGCTACACGTGCACCCCCCTTGGCTTGCCGGACATCCGTGCAGCCGCCTCGCCGACGGAGACCGGAGACTGAGTCGTTGACATGGCCGCGACCACGGAAGTCACAGCAACAACCCGACCACGAGTAACCGTCTTCCACGATAATTTTCTTCCTCAACGCTTGTTTAATTTTTGAGCCATAAATTCATACGAGTAGATGACATAACCACCCTCGTATCCCTATTAATCGAAGGGATTGAATCATAGGTAACATGAGTGAAAACTTGACACGAACTCGAGCAAAAACTTGCTTGAAAACCGAGCTTACGCTAACCTAAACTCCCAACTTTGACGACAATTTGTGGCCAACCTATGAACAATTTTCAAAATCTAATTCAAGACAGACGTAGACAACATTTACAAGATTAAACCCCTCTTTGTAGTTCCTGATTTCGTCAAGTATTTGCAGAGTTATTCGAATCCAAAAATCAAGAAAAAACTTTTTCAAAAACTGTGAAATTTAGAAAACTTCCTCGATACGACGTACGTCCTGCCAAATCGGGTGATACGGTCGCGAATCAAAAGCATCGAAAGGTGCGTATCAACTTCGTGAACGTGTGGTCTTTGACGTAATACAAATTGGTCGCGTGTGCGGGACGAATTTGATGCGTATCCGTCGAAATTTACCGTATCGACCTATTTGCAAAATTCTTAATTACTTTGTGCACGTTTGTCAAATCGAGACTAAACTTGCGCCAGCAGGACCGTATCATTGTTCAGGTCCTATATGCCAAGTTTGGTCCGATTCTGAGAAGGTCGACTGTAACACATATTTGACAGGACCGCGACCCGTTCTAACGGACAAATTTGTTCACGGCTCACCGGAATCCCAAATTGGACATACCGTTGAGTTTATCTCCTCAAATCGGACCCATAGACATATAGTTTGATGACTTTAGGGAGCATAGACTTTGGCACGCATTTTGGTGCAAAACGGGTCCAATGGCGGACATCATTTTGATCTGAAATTATAATTTTGTCCCTGTTCCAGAATTGGACTTTTGGACAGGAATTTTCTAGACATATCTTATATTTCGAACACATTCGTGGTGTTATTTCAGCATCCGAGGACGTATGCGGGATTTGGCATTCATCGCTTCACTATTCTGACGGTTCGAGCTATTGGACGTCGCCCTTTTGCACACAACCACAGGCAAGATAGCTTGCCATATTTACTGCTGATATTTAGTCTACATTTTTGTTATTGCATATCATTGTTTACTTATTTCCAATTCTTCTAGCTGTAATATTATTACAGTTCCCGATTTACTGCCTACTCAGTAATATTAGCTTACTTTATTTATTATCCTTTGATTGCATATGGACTTAGAGTTAAGGGACTACCATTTGTAGTGTATCGCATGTACCTCGACACGATTGTACCACGAGTTTGTGTGAGAACAGTGGCATATAGAGGTCCTTGCGTGTTAGCTGATCACCCGTGCGCATCCGTTAGGTCTAACTGCTGATAGAGGCATGTTAGGAGACTTAGCAGTTAGTAGAGGTACATGATCACGGATGTGACCTTATAGGTACATTGGGTGGGAAGAGCAATACCTGACGTATGGGTTTGTTTGCACTTCCCTGATTACCTGTGCGCTCCTCCGGAGACGCAGGCTCCAGGTGCCCTTTGACGTTTCCCAGTGCGTTATGGACGTACCCACTTACACATGATGCCCTATGACGATCTTTGGATGTTACGGACGTAGGCCCCTGGTGCCCTATATGGGAACTTTGCTGATCCCATTGACATCTAGGGCTCATGCGTCGAAAAGATTGTTTCTCAACTGCATCTTCACTTTAGTAAGGTTAGGTTACCTTATTGATGTCTTGTCACTTACTTTTATTTGTGGCATATTTTATATCCAGTATTTAGATGGCATGTCCTTTTTGTATCTTGTTACGTCCCTCTGAGGACCTGGTTATCTCTCCAGGTGTGTGCTATTGTCATTCACATGTATTCGAGCTGTGGCCGTGATCATCTCTATTTCTACGAGGATGTTGCACTTGGATCGTCTTCGCTTCACTCGCCAAACTCATTTCATTTTTTTCCATGTATTTCTTCCCTTACTTGTTGGTAGTGGATTTGTCTCCGCCTAACATACTGTACAAAAACATTTCATAGTTGATTATATGATATCTTTTATTCTTTCATTTTGTGGATGAGATTAGATTACTCTTGGTTTACTGCATTTTACAGCTTATGTATACATACGAGGTGTCTATATATTGGGGTATACTTCGTATGTATGCAGCTGGCATGTCTACGTACTTGGTCCTAAGTATTTTGGGACTGGGGCGTTACATATTTTTGTGGTGGCCCATGCAGGTCAAGTTCATCACTTCGGTTACATTACTGTACCGATGTGAGCCTGCAGACAGGATTAGAGTCTAGAATCTCATCCACACACTTGAATTTTCTTCCTTGAATTCTATTTTCGTACTCTCGCGTGACAACCTTGATATGCCTCTTGTTTGACCCCTTTCTACCATGAATCTTACCTTTTCCCTTTATACTTGATTGAGAGGTTAGGAATATGACTCATACTAGATATACGCGTTATATTGTTCAATCACCCTATTAAGTTAACTTTTATAAGTTGGGTAGTATGCCTTGCGGCCTACCATCCCGTGTTCCTATAACCCAATGGGGAAGTATAACCGGGTGGAACTGAATATATGCTAGTATAGAAAGATTTGTTAACCTAAAATATAGAGTCTTAGTAGCCCATATTCCATTGGTCAACCACGACCTGATACAAGAGATATTAGGACGACTGTATAAGCAAGAACATCGGACAAGGCGTAGATCCTTGTGAAACTTAAACTATTATCTTTCGTACTTATACTTTGCAATATCATGAACGATGTTGCAATCTATAGCCTAGTTTTGCAAGCTTATTCTTTATCGAGCTTGTTCAGGACATATGTATACTGGGGACACCCACAAGCATATTGTCTAATTAGAATCAATGTATTATGGTCTGATCAACCATTGTGAATTTGGTTCGCTCTTCATTTTGATTGTCCCACGTGGATTGAGATATCGAGGTATCTAGAATCTCATCCACGACTGCATTGACAATTCCTCTTGAATTATACATTCGCCTTTGAAGCACAAAATTGTATTCGATGACATCTTTCTTGAACACTTTATTATTTTTGTCTTTCACGGATAAGGAAAGACAAACGCTCGTATTTGGTAAATAAATACGGAGTATCCCTCAATGGCCATGATAGTTGTCTACACAACCGTAGCTACCATCGGCTAGCCATGTGACTAGAACCTTGCCTTGAGTTACTCGTTCTCCTCTCGACACTCAAACTACTGTCGTGACCTTCTAGCCATTTAAAGTTGAGAATGATTAGGGTTTTACTCTTAGTCAAAATGCCAACCTCGGAGACTATCTATTCTCTAAGAACCAATTACTGCGTGTCTCTAATTATTATTCCTGATTCTTGCTTGAGCCAGCAACCTTTATGTCTTAACCCGACCCTTACTCGACCAAGCCCACGGTTTAGATATAAGAGGAATAGACAAAAACAAGGGCAAGCATTTACTGTGATAGACACCCACTCAAGGATTAGGGATTCAACAGGTGTCATTCTAGGTATAAATTTTTATTATTAAAGATGTGACTCAGCATTAGAACAACACCTTCACCAGCTTGGCTAATGCCTGTAGCATGATGCTCCATCATATTGATTCACTAATTATCAACAGCAATGCATGATCACTACATTTCATACCACTAGAACCCTTATGACTATAGTTTGCTAGGCTTGACACTAATAGAAATATATGACTTAGTCGTTGGAGATCTTTTCCATGACGTACTTTAGAGTTCGTTATGCCATCAATAGACTCTCTAATACTATGGAGGAGTGGGTCATTACATTTTATCGACTCAGGTATCATTGTACGAAATCATATCCATTTATTAAAAATTAGGGTACGGTCCTCGAAACTGATTCATAACTACCATATCACGTTATCGATCATATCGTAACCATTATTACCAAAGGTCAAGGTACGATGTTGCGACTCAAATATTCCTAACCTCATTATTCCTAAAACCATGTCCTAGTCTCTAGAGTGAATAGATGGTAAGCCATTATTACTTTTAGGAATTATGGGATCACCGATTGATTTAGGTAAATTGATTCTCGCTAGGATGATAAATTAGTGACTCGTGAACTCCTACTTTCTTTTTAGATCTTTTGGTGTCCCTTACCGTGACTTTGATATTCGGAGTGTAATACTAGCTGTTACCTTCCAACAAAATTCATATGCAAGACCTAGACGAGTCCACCTTCAAGTAGACATATTATGTCCCGCTAAAACACGTCCCCTTGTACTCTATATTTTATGATGTGACTTTCGTGTCAAAAATGTTAGCTATAACCGCTACCATAATACCATTGTCCGTCCTGACTTCAATTAGAGACTCAACCTCGACTCAAATCTTTTGACTCAACATATGGTTGTAATCTACTCGAAGTCCACTACACATGTGCTACTAGTGTGCCATTCAATGGAGTCCCCATGTGCTACTTATACACAAAAGTCACGGAAGGCGCGCTTTTGGGTCTAAGGAACCTAGTTGACCAACCCGGTTGACAATTAACTCAACCATTCGAGTTGAAACTTATTCTAGGCCACCCTCACCTAGTAGAAATGGTGCAACTTGATTTTTGGTATCATTCCCAACTGATATAGACTAAAATCCAAATCAATGATTGGTTCCAACGGAACTAATAAATTATTGGTTTATAGCATATGTTTCTATCTGTATCACTTTGATACCTCTACCGTGACCTTGATAAATGGAGCACAACACTAGCATTTTCTTCCAACAAATTTTACCCTCATGAACTGGACAAGCCACTCTGCACACATGACATACATGTCCTGCATAAACAAACCTTCTTGTGCTCCATTTTAAATTTATCACATATATGACACATTCTTCCTTTTAGAACAAACCATATATACAATTTTGGTTCCAATTGATTTTTAACCATGCCAATATTTATCCATCCCCTTAACTAGACTAAATACACATGATTCATGCAAAATCCGCCATACTTGTGTTATATGTTGTACAACCAATCAAGCCCATGCCATGTACAACAGCAAACACTGAACCATCACACCCTAGTCACTATGGCTTAAAGAAATTGAACGCTTACCTAATCATATTCTATAGCAAAGTTTTGCACCTAGTATGGACCTCACCCCTTGGCCATGAACTCTTTTTCCTGATTTCTGCAATATCATCTCTTAGTTAGGCGAAGAACAAAATTCCTTGAACCAACATGTTCAGTTAGAATCAAATAGGAGATGCCTACTTATCTTGTTGAAGTATTAACCCTATAGGAACCGTGTTAGAATTAATAACCCACCTTTAGAAGTGGTTGACCGAGAACCTCATGACAATGTCGAGGTTCCCTTAAAATTCGTGACTGTGATCAGAACTTCCGATAATCTCGTGCCATCCTATAGAAATTGTTTCTTTTAGAAGCCTTGTAGCAAGAACTTTCATGGTTAGCTAACTCTTATAAGTTGGGTAGAGCCTCAAACCAAGGATATACTATCTTGTAGTTTATGGCGATAATTCGTATTCCTGTGATAACCACCTCTCCCGTCGTTTCGGAAACCAAGTTATGATTTGACGTGCCTACCATCCCATAAATCAAATCTCGTCATTTTATATTTTATTATATATTAAGATTATTTTTAATTTCGAGGACGAAATTTTTATAAGTTGGGTAGGATGTAAATCCCCTAAAGTTCCATCATATTTATTTCCTTTTAATTATTAATCAAATAGATTTTTTGGTAATTATAGATAATTGTATTTATATTAAAAGACTTGTTATGAGGTTGTTTTTTTCTCTCTTAGGAAAATAAATATATTCCGTATAAGGTATTGAATATTTTTATTTATGCAATATACAGAAATATTGTATTTTGTGTAGAAGCTATTTTTATATTTTGAAAGTTTTAATTATATTAAGAAAATATATATTTGAATATATAAAATACTCTAGTTATATTTGGGATATGGAGTAAAAAATTTATAATGTAAAAGAATATATATGTGCAAAATATGTAAGTAATATTGTAGAAACTATTTTTCATTTTAAGAATTTATAAAAATTTTATTAGCAGTTTCTTAAAAAAAAAAAGAATCCCCTCGGGTGAATAGTACCCGCGGGGGGGGGGGGGGGGGGGGGAACTGTTCACCCGAGCGCCCAAGCCCCCCCCAATCATGTTATAAAAACAACAACAACAGCAACACAAACCCTAACCCTAACACCTTCTCGACCCCATCCTTGATCCCGTGCATCCCCCCGTGGCTCGGCAGACGTCCGTGCAGCCGCCTCGCCGACGGAGACCGACGACTGAGTTGCTGACAGGGCCGCAACCACGGAAGCCACAGCAACAACCCAACCCCGATTAACTATCTTCCACGGTAATTTTCTTCTTCATCGCTTGTTTATTTTTTGAGCCGTAAATTCATACGAGTAGATGACATAACCACCCTCGTATCCCTGTTAATCGAAGGGATTGAATCATAGGTAACATGAGTGAAAACTTGACACGAACTCGAGCAAAAACTTGCTTGAAAACAGAGCATACGCTAACCTAAGCTCCCAATTTTGACAAAAATTTATGGCCAACCTATGAACAGTTTTTGAAATCTAATTCAGGTCAGACCTAGACAACATATATAAGATTAAACCCCTTTTTGTAGTTCATGATTTCGTCAAGTATTTGCAGAGTTATTCGAATCCAAAAATCAAGAAAAACTTTTTTTAAAAACTGTAAAATTTAGAAAACTTCCTCGATACGACGTGCGTCCCGCCAAACCGGACGACGTGGTCACGAATCGAAAGCATCGAAAGGTGCGTATCGACTTCGTAGATGTGTCGGCTTTGACAGATTTCAAATTGGTCGCGTGTGCGCGACGAATTTGATACATATCCGTCAGAATTTACCGTATCGGCCTATTTACAAATTTTCTAATTACTTTGTGTACGTTCTCAAATCGAGACGAAACTTACGCTAGCAAGACCGAATCAAACTACAAGAAAAAAATCCTTTTTACAACGTTGAAAAAACGTTGTAAAAGGTCTTTTACGACGTTCAATAGAAGGTCGTTATATCCAGGGCTGTAAAAGGGGAATATCTTCCACAATGTTCATTTGAACATTGTAAAAATGTTGTAGAAGTTCTTCCCATAACAGTTTATAAATATTGTTGAAATTTCTAAAATCTGACCAAAACGTTTCTACGACATTTTTTAAATATTGTAAACAATACTTCTAAAACAAAGTGCACATGTTGTAAATATAATTTCAACAACATTATGCAACTGTGGTAAAAATAATATCTACCACGTTCAGTAAACATTATACATATATTTTATACAACATTGTACAAATATTGTAAAAAAGTTTATACAACTTTTACAAAATATTGTATATTTTATTCAATCATGTTTGTCTAACATTGTAATAAATATTTGTATGTTGTAATTATAATATCAACAATAATCTAAAAGTATTGTAAATAAATTTTACAATATTTAGAAACGTTGTTAAAATATTATCTTACAACAATTTTGGCACGTTGTTGATAAAAAGAGTTTATACAACTTCTACAAAATGTTGTATATATTCAATCATGTTTCCAAACATTGTAATAAATATTTGTATGTTGTAATTATAATATCAACAATAATCTAAAAAAATTGTAAATAAATTTTACAATGTTTAGAAATGTTGTTAAAATATTATTTTACAACAATGTTGAAACATTATTGATTATGTTTCCATTTAAAAAAATACAATTTACAAATAAAAATATATTGAATCCAATTATAATACTAATACAAATACACAAATACAAATACATTATTCTAATTTTCGCTCTTGTTGTCGTTGTTGTTGTTGCTATCGCTGTTGCTCTTACTACCGTTGTTAGTATTGCTACCGTTGTTGTTGCTACTGCTGCTCTTGTTGAATTTATTATGTTGTCACTTTCTCAGAAAATTTTGAAATCACTTTTAATCCCCATTTACCAATCCCTCTTTATTTTCTTGTTGAGTTCCTCATTGACACCAACTTCCAGCTAGTAGTAGTGCAACTGCCAAGATCGCTCTCCGGACCTATAGGCATAAGTTGCAGGAACTTTTCACTAATACACAAAAATTTCGACAAAGTAAACTAACTCAAACAGTAAATGAATGGAGATATAAAGAGCAATGACATCTTGTACAAGTACAAAGTTTCCAATGCCTACTCTTGAGAGCATTATTCAGAGTTAATAATGCAAGAATAAGGGTTCAAGATCCATGGAGACACATTTGTAAGGTATGTTTTGTGTGGCTGGCACACATGCATTAGGGGCCAATCAAAACAAGTACAATAAGTTGTCGTATCAGCATCCTATCTGAAATTCTACTATCAAAAAACTTATCCTGGTTGACATGTTTTTCATAGGCCAGATAATATATTCTGTTGCACTTTACTTGAAGATGTCAACTAGTATAGGTGACCGTAATGCATTCATTGATACAACCCAACTCTATGCAACATTTAATTTCTGATAGATAAATAGTAAACTTGGTCAGGTGCTAATTCTAAGTATGCATTCCTCACTATATATGAACACATCATCAAGGTTAAAAGTTCTTACCCATTGGAATCAGATGAATCCGCAATATAGAAGTAAAGAATTGCTCCATGGGGATCACGAGTATCAGTAGGCACAAATCGTCTAACAGTACCAACAACACGTCCAGAAACATCAGGATCTCCATCCTCTATTAGCACATGTATTATTATTCCTCTTACTACTAGATTTGGCTGCTTAAATATAGAAAATAAATATTACCACTCCATGCAAAATAACTAACATAAGTAAAACACACAAAAACTACATAAGTGTCTATATGAGACTTGATTATGAGAACAAATACAAAAGGCTCTCCAAACCTGTAGTAGACCTCTGGGATGAAAGAATAGCAACGTCTCCCTCCTTGAAGGTCCACTTGCATTCATGATTTGGAAGAACTGTGACATCATACCATCCTAGATTTGACAAAGTTGACATTAACTTACAGGAAATTGGTACTTCTACTCAGCTTCAGGAGTATTAGAACAACATTGCAAAAAATAAAAACTAGAAGAAAGACCTTATACTTCCATGGCATTGTAGGAAAGAAAGAATGAGTGGAATCAACATGGAGTAACAAACATCAATATGAAGCCCTAAAAGACTGAAGCCTTGGAAGAAATCAACACATCTTCATTACAGGACTTGAGAAGTCCTGTTCCAAGAAAAGAAAGTAAGAAACCCCCTTTCAGCAGAACTTTTACATTGATAGCGTGGTTTAAGGTTTAAGAAGTTTTGGTTCAGTTTCATTTAATTCAGACTGAAACAGAGCAAACTACACACACAAAATATAAGGGAGAAGGAAATCAAAATTGGAACCGTCTTAATTTTCCTATGAGGTCACATACAAGCCACTTACAGAAAGTGATCGGTCCACACAATCACAGAGTTACCTAAAGCAGACCTAGAAGATGTAAGACCAAGTCAGGATGACTCTTCTATACGACTTCAACAGTTCTAGCCATCCTAAAAGCCTCAACACAAGAGATAACATCACATGATCTGTTCTTATTTTGTTAGCTATATATAACAAATTCAGTTGTATTTGTAACAACACAAAACTCTTCTACAAATTCTAAACTGCTCTAATTATTGAGTGTGAACTTTCCTTTCTCAATTACCTGTTTTAGCTGAAGACAACTTTGTAGGCTATACGTTAAAAGGGGCCTAGAAGCTCACAAAGGTAAGTTAGTCATGCATTCCCACGGTTAATAAACTCTCACCAATTTTACTGCATCTGATTCAGGAAATCTAGAATAAACAGGTGTTGTAGCCCAGGCATTATTAGCATCATGCTCTTAAAACCCAGCAACAACATAATTCATTATTAGCATCATGCTCATATAACTCAACAACAACACAAGGCATCATTTCAAATTTCTAGACTGTAATAAGTACACATAACTATTATGCTTCTTAATGTCAATGTTTTGATAAGTAAATGTGTATAAGGAACATCTTGACTCATGACCCTCAAGGCCAGATATAAGAGTGGGCTTCATTTTAAGCTTGTGAACATGGAGAGTGGGCTTCGTTCTAAGCTGCAAACATACCTACATGGACATGGCTACGGACAAATAATGTGGTATTTTGACAAATAATGTGGTAGGTCACAAGCAAAGTAATAATAACTCTTAAACAAAATTCCTCTCGCAATTCTCAAACTCTACAATCTTGATCGATTCGCTAAGAAATTAGATTTGTTGATATGGACATGCTTGGCAATGACCATTTCGAGTCGTATTTTTTGTCAGGTGGACTCAAGAATGGAAAAAAGAAATAAAACCTATTTCTCTGCTCCTAAAATAACAATTATCATTTATTTAGGGCATATCTTCTAAGAGTTTAAGATCTCAAGTTCATTTGAACTGTTCTTCAAGGTTGGAAATTTGGTTTTGTGTTGTCTCATTCAGATTCGAGATATAAAGGTTCTTTTTTGTTAGTTTCATTTTTAAATTTGAGAACTTCCTATATATATAGTTTGGGCTCAGGTTTCCTTGTTTTTGTAATGTAGGATTATGGCTGCTCTGTCGATTATGTAAGATCCCCATTTCTGGTTAGAGAACTGTTTCAAAAAAATGAAAATGGGTTGGAGGATGAGAAGCTCAGATTGGACTTGCTGGATGAGACAACACCTGCATACCGAGGAGCCGACATAATAGTTTTCAATACAGGCCATTGGTGGACTCACGATAAAACATCTCGAGGGTAATCATTCACATTCTTTCACTTTCAAAATTCCATATTTTCTGTTATAGCTACTACATTATATCCGTGTTGAACAAGTGCAATCTTTTTAGCCATACTGATTAAGTCTATAAATTTGTAAGAGCTTGATTTGTTCCAAGTTCAATCATTTTATCGAGAACTTCAAATTACTGATTTCAGTTCTTGCAATTAAACCATTCTATTTCACTATAAAATTATCAGAATCGAGTACTATCAAGAAGGTGACCGTGTATATCCAGTTCTCAAGGTCATGGAAGCTTACAAGAAGGCCCTTGCTACTTGGGCGAGATGGGTTGATAAGAACATTGACAAGAAGAAAACTCAGGTGGTATTCAGAGGATATTCACTCACTCACTTCAGGTGAACTTGTTATACTTTCTTTATTTTCGAAGATCAAATATTGATCGAGTTTGATGTTTGCACCTGGATACCGAAGTTGTGCATTTATAATTGAATAGTTCTTATTTTTTGGTAGTTTTTTGTAAGGATATAATATGTTGCACCTAGAAAGCACGGACAATCAAAAAATGTGGGTCATGTCGTATTGGATGTGTACGGGACATATATTGGACACAACCCGGGCACTCCAAAATACTCTAGGACACCAAAATAGGTGGTGTCTGTGTCGCTGTGTCCTCATCGTGTGGCGTCGTATTCGTGTCCGTGCAACATAATGTTAAGTATAGGACAACAAATACTCTAGGATACTAGGTGTCGTGTCTGTGTTTCCATGTCCTATCCTTGTCCGTCCAACGTAGTGTTTCACAAATATAGATAAGGACAATATGGATACAAGATATGGACAATTCAGATACGTATAGTGAGTCACTTATGCTGCACGCATACAAACATGGATACAGGTTCGGACACCATTTTCCGGTGCTTGTCTTTCCCGTGCTTGTCAAACGTAGAAGATCTATCAAGATAATAATAAAGAAACTAACAATAATGATCTGATACTAAAAAAAAAATGCATTCTTGCATTTAAGAATTGATTGCGGACTGATGAAGATTTTGAACTGTCAGTTGTTAAGATGAAAGTCAATATTGAATAGCTACTTGAACTAAGGACCGGAAGAATAAAAATTATAAAAACAGTGAAATCAAGATATTCTGATATTTGAGGCATCAAATAGAAAGATGTCAGAAATCTAGAAGATGAGGAAATGAGGACATTACAAAGTAAATGATGCTATCGTGCTTGTAACGTCACCTTGTTTCACATACTCATAAAAGCCAATAGACGCTGCTATATGGAAGGATGATATTAGCTCGAGGATCTGTTATCTTCCTGCACAAGCAGGTTATCTCCAGTTATGAAAGGAGGCACACATGCAGATATCTTCATGTCATCCATTTGTTGATTATAAAGCTGGTTATGGCTATTAGGGAGGCTATATAACATAAGGGGTCATCAGGTTTAAGATTGAAACCTTTTAGCAGATAAGCTAGATCAAGTTTGCAGAAAATTAAGAGAACGAATAAGAGCAAGTATCATTAGCCTTTTAAGCACTACAAATGCTATTTATATCTTGCCGCTAGGGGTGGCCCAATGGTTGGGGCTGGTTAGGGTTATTTGGGAGCATTGGGTTCAAGCCCGGGCCTAGCAAACAAAGAAGGTGATATTTATATCGGTTCTACTCATATTGGGGTCATTTGGCATAAATATGGCATAGGGGAAACAATTATAGCCAAGTATTTTGTTAGTGCCATTCTCTGCATATTTTACATCACCAGTTAACTAAGGAATCACCATGGAATCTGCAGAAGTTGATTGGAGGGTAAATTTGTCAACAGCTAGTTCTGAAAGCATATATTATCTCAAAAGTAGGCCAACATAGATTTAAATACAAAAGTTTTGTTTTAGATTGCAGTATTCCCTAAATTTGCAAAAAATATTCATTTGTTGTAGTCAGACTTAAAAGGTGTTATCTGTTTACTAAATGGTACAACCCAAGTAAAATGCTCTACAATTTATAACATAATGAAAAGCCAACAAACTACTTCAACTAACTGCTATGAGTAGAGCATTCAGCTTCTGACTACCAAGAATTACGGGGAAATTGGAAATTCAAAGAGGGAAGATTTAACAAGAATTTAATTTATCCTTCACTCAAAATAGAAACAGTAGAAACATCCTAACTAACAGAGAGGAATGAACGAGTGAAAAGGTTGAACTAAAGGAATCTTATTTTTGCAGGGCCATTTATTCAATTATTTTCTTTTATTAAGTTGTTCGTAATACACTACACCAAAAGGGTGATTTGCCAACACCATATTTTTTCAATTACTAACGGTTTTTTACAGTTAGTATTTACCAACGGTAAAACACCGTTAGTAATGAAAACAACCGTTAGTATAAATAGGGAGAAAATAAAATTTAATAGAAATAACACTTTTTATTTATTTGTAACAAGTAAGAACCGTTAGCATTGTAATGAAAAGTTAAATAGAAAAAAAAAAAAAAAAGGGAACTTGTGCCTTTCACGTGACACAAATGTGTTAAGAATGCGTTATGGGGGGAAAACACTTTTCGTTTCCCTCTATTTTCATCGAGAAAGCGTAGGGTTCTGCTCTCCTACTCTCCTTCATCGAGCGTAGGGTTCTCTCTCCTTCTCCCCTTCATCGCGGCCTGCTCTGCTTCTCTCCTTCATCGAGTAGTCAAAGAGATCGACCAGATCGATCTCTTTCTCCTAGAAGAATCGAGCGGCCTGCTCTTCCACGATCGGTCTCCTTCAAAGAACCGATCGATCTCCTTCAAAGAACAGATCGAAGACTCTCTATTCTCCGAGCGCTCTCCTCTTCCACGAAGACTCTCCGAGCTGGTAAATCTCTCTCCCTCTTCTCCTCACAAGAAATTTTAGGGCAAATTTAATTTTAGGGCAAGTCGATCACGATGGTCGTACGGCCCACGGATGCCAGGTCGAGCGCTTCTTGCACAATCCATTCGGACTCCGAGTCCAGCGCGCTGGTGGCCTCATCGAGCAGAAGGATTTTCGGGGACTTGATTATGGCCCTTGCATTGGCTATCTTTTGCTGCTGACCTCCAGACATCTGAACCCCTCTCTCCCCAACCTGTATGTAATGTATATACAAGAAAATGGTTAATTAGGATTATGATAGCACTAGTGTCAGACACACGCGATAATGCTGATACCGTAGCAAAGACAACATCCAACCAAACTTATTCAACTAGTTCAAGATACGGTTAATTAGCATTTCTTTATGTACTGGATATTGTAAACAGTAGAAATTTCAAATGAAATTTGTGTCCGCAAACATAATTTTGCTGTGTCAAGACAAGTAAAATAGAAAATAAAACCAATGATTGGAACTGTTCTTGCTGTTCCTATCTTATCCAGGTCATATTCCAAGTCTTCAGGTTAGAGATGGAGACATATGAACTATACATAAAGCATGCTTTATGATACTATAGGGCTAAAAAAATGTACTTGCTAGTATCTTGAAAAGGAACATGACTATAGACTTATATACTTAGACCTATAACGATAAACTATTTCCATGTCGAGAATGAGAAATATAGAGAGTTATAGATATATCTGTTATATCTTGAGAAATATAGAGATAATTGTAGAAATTTAGTAGATCATTTATAATATCGGCATATTATTGTCCTATATTTTTTCAATGGCAAAATAACTATCAACTTGTCTTCGTGATCTAATTTATCTTTATCTTGCTTGTTTATTAGGTTCACAGTTGAGTAAAGGGTAAACGTCCTTGTTATTATGTCAAGACGTTCGAGAGAGTGGATTAAAATCCCACACAGAAATAATTTCGAATACCTAGAAGGTGTTCGATATTTCATGAACTTTGTGAAGAACCACTCACCACCTGGGATCAGCACATGCCCATGCCCTTGTGTGAAGTGCAAAAATTCTAAAAGATATATTTTTGAAACAGTTGAGAAACACTTGTTCATGTTTGGTATGGAATCAACGTACGATGAGTGGTGCTTTCATGGAGAGAGGAATGTCACGAACATAGTGGTTGATCCAACACCACATGTTATTGAAGAGGATCCGATCCAAGATCAAATCCAAGAAGAAGATGGAGGGAATGCAGGGGGGGCGCTCAGGAACCTTGTTGATGATGCTTATGGAGTACATGATGTGGCACAAGCTAATTGTGAGGGGAATCGTGACGAGACATGTGTAGTTTCTGATAATCCATTTGTCCCCTGTCTTGACCATGGTAATAAGTACCATGAGTACAAGAGAAAAGCAAATGAGAAACTATACCCTTCCTGTGAAGATGGGCTTACAACTTTATGTGCAATTATTGAGCTTCATAACTTAAAGAAGGAGTTCAATTGGTCAGGAAATAGCGTGACTGAGTTGTTGAAGCGATTGAGAAGATGGCTTCCAAAGGGAAATACACTACCTGACAAGTACCATACAATGAAGCAAATGCTAAAAGATTTGGGAATGAAGGCCAAGTGCATCCATGCATGTGAGAATGATTGCATGTTGTATTGGAAGGAATATGCAGATGCAGTAGAATGCCCTCGTTGTCAGACTCCCAGGTTTAAAGTTAAGGAGACCAAGTCTGGAAAAGTAGAAAAAGTCACAAAACAACCACGAAAAGTTTTAAGACACTTTCCTCTAACCCCAAGATTAACTAGATTGTACACTATACCATGGATAGCACGCCAAATGCGGTGGCACAAGGAAGCAAAATCTTCTTGGAATTCCATGCGTCATCCTATTGATTCGGCTGAATGGAGATCGCTTAAAAGTAAGTGGCCAGAGTTTGCTAGAGAGGGACGTAACGTTTGGCTTGGCATTGCTACCGATGGGTTCAATCCACATGGAGTGCTATCTAGTGGATACAGTTGTTGGCCCGTATACATGATTCCTTATAACCTTCCCCCCTCGTTATGCATGAAATCACAATTCCAAATGATGTGTTTGTTAATTCCGGGGCCAAAAGCACCGAGTCAAGACATTGATGTATACTTGGAACCTCTTGTAGATGAGTTGAAGCAACTTTGGGCGGAAGGAGTGTCTGCGTTTGACATGGACAAGGGGGAACTCTTCACTTTGAGAGCAATGCTATTATGGGAAATCCATGATTTTCCGACATATGGTAACTTATCTGGTTGTGTGACTCATGGTTATAAAGCATGTCCTATTTGTGCTATTGAGACCGAGTCTGAGCGCATTGGTAATAAGAATGTTTACACAAAGTATAGGAGATTTTTGAAGGATAGTCATCCATATAGGGCAGTGAAACATGGATGGTATAAAGATGTAGAACACAAAGAACCTCCAACACAATTGACAGGACCATCCCTTTTGGAAAGGCTGGATCGTATCCAATATGTACCAGGTAAATTAGTGAAAGCTACTAGCAAGAAGCGAATGGCAGTTGAGGTGGATGATAGTGAACATTGCATTGCAGATGAGGATGACAACGAAGGAAGACCGGCGTGGTACAAGAAGTCGATTCTTTTTGATTTAGAGTACTGGGGTAGTCACAAAGTACGACATACTATTGATGTGATGCATACTGAAAAAAATGTGGCAGAACATCTTATTAATTTGATGTTTGACAGGGGAAAGCAATCTTCTAAGTATGCATTGGATAAGTCTCAAAAAATGCAATTTTGTCAAGTTTTAAAACACGTAAAGCTCCCGTCATGCCTTGCAACTAATTTGAGCAGTCTTGTAAGTATCCAACCACCAAGTTTGCATATTAAGAAGTCATATGACTATCATGTCATTATCCAATATTTGCTTCCCATTATGGTTCAACATGCATATACAAAGTTTCGTGACTTGAAACGAGCCATTTTGCAAGTAAGCTTGTACTTTAACATACTGTGCTCGAAGGTCTTAGTTCGAGAGCATGTCCAAGCTGCCAAAGATATGATTGCTGAGGCATTGTGTGTTGGCACATTATTTTCCATCGTACTTCTTCGATATAAGTATCCACCTAACGGTACATCTAGCTGACCAAGCTCTACTTTGTGGACCTACGAGATATATATGGATGTATCCATTTGAAAGGTGAGATATTCATCTTATGTATTATTGTTTCTTTGCTAATTTATTAACACTATAATTTTTTGTTTTAACAAGTGTGCGTTTTATGTTGATATAAGGGCTATGAAGGAGTGCAAAAACATACCAAGCAACAAACGTTACATAGAAGGATCAATCTCTGAGGCATATCTTGTTTCAGAATCTGTTAGATATGCTATGGAATATATGCCAAATCCACGTGATGGTAATCATAGTTCTAGTCAAGCACTCTTTTTAGATGAGAATGGTGATGATATGTACGAGCGCTCCATTCTTGAGGGTAAAACTATCAAGTTATCTGGTGTACAACGCATACAAATTCGAAGATGGATACTCTTTAGGATAAATATACCAGAACGAGATGAATATTACAGGTGTGATATTCTTTCATATTAATTTTAAACTACATAATATGTTTTTTTTTGTTTATACAATAAGGATTTTAAATTTGTAGTGTGTATCGCTCATCCTTGGAAGATGGTCATCGTGGTAAAAGAAGAGCTACCACAAAGACAGAAGTGGTAGTACAATCTGAATTTATTGATTGGTTACACAAAAAGGTGTGTAATCTTTAATTCTAAAGCATAATTTTAGTTATTTTAATGTGACATTGATTAATGTATTTGCGTGTGGCTTGTATTAACAGTTGCTAGAAGAAAAATGCATGGATTCATTATTGTGGCGGTATGTTAGTGGACCAAAGTGGGAAGCCAAAACTCATATCAAGTATAGGGTGAATGGTTATGTATTCTCTCCCCAGCACTATGATGACACTCTTTCGACACAAGATAGCGGTGTTTGTATGGATGCAATCACCACATTTGTCGCAAGTGCAAAAGATATGAACCCTACGGATGATGACATTACTTGGTATGGTATTATCAAAGAGATTATAGAGGTTGATTATTATGAATTCCAACACGTAGTTTTCTACTGTGATTGGGTCAATATCGGTGACAAGACCAATGGTTGTAAGATTTGTCCAGACTCTAACTTATTGATGGTAAATTTAAAGAAGATCAAGAGTGCAGATGGGGAATATGATGAGCCCGCCATTCTTTCATCCGAAGCGAGTCAAGTTTTTTATGTAAGAGATGCACAAAATTCTGATTGGTCTATTGTTCTACATTCCCCAAAGCGTATGACTGATGGTATCGATGATTACGCTATACCAACAAGCTTCCAATCCATTTTGAAAGAGCAACCGAACTTGACACCACTATTAAAATGTATTGAACCCAAATAGATTCAATATTTTGAAAACAATGGTTGTTGTTATGTTACTTGTTTTTATTTAATGATGAATTTTTGTGAAGGCTAACTTTTCAAAGTTGCCATCTTAAAGCGTAAGAAGGGATGCTTAATTTATTGGAAATACTCAGATTTGTGGGTATCTCAACTCTGTGGAGCATGTGGGTAGGGCTCATGTTTGAACAAATATTTTTTGTTGCTTCTTTGCTGCTTACTGCAACTTCTACTGCTGCTTACTGCTATTTTACATTAACCTGTGTGTACACCATTTTGGGATTTGTTTCTTATTTATGTATCTTTTGCTATTTTCAGTGCTGGTGTTTCTTACACCTGCTTACAGATATGTTGGTGTACCATCAAGTGTTCTGTCCACTTTGCTGTCTGCATTGTGTAGTATCCATGTCCATGAAACATATAATTAACTATACAATGAACACTGTGTAGTTTAAACATATCAACGAATATATCAATTTGCTGAATTTTCTGCTCGGAGTAAGACATATCACATTGCTGAATTTTATTTTCCTGCTCGGAGTAAGACAGGATAATAACTCTGTAGTTTAAACATATCAACGAATATATCAATTTGCTGAATTTTCTGCTCGGGATAAGACAGGATAATAATGTGCTGTTTAAAATAGTTTTATGTGATATATTCATGCATGCATGACTTAAGGCATGATTCATTCCTTCTTAGAGTAATGCTGGATAATAACTTGCTCATTTTAATTTCCTTAGACGTGAAGTTAGAAATATGTAAATATCATTCCTTTCACACTTTGCTCAATGTACAGTAGAGATGAATGCAATTACCTATAGTAAACTTTATCATCTTACCTTTTTGTCTAGGCTCTTTATATTCTAAGAGAACTTGTAGGGTATTCCTTGGTTGCATGAGCTTAAACTGCAGAGCCAAAATGGCAGGCTATCTACCTACTAACTGGTCCTCTAGGTTTTTCTTATATGACTTCATTTAGGAAGCACGAACACTCAAAAAATGTGTTTGTGTCGTGTCCGACACGTATCTGACACTCCAAAATACACTAAGATGCACCAAAATAGGTGCCATGTACGTTTCTCCGTTTTCTTAGCATGTCGTGTCGCATCCGTGTCCATGCAACATAGAACTTCATGCTTGTAGCTACCTTGACAAGGAATTTGACATTAACTATAGAAGGTTGAATGAGTCAAGTTAACAGCCAAGTAATAAATGCTTTGTCAATTGTCTTATGGATTTCTTAGCCCTGTAGCCGACCCCATTCTGATGGGAGAAGGCTTCGATGGTGTTGACAACTTGAGAAGTTAGACCTACAGATGCAAAAAAGAAACAAATTGTTAGTTAAATTCCGTTTGCAGTCTAGACTATACAATGAACACTGTGATAAACCAACCAACTTATGGATTGTTGCATTGGGACCTGAACCTGAACCTGAACGTTTACTGGCTAAATTTAATCTTGATGCCAGCGAAAAAAAAAACATTTTTCTGGGCCTAGAAAACCTAGAGACTCCCTCCTGGACAAATGCTACCTCCACTATTTACCAATTTAGTGCCAATTAGATGGTCAACCCTCTTTAGCTTGTCTCAAGTATGAATTATGTTGGCTACATTCAACCCACACGCCATTTAGTCATCTCCTTTTGTTTGCAAGATATCTAATGTAAGTTGTTTATTTATTGGGTATGTAGATAATGGTTTGCATGATTTATGTCCAACAAATACCGGATGGTTTTTATTGTAACACAGGATTATCCTGCATTATCATATTTCTTCAATTACGTATCTTTGTCTAGCTTGAATCTTCTCTGAATATCCTTCTCCGTGACTGTATGTGATATAACTGTTCACAAATATAACAAACCACTCACAAGTTTTCAACTGGGGACCATTAGGTATAACTAGGCTACACATCCAGCCATTTCAATAACAAGAGTCTCTTACACCCTGTTTTACAGAACCTTGCATCTTTTCCAACCTCTAAAACACAGATCATATCAAAACATATTTTACTAACAAAATTCATTTTTACTAGTCTTTTAAAATGACACAGAACGCTAATTCCACTGCATTTGCTTCTAACCCTTTGCATTTCCTGAGCTAAGAATCCTGTTGATTTGCTCCTGCACTTCCAGCCACCTTGATCCTGACGATCCATTACTGCAGCTAGAGACCCTTTTGTCAGGAAGTTTAAGACTATTCTTCTTCTTTGTTGATAGATTGCCTGATATGAGATGAATTAATAACTTCATATAAGCAACTTTCAAGAGTCTTATACAGTTATACTTACCTTCAAATAATCTGCTGCTATTTCTCTCCTGCCAAATAGACCAAATCAAAGCAGTTGTAATAAGGTCCCTTTCAACCTTATGTACCTGGAATTTTAGAATCTCTCCAAGTAGTCAACCACTATCCTTGATACAGGGAAGAATAGGACCCATACCAGAGGTCAGAGGACATCTGGTGCACTGTTTGGACCAATGTTCACATGAATCCTATATTCAGGGTTGAAAGGGGAAACTGAGTGTCAGAGTATCAGGACATAGACCTTAAGATGAACTCACCTATATCAGTTTACTCCCTTCCTTATGTTACAGCCCACATGTATGGCTTGGTATCAGTTGAAACCACCTTGGGGTGTTGATAACAAGCTAAGAGGAGTCTCCCAATTTATGATACGCATCCATTTACTGTCCTGACCCCTCTCTGAAACTCTGATTTGATAATTATAAAAATCTAGGTTAGCGTGCCCTTGTTGATCAACACTCGAGTAACCAAATGGGTACATAGAGAGATGAGTGCAAACACCAGGAAATACTGGGTAGTAGCAGCAGTATTTTGATAGTGGGCTAGCATTTTGTATCAAGAATAACAGTGCACATGATGTGTCACTTCCCATACTAATACATTAGACAAAGGTCCTATATAGGCAAGGCTAGTTGATGGCACATTCAAGTAGACTAATTAATAAACTAGTGCATGGATGTAAGGTTGTTAGTATCGGAACAGGGTTGCATTTTAGCAAGCAAGGATCTGTAGGTCCCAGTCTTTGTGGCCAGGATGTTAGGAATTGTACACGTATATTGGGGGTCTACAGGGGAAACAAGCTGCCACATCCACATTTGTATAGTAGCAACAGTAAGAACGTGAAGAGCTTTACTTGTTGAATGCATTGACCTTTGATATGCTAGTCTTCAAATTAATTGTAGTCCCAGGTTAACAGCAAATAGGTGGCAGAGATAAAGCTTTGGTTCTAATAATGGTGTTGCTCTTACAAGTAAAATGTGAATCCCCTCTCTTGGTATGACTGTTCGACGAGTCATGGTTCCAAATGATATCTGATTTCTGTTCTGTATCACATTCTGATCAACCTATTACCTGTTAATGGGCCTGCCTGGTGTATTCATACGAGGGTTAGAAAGTGAACCTAATAAGAAGTGTGATGCCATAGTATAACAGAGGTTGAGATTCATATAGAAGGACAGCTGCAACATGTGTACATGGTTGCACATTAATAGCTGGTACCTCAGAAAAGTGGAACAGGGTATTTATGGGTGCCAAAAACCCTTATTTAATTCAGTTATTGAATGTGTTAGCATTTGGTAGATTGTGCATAGGAACAGGTGGATATGGAGTGATACCTGGTGTCAAATCCAATACTTTGTAGCAGGTTAGTATTGACAAATTCATTCATTTTGATTTACTATATATACTGGATCCTGATCAAAATCAAGTTAGCAAAGATGGAAGTGCCAGGTAAATTTTTATTTTGATTTATTCTATGCATCATTTGGATATATGCATTAATGTATTGGAACCTGGAACCTGGAATTTGGATATATGCATCAGTGTACTCCATTTTATTCACTTTATTCTATGCATCATTTGGATATATGCATCAATGTACTGGAACCTGGAACCTGTAATTTGGATATATGCATCATTTGGCTATATGCATCAATGTTCTGGCCATTATACTGGAACCTAATTTTAATTTACTATATGTACTATATCCACTTTATTCTGTAGTCCACTTTATTCTGTACTCACATGGTTCTTGATGTTTTGTGCAGTTCTTTGTTGAAATGTCATCCAATCCTAGTGCTAGTGAATCCGTAGGTACAAAAAACACACAAGAGACAGATGCTCCACCCCCACCAAATGGCAAAAAATACTCAATAATTGTTGATTTAGAGGGTGCTAAGGGTAAAGATGCAGCTAAATGGAGTTCTCGTTGTGGTGCCCTAATTCGTGCTCTAATCCCAGTTGGGTATGAAGAGTGGAGGAAAGTAGATGACTTCTACAAGGATAATCTATGGAATGGGCTCATGGTATGTTACACATTCAACTTGTTTGTATACATTTGAACTTTTTTTAAGAAATGTTTTTGACCCTTGTTTTATATTTTTATTTTGTTGTGTTGTTCTGACAGAAAGAGTTTGAGTTGAATGTGGACCCCAAGATTTCTCGAGCTATACTGGAAAAGAAATTTCTGCAGTATTTTAGAACAGTCAAGTCCACGTTGCGTACAAGATATCTTAAAAGTAATGGACAATCTATACCCAAACGTGTTGCCCTTGATAACCGTCCCGATGATATTGATAAAATTTGGTGGGAGAAGTTTGTAGACATTGAATATAGTGATAAAAAGGAGCAATGCAAGAAGAATGCTGAAAATAAGGCCAAAAATTCTATCACTCACACTTTGGGACGGAAACCTTATAGTAGAGTGTACGAAGAAATGGTATGTAGCTTATTTTTTCACAAATAATAATTAAATATTGAGTACATTATATCTCATTAATCATGATTGTGCATGTAGGCAAAGGAAAATCCAACAGAAAAGCTTTCACGGGTAGCGGCTTGGAAAAGGGCACACACGAAAAGAAAAAACTGGGGAGGTGCTTCCTTGTGCAAAGGAAAAATATGTAAGTCTCTGTAATATTTTAATTCATTGCAGGAATTTGAAAAATATTTGTCTTAAGGGTACTCTAGCACCTGAGCTTGGGAGACTCATTCATATGAAGTCTCTGTAAGCATATCTAAGCACATGTTCATCATAGGGTGTTCACGAATGTTACCTTCTTTTTTCTTCATCCTCTAGTATAGCGACCTCTGTTTTCTTTTTGACACTGACATCATCTTCGTGGAGTTCAAACTTTCTACTTAAACATACATGTCAAGATGGAACAAATTTAATTAGAAAAAGAAAGAAATCAAGTTCATCAGTACCTAAGTTGGTCCAAAAAGTTTATGTCATCTGTGTACCTCATAATCATATAACCAGAAATGTCAGTTTTAACAATGAGACCAAGCAGTCAGTGTTCAAGGTTTGTATTTCATGCACAAGTGAAGGAATAACATATGCTGATCACAGCAAAAAGGGCTAACTCCCTCTCTGTGTGCAGGGTCCAAATGCCCTCACACTACTGTGCAGTTGCAGTGGAGCCAACTGCAAAAGCCTAATTGACATTCACAACTCCCTATTACATATCCTATGTATACAACTCTCCCACAATAATTTCCTTAAACTGATACCCTTATTATTACTTGGAGGATACCCTCCTATACCTGACTGAACCTAAGACACCCACAGTACTGATACAAAGGTCAAAGCCATACCAAACCAATGGCTTGCCATGGGCAATGTCTTACCTGGCCAAGCTGGGCTCGAGCATGGGGAGGTCCCCTGCTGCCAAGCCCTCTGGTTTTCCTCAAGACACAATAGGATACCCCTCACTCCTATGATGCAGGTTTACTCCCTCCACTAGACACATATAACACACCTAGGCTAACACTCTCTCCCTCACTTGATACTCACATCTCAGTCTAACTGATACTGCAATATAGCTTCCAACATATAATCAGTTTTCAAGGATACCTTGGAGACTATGCTTTCATCTGGCTAGACTGATACTGCAATGTAGCTTCCAACATAGTTTCTGCCATTATTGCCCTCTTCTCCATTTGTGCAAGTGAATACAAGGTTTCTTCATATTTTTCCTGCATACATCTGGTATGGATTGATAAATACATAAAGCAAGCAGACAACAAAAGTAAAGAACCAGTTTTGGCATCTCTAAGGAATATATTCTACAATTATACTTATACACCACTGGAGTAGATATTTTACAGGATTTTTTATTACAGAAAACTATATTCAAGTACAGCTGATCAAAGTCGATATTTCACCCATACTGATTTAGTGTCACTGCTGGATTAATGGGAATTCCTTTTCACTCTTTGGCTTAATGTGTCATGGAGATGAATGCAATTCCTATAGAATATTGTATCATCTTAACCTCTTTGTCATTCGAGGATGATGAGTGTCCGTGCGTCACTGTTGAATTTGAAATTGCTAGGTAGCCTTGAACACAGTCAATAGTTTGGTATAATTTTGCAGATAAACAGAACATAGCAGTACAGTACAGTCAAAACTTTACATGTTAAAAGTGATGGTTTATAGTGGCTTCTCCATAAAAAATTTAGTAGTTAAAGTACACAGTTTATGGAAGTAATGTACCATAAGGATGATTTGGACCAGGTAATTCATGCAACACGAGAATGATAATAGCAGGTACTATTTCCGGACACTTGCACTCAGCTCTATTTGTTTGGGGTTGGCTATATGATAATAGCAGGCAAAACAACAAAGCATTCATCTTATTTGTTTGGGGTTGGCTATATGATGACTTGCTTGCACTCAGCTCTATGAAGAGTCAATTCCTCGGTTAAGCCAAGCAACCCTATATGTTTGGTGTTGTCTGCACGAATCCAGTGCTCATTACCTACCACAAGCTTTGTTCAAAGAGGGTGACAGGCCTAAGATCATTCTGGCAAGCATGTTCAAGATTTCTAGTTTCCCATTTACGTTAGAAACCACTATTTTTACTGTCCATAACTGCCTCAAGGTTCAACTCGATTGAATCAAGAACTATCAAAAGTTATGTTAGTCTGTTATCTAAATTCTAGATACTACTAGTGGAATATTTGCAATGTACACATAGTCAACCTGTCTTTTAAAAGGAACAATTCTAAGAGATACCAGACTTCTGTTTTGAAATTAATAATATCAGACAGCTAGTGCATATTCTCATTTTAAAGTACAAAGTTACCAAAAAGAGTTGCACTGCGTTATTACCCAATCCCAAAATTCCATAATCAACTCCTAAATCCAAATATATTCTAGTTTTTAAATCTTTTAACATTTTTTGTGTAATAGACCAAGGACGAGAAAGAACCTGGAGCACATGAGTAGCATATTTCTGAAAAATACTCCACATATAATCAGTTGTATTGCTTCATTTTCTGGAGTTGTATTGCTTAACTTGCATACTACATTAAGGCCATTTTGCTACTGTACAAGCATCACTTGTCAATGTTCTATTATTCCTCTAAACTATGAATTGTTTTCTTTAGGACAATAGTTTTGAATTGTTTTCTTTTAGTTATGAATTGTTTTCTTTTAGTTTTTTTGGTAGGCACCACATGGTTGTAAGGACAATAGTTTCTCTTAGTGGACAAGTACAGTAATCTCAGCTTGGAAATTGAGATCATGATGTTTGCATGTTCCTTTGATAGACCTGTATACAATATATGCAAATTCTGCTTGATTTGTTATTTCTCATTTTCTGCTTAGTAATAACTAGTTTGTTCACTACGTCTAAATTGCTTCCATGTGATCAGTATTCTCTGTGCTTTCTTGTGATAGTAATGTTGCTTTGTAAGAATGTTGCTTTGTAATAATGGAAATGCAGGATCTAATTGAAGCAGCAAAGAGAGGCAAAATTACAAGCAAGTCTTAATGGTAGCGATGGTATCGCAAGCTTAGAAGACTTTGAAAGTGATCCTATTGCTGAAGTTTGGGTCTGAGAAGAAGAAGAGTTATTGTCGTGCAATAAGCTCAACCTCATCTGTAAAGCAAGTAAAAATGACACAAGTTACGAGAGTAGTAACCAAACAAAAAGACTTCGAAGACCTTCGTTTGTGGAAAATGGAATTACAAAACCAAGTGACTGAAGCTATTGCTTCTGCCTTTAAGAATATGCAGCAACAGAATATGATGCAGAATACGAATATGCAACAGAACCAATTCGAAGGCAATGGCACACCAAGGACTGAAGTTGCCTCCAACACAGAGCACACTCCAGTTGGTCCTGAAACCCATGATGTCAATGTTGCTAGCCCTGTCGTTCCGTCCAACCATGTTGGATCGTCTTCCAAAGGAAAAGAGTATGTGATGTTACTTTCACGAGATTTGAAGGAAGAGGTGGCGAAGGGATATCTCGCAACACGTGCCATGTGTCATCAGAGGGAGGTCTTACAAGATGTGGAGAATGTTGTTTGGGTGACGGAGGTAATAGATCCAGAAGCACTGATTTTTGATGGTCCACAAAATGGCAATTACAAACTTTGTGATATAGCTGATGGAGGCTTTGTAATTTGGCCAAAGTATCGCACACGGAATATGTAGCCTTTTGTTTTTACTTTTGATCTAGTTGTTCCAAACTTGATTGAACTTTATGTTATTTAGATTTGCTTAATGTTTAAGTACTTTCATCAAGTTATATATTGAGCTTAAATTTTTTGTGAAATGTGGTTGGTAATCTGGAATATGTTCTTATTTGATGATGTATACTATGGTATACAATATGGTAATCTGGAATATGTTCTTATTTAGATAAAAAAATTGTGATAGTTTTTTTGTATACAATATTCCAGATTGGTATATCTGGTAGTCTGGAATGTTTTTTTTATACAATATTCCAGATTTGTGATAGTTTTTTTGTATACAATATTGTATACATGTGGGAAATTGTATACCATATTGTATACCATATGGTAATCTGGAATATGTTAATTGAAATTGTTCTTATTTGATGTATACAATATGGTTGGTAATCTGTAATGAATTACAGGTTTTTTGCAGTATAAACAAATCTTCCTGTAGCAATTTTATATTGTAGAAAATTTATTTTCTAACGGTTTTTCACCGTTAGCACTTTTAATTCCTAACAGGGCCTTATCATGAGAAAGTCTATATTTCTAACGGTTTTCTACTGTTAGGAAAGTAAAATTTCCAACAGTGTTTCACCGTTAGGGAACTTACTTTAGCAACGGTTTTTGACCGTTGGAAATTTTTTTCCTAACGGTAGAACAACGTTAGGAAAGTGCGTTTCCCAACGGTTTTTTACCGTTAGTAAATTTATTTTCCTAACGGTAAAAAACCGTTGGGAAATATTCCCCACGCCGTGCTACCAACGGTAAAAAACCGTTAGTAATATTTTTCCTAACGCTTATAGTCGTTGGCAAATCACCCTTTTGGTGTAGTGATATAAACTACTACAATGAATAGGGGGGGAGGAAAGAGCTACATGTATCTGCACATTTGTTCAAGACTTTCAAGTCTTCTTGCGGCTGGAGTTCCAACATTCCCTGTGCTTTTCTCTCTTTTCTCTTAACTCATCCCCCTTTTCCTTTCTTATTCTCCTCCTAAAAAAACGCAAATAACACTAGGTGAAGACTCTGATGTTCATCCTTGCTTGGGTGGCAGCAGTAGATATGATAGTAGAGATTTAACAAGAATTTAACTTATCTTCACTATTAACCAAATCAAAATAGAAACAGTAGAAACATCCTAGCCAACATAGGGGCATGAAGGAGGGGAAAATCGAACTTGAGGAATCTTATTTTGCGGGGCCATTTATTGGTTATTTATTTTGTTTTATTAAGTTCTTCGTAATATAAACTACTAGAATGAAACAAGAGGGAAAAAAGAGCTACAAGCACATTTGTTCAAAACTTTCAAGTCTTATTGCGGCCGAAGTTCCTAGACTTCCTTGTCCTTTTTTTCCTTTTCTTTTAACTCATCCCCTTTTCTCTTCTTTTTTCCCTCCTTCAATAAAATAAAATTAATACCACTTGATGAAGACTCTGATGTTCATCCTTGCTTGGTTGGCAACAGTAGAGAACTAGTGATAGAGATTGTGATTGGTTATACAATGAGATGGCCTCTTTTTAATAGTTCACAAGCGCCCACGGATGGTACTAATATTTTGTATCCCCTTCAAAATTGTAAATCCAAATACCATAATTAACATAGTAAGTTCCAAAAAAATTTGGAGTAATTGAACTGGATGAGTCCAACTCTGATTCGGAGTAATGACGGCAGCTGATTCCATACTTATGCCCTGATTATAGATGAAAAAAAAGTTGAAACACCAAAGTTTTTCAGAAGTTGTATTCTCAAAGTCTACTTTCGGCCTTCAGGACATGTTGGATCATCCTGAAGCTCCATCAGATGTTCCAGATAACTTGTTTAGCGAATGCGAGCCAGTCTACTCGATCCTGAATCATCCATGACATGTTAAGATTGAGTTCCTTTAAGCATTTGGTCCCTATCTTCACACTGATGTTGGCTCAGTCAATGTACCTATTGGATCACTATTGTTATTGACGAAATCAGCTGGTCTTCCTTATATTCCCTATTGCACTCGGTTAGCATGTGGTGACTACAGTTTCGAACATTGGTACATGCATTAAGATAACCAAGAGGATAACATGACATGATTATTCAAGCATTAAGATAACCATTAAATTTGGGAGGTCACCTTGTCATACAACCTAAGTAGCAGAAAATAATCTGTGCTTTATGATAATAATCCAACTAATACATCACTCTTCGTCTAACTTCATACTTCTTCTATGCTAGAGATGCTTCTAAGACGTGTATGTTGTCACAGCTTATGGCAAAGTCTCATGTTTCTAAGGTTCCCAAAAGAGCAAAGTGTTGGGATCATAGTTCGCATATCGGCCGATACCGATACGGCCGATACCAATACAGTTTGGCAAGTCCCGATCCGATACCGACCGATACCCGATACTGACCGATACCGACATTGGGCGTCTCTTTTTTCGGTCAATTCGACAAAGAAAATTGAACAAAAAAGACCGATCAACAAGAGTGTAAAAGCATAGAATGTTATAACATGTAAAAGAAGAAAATTTATCTATCGTATATAAATCAATTAGTACGAGTGACTATTATTTTATTCAATTTCAAAACTACTAAGAAATAATACTGAAAATATTAAAATTAAGCCTAAATGTATAAAATGTTTTCGCTTTCCGATACAAAAAAATCCGATACTCCAATCCGAAACCTCCGATACTGCCGATACTGCCGATACCGATACTTATAGAATAGTCAGATACCGATATTTTGAACCTTTTGGGATAGGGACGTGTACAACAAACATCGACCACTGAAATCCACAAATAAAGACTTGGAGGAGAGATCAGTGTGTTTGTCTTCTTAGGTTTGTTGGCCACCAGTTTGAATTATAATTAAATTTTATCTAGGATTCAATTAGATTCCAATTAAAGCAAAATACTACCCGCATGATTATATTTTTGATATATGTTTTTTAAAGTGACCTATTATGAGGTTTCAATTATCATTTTTGAAACACTAGCTCAACAAACATTTCAGAAATAAAAAATAAACATTTGAACAAATATGATTAAACTAACTCCAACTCAAGGTAGGTTCAAGTTCAGGAAAGTCCAATTGTCTATTGGTACATATTTAATTTTCATTGTCCAGCTAGCTAGCTAGTCTTAGTCTATCATCGAAGCCTTAGTTGTCATTGTCCATCCTCCATCCTCACATTATATAGCACATCCAAGAGAGGGACAAAGGGCATGAATTCCCTACACTAAATATCAATAGCACATGATAGAATAAAAATTAAACATTTCAACATTTCATTATAAATCATCAAATAAATTTAATTACTCAAAGTTGACCTTCAAAGCACATCAATAGATCATACTTCAGAAAAGAAGAATATAAGAAGATTAATTTACCTTTAGTTTGTCGTCCCTATTGTGTTTTGTTATTGTCGAGCCGACATCTTCTACTCACCATCCATGAGATCTGCGTAAGAAACACATTCTTTTGCAACATGGGACTTGTTCTAGTTTTGATGGAATCTAAACAGAAACAAAGTTTTGGGATATGCATGGTATGCGAAGAACCAAGTCCTGACACGGCCAAGTCCCTGTAATAGTGCGTATACATATTTTCCCAAATTCTATATTATGAAGGCTGATTGCAATTAAGGGCCCGTTTGGTTTGCAGGTTTGGACAACTAATGTAATTGGCATTACGTTGTCAATCTAACTCGGGTGTTTGGTTGGACAAAAAATTGATGTAGATGTAGATCGCGATTACAAGTTGATACATTACATCAGTTTCTTCTAAACTCAATTACATCATAAAACCTATGTAATCGCAATTACATTACAACTTAAGCGAATGTTGGTATGCTATAATTTGGTCTTTTTGTTCGTTTTTGGTCATTTTTTGTTGTTTTTTGTTTGTTTTTTTGTCGTTTTGGTCATTTTTGTTCATTTTTTGTCGTTTTTGTTCGTTTTTGTAATTTTGTTCGTTTTTTGGTCATTTTATGGTTTTTTGTTTGTTTTTTTGTCGTTTTTTTCGTTTTTTGTTCTTTTTTGTCATTTTTTTGTCATTTTG
>JANAVB010014659.1:0-32505 GCA_029216955.1 Iris pallida
TTCAACCAAGGTTCCATAACGGAACGAATTTTGAGAAATCAAGATTGTGGTCTTAATGAGTTCTCTATTTGGACATCAGTCGTTGGTTGGATGAATATTGGGTTTCAATCTATAAGGACTAGACAAGATCTCAATGATAAAACTATGTCTACTAGGTTAGGGTAACCTAGAATAGGATTTCTTCCAAGTGGTTGAACTAGTTGTTAGTCATATTGGTTAGCTAGGTCCACAAGCCCAAAATACGTCTTTAGTGACTTTTGTGTTTAAGTAGCACATGAGGCCTCAATTGGGTGGCACTCTAGTGGCATGTGCATAGTGGGCTTCGAGTAGATCACAACCATATATTGGGTTGAAAGAATTGGGTCGGGATTGAGGTTCTAATGAGAGTTGAAAAGTATACCGGTATTATGGTAAGGGTTAAAGCTAGTCCTTTTACTTGTAAGTCGTACCATAAAATATAGTACAAGGGGACGGGTTTGAGTGGGACATGATATACCTAATTGAATGTGGACTTGTCTAGATCTTGCATATGAAGTTTGTTGGAAGGTAACAGCTAGTCTCGTGCTCCGAATATTAATGGCACGGTCGGGGACACAAAATGACCTAAATGGAAAGTGGGAGTCAATGGGCACTAGTTATCACTCTAATGGAAAACTATTCTAATCAATCGGTAATCTTTGTATATCCCAAGAAGGCTTACAGTCTACCCACCTTAGAAGCTAGGATATGGTGGCAAGGTTCCTGTCACAGGACTGGCCGATGGTAGCTACACGGGTGTATACCACTCTGTATCTATCTATCAATTGTGAGCTTTCGTCTTTCCAAATCAGTGAAAGACAAAACAAATAAGGAGTTCAAGAGAGGGGTCACCGAGTACGATTATGTGATTCAAAGGCGAAGGTATTATTTCAAGAGGGATTGTCAAAGCAGTCGCGGGTGAGATCCTAGATACATCTATACCTCATTCCACGTAGTGTAATTAAATGAAAGACGAACCAATTGCATCATGGTTGATCAGACCGTAATACAATGATTCTGATTGGACAATATGTTAGCGGGGTCCCCAATAAACATATGTCTTGAATCAAGCTCGATAAAAGAGTAAGCTTGCAAAAACTAGGCTGTAATAGCAACGTTGGTTAAGGGAGTCAAAATGCGAGGTTTTTGGAAGAAGGAAAATAAGAAGTTCGAGTTCTGAGAGAATCAAAACCTTACATGGTGTTTTGCTTATACAGTCTTCCTATCCCTAAGGTCTTGGTCGACTAATGGGCTACGGACTTCTGACTTCTATATTCTAGGTAAATCCTTGGTTCCGTGATTCAGATGTGATATGCTATAAGGTACTCTACCTTATATGACACAAGGGTATCTAAGATCTAAAGAGGTCAACGAGAACATAGTTTTAGAAATGGTCTATAGACTATGATTCTTCAGAATGATTTCGATTCTATGGGTTGTGCCTCGCCAGTGCGCTGCTGGCTGCAGTGAACCCACATTTCCGCTCTCAAATAATTGACGACAGTGCGCTGCTGTCTAACCATTCCTTTAACTATATCCGTAAGATTTAGGGGCTTCTAGAGATTCAAACAGGTTGACCAAAAATAAAGTATAAGTATTTGTCTTATCAGTCACAACACTTAAAATAAAAGAGTTAATATGGAGAAAATAACTAAAGACAAAAGTAATACAAACATTCTAGTATCTATTTCATGTGCATTTCAATGGTTGATGGAAAATCTCAAGTCAATCTACTTCGAGATTCGCATACGAATAACAGAATCATGAATTATGAATCAGTCCCTTACAGCAAAATAGAATTTAAACAGACAGCTCTAATTTATGATATGATGTTTATATCTAAATAGAGCAAAAGGTAAATCGAACAGTTTATCACGATTAATGCCTTAATTCTAGGTAAGCCTAACTAATCAAGTAAATGGTATATCCACATCGGATCATATCATTACATCAAAAGCAATAGTGTGTCTATAGGGATCTAGCAAGCTATCTGAATTTAATACTTATAAATTGCATGGCCTATCTAACAACCTTAACTACCCGATTAGTCAATTTAATAAGGGATCCTAGTCCTAGTCATTATCTTAAATCATTTCAATCCTAGTTTGTGAATGAGCACTTCTTGGGCGCAGGCTCGCAATGGTACGACTAACTTAAGTACCATCACGAGTTCGCATGATTTACGAAAACTGACCTGTATGGGCCACCATAAAACTTGTCACGATTCGCACCCGCTTTTCGGATACGAGACCGTGTCCAAGCCAGCCTACGCCGCAGAGTCGGCGGTAGAACGCTGTCAAGCCCGCAAAAAATAAATGCTCATAATACACATTTGCTGCTAATTCACAATTCTAAATTTATTACAACATTTACAAGAATTATATTTAAAGAAAATACAAAACTTTATATTTAATGGAATTGATACAACTGCTTTCTATTCTAAGGTCGTCCTCAGCATACCCAAGTCTTCCCCAGTGCTAAGGAGTGATAGCGGCTAAACCTGAAAAATGTTGATTATCCAGTCAGGATTGGAACAAGTACACAAACCGACGACAATGCAAAACACAATAGAATTAACAAGACATGAAAATAGCATATTAGATATGAAAGCTGTAAGAAACTGATGACATAGCACGATAGAGAAATAAATAAGGAAAAACTAATAAAAGACATCTATCTAGGTGGTGTGAAATATCCGTTTCAACATGTGGACGGCTAGGGGATAAATAAGGCACACTGTACGTGTCGTGCGCAGCGGCTAGCATTCACGAGAGACACTGGGACAGTTCTAGGTAGTCCACATGTTTACGAAGATATTTTCCCTCCCGACTACTCCGTGTGACGAGCGTGTCAACAAGCAGCAAGATATATGTATAGACATAAATGAAAAGACTACTATGAATCGAAAAACAATCAGAAAGTGCACTTGCCTGAGGTCCTTAGCTGGAGAAACCAATAACAATATACCACTCACGAGCCACAATCAATCAACACATGCAGAAGTCTCCGGATGCTGAAATAAATAGTACCAACATTCTCAGAATAGTCAAATTAGCTATGATTGCCTGTCCTTAAGTCCAATTCTGGACACAGGGGCAAAACGGTAATTTTGGGCAACAACGGTGTCCGCCGTTGGATCCGCTTGCACCGAAAAGCGTGCCAGGTCAATGGTCTCTAAAGTCGTCAAACTACATGTCTACGGATCCGGTTTTCTGATACGAACCCAACCGTATGTCCAAAGTTGGATTCCGGCGGGCCGTGCACAAAATCGCCCGTTGAGTGGAACCGTGGGGCACGCAAAACGACGTCGATTTCAACTGTCTCAGAATCGGACCAAACTTGACATATAGGACCAGAAAAATGATACGGTCCTGATGGCACAAGTTTTGTCTCGATCTGACGAGCATGCACAAAGTAATTGAGAAATTTGCAACGTGTACGATACGGTAAATTTTGACGGATACGTATCAAATTCGTCGCACACACGCGACCAATTTGAATTCGTCAAAGCCCACACGACCACGAAGCCGTTATGCAGCTTTCGATGCTTTGGGTGCGCGACCACGTCGCCCGGAATGGCGGAACGTACGTCGTGTGGGACAATTCTCTAGTTTTGAAAACAGGTTTTTGGGAAACTTTGGGATTTGATTTCTCGACGCGTAGCCGATGGAATCAAATTCCGTAAAAATGGATTCGAAACCCTATAGGTTGTCTAGGGCTGTCTTCAAGCAGAATTTCTAATCTGGTATTATATTGATCGGAAATGATCTCCAAACATGGATGGTTGGACTGCTATAAACTCTGTTTTGGAACAGATTTGTGTCAATCTTTGGGCTCGGTTCGTGACGCATGTCGTGCAACGTAAATCGAACTTATATGATCGAAATGAAGGTGGTTAGGTTAGATGCATACCGAAGAAAACGGCTTGATGATTAGTCGAGCATGCGCGAAGAAAACGCGCAGCAAATTCGCCTCGGCGAACTGCATTTACTGCGGTCGTCCTTCCTGTTTCGTGCGGTCGACCGCCGATCACCGCCCCGACGTTGGCAGTGCAGGCGGCGTACGCGCGCGCGCGGGGGTTGGGGGCGCGCGCAGGTTGGCGGCGCTGTATTCGGTTAGGGTTTCGCTCAATCGAATTCTTCTCTTCCGCTCTCTCTGCATATATACAATTATATATGTAGCTCTGTTGTGTACATACTCGGGTCGGCCTGACCTGGGGACACAGGCGTATGAGTTTGGGTGGGCTTGGGCTTGGCTGGAAAAGCTTAGTGCTTGTGGGTTTTCTTTTTCGTTGGTTTTTATTTCTTGCTCAAACAATAGTTTTGTATAATGGCTCTACATAGTTGGCCGAGTTATATGTGACCAAATGAAGTAAGGTGTGCTTAGCTGCTGGCCAACAAACTACAACTTTGACTAGCTGACGTATGTTTGCATGCATGTATGTTGTTGTTGCAGCACTTGCAACTAATATATATTGAAATGAATTGAATTGAATTCCAATTCAATTCAGTTCAAACATTCATTTCATTTCAACTCAATTCCATTCACTACTACATTATATAATCCTAATAATAACAGAGGCCACCACTATTTGCACTTGTTGCTTTAGGCGGTGGTACAAGTCATATTTGAAGGGCCAAGTGTTTGTTGTGTACATATTTCTTTTCTTTTTCTTTTCTATTTCCCATTATTAGTGTATGTATATAGATATCTATATATATATATATATATATATATATATATATATATATATATATATATATATATATATACGCAATTACTCACACGTATATACATATATATATTTCTATATTTACACACAAATACTTATTTATTTATATATTCACAAACACACACATATAATATAATATTTATTTATATATATGCACACATTTATTTAATATATATATTTATTCATACTCACATATATTTATATACGCTTATATATATGCATGCACATATATACAATATTTGTATAATCCCAAGTACCTATTTTATATAATTCCAATACACCTATATATATATATATATATATTATACAAGTATATGTTTTTAAATATAATATGCACATATTCACATAAAAGATTAGTATATTGGTGACTGAAAAAGGAATAATAAATATATACACATATATTTATTCCAAAACTGCATTAATATAATAATATAAAATGTTTATCCAATAGAAAATTGATTTCAATAATAATAAATTTATTAATCACCACAAGCAATAAAATATTAAACTAATTAATTATTTATAAAAACTAATAATCATCATTTTAAATAAAATAAAAATAATGAATAAAATATTTCAAAATTTTGGGAAGGGGAGTTACAAATGTTGTGTGATAAAGGAAGTTGGTGTGTGATAAAGGACAAATGTTATGAATCAAATCCGAGAACAAAAGGTTTAAGATACAACTATATGGATATATTATATAATTACATATATTCACAAGTCTAATGAAAGGAAAACTATATATATATATATATATATATATATATATATATATATATATATATATATATATATATATATATATATATATATATTTTAAGGAAAACTATATATATGTAGACATTTACATAAATATACATATACATACTCATATAGGTAAGTGAAATTGGCTACTCGAATCCGAGAAGTGGACTCAAACCTGGAAATCAGTACCTTGAACCATCATTCCAACATATTTACATATACACAAAGTCATTTAAATATATATATATATATATCTACACACATATACATATATATACATAAGGAAAAATCCAAATTGTATATGTAAATGGTAATTAAATAGGATAAAAACCAAAGATCAAATCCCACAAACCCAGAATATCATATATGAATCGTAAACTCAGAATTTGATACTTAAAATTCAGAAAATCAAAATATTACAAAACTATTCAAATTTACATTGAAGAAAAAATTCAAAATTCCACATATCGACCCAAATCTCAAAATACACTACTAGAACCCGTGTAACTTAACAAATATGTTGGTCTCGACATGTGAGACAAGCTCGGGTTCTCACAGAGTCGAAACCGTGTCCGTGTCGTGTCCACCGAACGCGTATCAAAAAACCGATTTCGCGTGTCAAAGAGTGTGTACATCGCTCGATTGAGCGCCACACACGCAACGAGAAGCCTCATGCTCGTGCACACAGCTAGGTAGGGTCCCGGGGTAGGACTAGGACATGCTAACATGATACCACATTGTGCCTACGCGACATAGTGACCCGCGACGGCCGTGTGGGCCTGCACGCGCGCGCGTGCGTACGTGCCCGTGGGCGCGTGTCGAGCCTCGTGGCTCGCAATTCGAGCCACACCGTGACTCGAGATCGGGTCCCTGGGTAGTCTAGGTATAGGTCTACGTGCTTGTGTTCCTGGAACGGGTCCTCGACGCGTCGAATCCGCGTACGAAGGCCGTGTCAGCGGCGAAATTCAGCCACGTGCACTTTGTGGGCTGACCAGTGCACGTCGAATTTCTCCGCGCTCGCTTGACAAAACGTCATGAAATTTTTGGAGCATATGGACAGAGGTTGCCTCGACGTGCTCATGAAATTTCACATGAGATGGAGCTCTGTGCGTCGAGTTATGACGCACAGACATCAGGGCGTTCACGGCACCGTGCATGGGATCTCGTGCACGCGTATCCGTGCCCGTTCGGACGCTGAAATCGTGTCGATTTCAAATCCGTCTTCACAAAAGTTGTTACAAATCATATTAGGAAGGAATTCGTGAAAACATAATCAAAAATTAATACTTTTCAGTTCTAAGTGGCATTTCGTCGAACACGTGCTACATAAGACCGATACATGTCCGATACCGCTATCAAACGAAACCAAAATCCTACCAAACTTCATACACGGATCGAGGGTGCCTATATGGATGCAAAAATGAAGAAAATTTAGAAGAAACAAAGGTAGAACGAGGATTACCTATTGAGAGTTAGAATCTCAATAAAAGAAATTTCCCGAGCGCTTTGACGGCCGATTTCTTCCGAGCAAATGCCTCCACCTCCTTGATAGCAATACTCTAGCAAGTTCTCCTCTTCCCAATGAGCGCAACGAAATTTGTTTGAGGTGAAACGGACTCCGGATGAGAAATCTAGGGTTTTGGAGAAAAGAGAGATTAGGGTTTGCTCTAGATCTAGTGGTTAATATGGTTAATATGTTAAGTTTAGCATTTCATTATCACTAATCTTTATACTATCGATATAGTATTTCTACTTATACTTATACCTTTGGTGATATGTGCCTATTGGTTTACATATTAGTGATATGAGCTTTCTATCTTAAATTTAATCGGGTTGCCAAAATCAAAACTATGTGTTTGATCTTGGTTATTCAATTAATTTTAATCATTATGATATCACTAACTTTTATGCTATCACCTTAGCACTTATACTTAAACTCAGCATTGTCCTAATGTGTATTAAACTTATCATACTTGCTACTATGTACATTGCTTTGTTCGTCTAACATGTACATGCAGAAAAGCAATAAGCAAGATCAATGTGGACATATGCAATGAAGAAATCATGGTGGGCCAAAGACGATGGATCCCACAAGATTTCTCTGAACCACCCGACGATATCTCCGGAGCCACGCACCCGGGGGTTCTGCTGCCCGATCAGCGGATGGGGGTCGAGGGGGCACTGCCCTTCGTCGGGGGTTCGGGGGCGAAGCCCCCGAAAGGTATTCAGTTTTCGCAAACTGGATATCTTTGGACAGCTACCACCAAGAGAAAAAGCCAGCACCTATCAAAGGAAGAAGCCAAGCCATGCCATCATCATTTCAAGATTCTGTACCTGCTACAGTATTTCTGGAGTCTGTAATAAGTCTTAGAAATAATTGTAAACACAAGAAATGAATGGTAAAATCGAAAGCTAGGGTAGAAATTAGTCTAGGATCATTTTTGGATAAAAATCGGCATACCGACGGTATACCGGATCATACCGACGGTATACCGATTTTGTTCACAGAAAGTTTCTATCTACAAAATTGGCATACCGACGGTATACCGGATCATACCGACGGTATACCAGTTCAGTAACGTTAAAAGTCCAACGGTCGGATTTCCAGCATTAAATGATCCCAACGGCTATATTTCGAGTCGTTGCAATCCCAGACCGGTATACCGACGGCATGCCGACTCATACCGGCGGTATACCGGTCGCTGACTGAAAAGTTGTCTTTGGCTCTTTTCAATGCTTTGGTTATAAATAGCCTTGAACCCCTTCATTCAAGGTTGATGCTTTGAGCCTAAAAATTTCTAAACCACCAAAGCCTATCCACAAACAACTCTACAAAGCTTTCATTTGCCATCCACAAATTCTGTTAGAGTTATTGAGTTGAAAAGTAAGATCTTCATCTTATTGTATAAGGAGATCAAAACCTATTGTGAAAGGTTGAAGTTGGGGAGTCTTCGTATCCAAACTCTCGATTGAAGTTGGAGAGTCTTCGTATCCAAACTCTCGGTTGAAGTTAGAGAGTCTTCGTATCCAAACTCTCGGTTGAATTCGGAGAGGTATTCGGATTAAAGCTCTCGTGTAAGAAGTTGGCGAGTTCTTCGGATCCAAACTCGTGTGTAACTATTTGCTCAAATAGTGGATTAAATCCGGAGAGAGTTCCGGGACTGGATTGTCTCTAGGGAGGATACCAGGATACATCGGGTGTCGGTATTGTTATTGCATCCTCTCTTGCACTTATATTTTTAAATTGCCAATTAGCTTGTGCTAAGTGCTTGATTAGTTAGCTTGACCCTATTCACCCCTCCTCCAGGGTTTCTACAATTGGTATCGGAGCTCAGGACTCTATTGTTAGGCTTAACATCCTTAGAGTAGATCCTTGTTATTTTTTCTATGGTATCGTATTCCTCCTCCTCCGATAAAGAGGGTTTTACTTCTAGTAGCATAGACAATCATGTTTCTTCTAAATGCAAGAAATGCTCTAAGTGGAAAGCCATGGCTAAACAATCCTTAGTGTCACGACCCGCACCCACTGTGAGGGTACGAGTACGTAACGAAGCCCAGCCTACGCCGTAGTGTCGGTGGTAGAACGTTGTTCTAGGTCGCTATCTAACCAACAACTCACGTAATTATATAATGTACTTGTCAAAATCTCAACTCCGAATGGAGGACAAGTATAGATATAATGTAATCTCAATCACAGTCTAAGCACGATATGATAACACAGAAGATAAAAACTAAGACTAACTACAACAATAAAACTAACTACTAAAATAACATAATCTCCAACAATCTCAAAACATCATATCTCAACTTAAATACAACTCAAGTTCTAAAACATGAAAGCTAACACAAGACAACTAGCTAAACTTCCGATCACTCCTGAGTGTCGGGGCCATAGGTAGCTAAGCCGTCTCATGATCCATAATACGTAGGGCATGTGTCCTCAGGACAATCATCTGTAAAAATTTTAACAGGAACGAGTACAATTCATCAAGAAATCCCAAGTAAATGGCAGAGAACTATAAAGCAGTTATAGACAGTTTTATTGATGAACATGGTAGTTTGTATACAGGTGATGGTATAGAGAAACAGTTAAGATACAAGAAAAGTAAGGTAAGTAAAACAAGAGAAGAATCATAGCAATAAAGACTGTAAATAGAAACTAGCTGAACTAGAGCAACATGATATAAGTCCAGAATATAAATGTAAACAAGTGCAAAACCCAAGTAAATCCAGACAACATAAATCTGATACCAGGTGATTCCAGTACAAGATGAGTCCGGTATGGGGTGAGTCCAGTCGGTGATCAAAGGTTCCAGGGTGAGTCCAGCCTATACTCTAACAGTGTGTTTTAAAATATCGGGATCGACATGTGAACGGCTGTATGTAATACGGCATACCGCACACTCGGCCAAGTGTGGGGTGGCTATCGTTCCAGTATAATTCTAAGGGAGTGGTTCCAGTATTTGGGTATGTTCACATGCCTATTCCAATATTTCCCCGCCCAGCAAGTACAAGTGAATCCATAATTCGACACAAAAATAGGTATAAGTCCAGCCAGTACACGAATGGTTCCAGTAAATAATTCCAGGGTGGTTCCAGTAGGTGGTTCCAGTAGATGGTTCCAGAAATAGAGGCCAAACATAAATAAGTGAGTGTCGCATGAAATGGATCCAGCAATATCAAATCGTGTTTGAAACTGAGAATCAGATAGAACTAGCTACAACTGAAATATAGTAAACAACAAGTAAATAGAAGAACTATCAGAGAATATTCTCGCCTGCTACTCTGAGAAGAGTAGTGTAATATCAGATGCCTGCACCAGAGTCACAATGTCCTAAACAGAGTAATATGGGTTATAATATGTTTAAAATAAGGTAAATTAAGTCTACGATGCAATCTATATGATTTCTAGGTCAAACTAGGTCAAAGTCAACTCTTGGTCAACTCTGGTCAAACCAAGTCAACTACACTAGTCAAACTAGGTCAATTGGTCAAATCTAGACTCAATGTTGACTTTTGGTCAACTCCAGTCAACTAGACTAGTCAAACTAAGTCAACTAGGTCAAGCCTAAGCCAAACAAGTCTCACTAGGCCTAATCAGCCCATTCTAGCAAGCACACACACTATCTAGGCTATACAAGCCAACTACACATGATCACTGGCATTCATGCCATAAACACAGGTTTACGAGCCATAGGCTAAGACATCAAGTCTATATATATATATATATATATATATATATATATATATATATATATATATATATATATTTATATATATATATATATATATATATATATATATATATATATAAAATATATATATATATATATATATATATATATATGTATATATATATATATATATATATATATATATATATATATATATATATATATATATAACCATATATAGCCAATATACATAATACCCACATATAACCCAACTATATATATAAAACCTATATATATTCAACTTACATATATATATGATACACTATATATATATTGAGAGAGAGAGTGAAATGAGAGGGAACAAGGGGTGAACATGTGTGTTGTAGAGTACAGGGTGCATATAGATAGGGTGTATGTGATAGGTTTGCATATGTGTGTAATGAAGGGGGTTAGTAAAATCAAGAATGCAGTGAGTGTAGGGTGAGAATGTGTGAAGACAATGGAAATGATTCTCAGGATTAAAGCTAACAGTGAGTGAGTGAGGGTATAGCTCAGGTTACATGTGTACAAACTCAGGAAAACTCTGTAATTGACAGTTCCTTATCACTATCCAACCCAAGTTTCAAATTCCTATTACTTCCAATACAAGCACAACCCCACTTGACAATTAACTCAAATGTCCCCCACATCCTCAACAGTAAACTAACACATGAATTGATTCTAACATGGAAATTCAAGCATTACAATCAGTTTAAAAACAGAAGTTAATGCAGTGTGTGATTCCATGAATCTCAGAAAAATTAGAATGACAGTTCATAAATCAGTCAATCCCAATTTCGAGAGTCCCATTCTCAAATACCAATCAATAACCAATCTTTAATGCGATCCCAAACCAACCCTTAAGTAATACACATGTAATCAAATCTAACATGACAATTGAACATCAAAAATTCAGTTAAATCAGGGAATTAAAAACAGAATTTTAATTTCAGGAAAACTGTGTGTAAGTGTCAGTGCTAACATATTAGTTCACTCATTCAAAGCCTATTTCAAATCCAAAAGCCTAACACCAGCCACTAATCAACATTGTAGTAATCAATCACACATGTATATGAATCTACATGATAATTAACATCAAAGAAATCAGTTTAATTACACTTTAAAAATTAGAAAAATGGAAATCAGGACTGTGTATCAGCCGGATAGGAGAAACCCAAATTCGAATTCAAAAATATGTTAAATATACAAATTAATGGTTGGTAATTCATCTAGCACACGTGTACGTGTCATAGGGATGCATTCGTGTCCAAAAAATAGGACACGAGGTGTCCAAGTGCTTGAAACGCACAACATACGCACAGACTGCACTGCCTCGTGCTGCGAGTCCACGCTCTCGTGGGCGCGACACGAGGCACGACACGTCTCGTGCTTGTGTCCACATGTAGCCCACTTATAGGCCTATACACGCGACACAACATGAGACACGGAGGACACGCACACGCATGATATGACACGCGTATCAGACGCGTTTCTGCGCGCGTACAGTCCCTGTGTATGACCAGTGCGGCCTCATTTTCGTATCCGACACGAAACGAGGTGTCGTGAAACTTGGGGGGTGTCTTCTCAGTCACTGCCCCAACCTCCACGCCAAGTTTGACGTGTCCACATGTCCTGTGTAGGGAGAAATAGAGGTCGGGTAGCAGGGCATAAAAAACCGGGTGTCGTACAGTGAGTTCGTGTCCGTTTTGGACACGGACACGACACGAAAGTCGGCTCAGTCTTCATGAAATCTAAAACACATACATAGGGCTACAACCATGTTTAATTAGTTTTCAAAATTAGTTAAATTTATTCTATTCAAACATTTCATCAAACACCTAGCAATACACATAGACACATGTCCGATACGGACACCAAACGGACACGAAATCCATCCAAATTTTGGGGACACCTAGGGGACTCCTAGATCTAGCCCTAAATGCAAAGAAAATAGAAAATTAAATCAATTTGTAGAGTTTTACCTATAGGTGCAAATTGCATGAAAAATCTCTAAATGGGGGGTGTTCCTCTTGATAGCCAAATACTCCAAATGAGCCCAAAACTGAGATTAACCTCCAGAAACATTAAATATACAAAAATTAGAACCTAATGCAAAAGACTAGGATTTAAAATGAATTAAAATGGATTTATGGGGATTTTTGGAAGGGGGAAAATACCTTTCTTTCTCCAAGTGTTGGAATGAAATAAAGAGGCAAGCCCTAATGAATAAGTGTTTATATAGGGTGGAGATCCCTATGTGGCTGGTCATTTAGGGTTTGTTTAGGGTTAGGGTGTCAAATCATGGGCCATGGGCCAAGTTACAAGTCATTAAGTCCTTAAATCACTAGTCATTTCATTAAACCATAAACCATGAACTAATTTCACTTAAACTAATCCTTCTAATTCAAAATTAGTTTCTAATGACTAAAAGTAGGTTAACCTAAGTTAGACTAGGGTCACCATGGCTAGGGTTAGCTTCTAGGCTAGTCCACTAGGTCTCAACAAGTCAAAGTCAACTAGAATTCACCAATTCGATAAATCATCAAATAAGTCAAAATGACCAAATTACCCCTTGTTTGCCATTAAAATTGTTTTGATTGAAATTTTAATACAAACAGAACAGTGATACAATATAGGACTTAGATCTAGTCCTAGGAGTACACTTTTGTTTAAGCTGGGTCCTTAGTGCCAATGGAGCGAGTGGTAATGCGTTGACTCCGTTGACCGGCTGACGACGGTTATCGGTTCTCTGAAGGTGTTGATTGCTCTGGGTGCTGGAGCTTGCTGGGAGGAGGAAGACGTTGAGTGTCTAGAACTGCCTCTCCGGTGATTCTCTGTTGTGGATTCTCTCTGTGTTGTGAGTCCTATGTGTGTGTGAAGGAGATGATCCTTCTATTTATAGTTTTGCAGGCTGGCTGCTCATGCGCGCATGTAGAATGCGCCGGTGTGGGGACGCCACGTAGAGGTTGCTGATGGAGGCGCATGGATGCTGCACCCTGATCGAGGGGGAGAACTCTTCATACTGCTGTTGTGAGCCGGCACATAGCAGAGAGAAGATCTTTCCGTTGCTGAAATCTTGGATGAGTTGAGTCAAAGGACACGTATCGTCGACTCATGGTTCGAAGATCTCGAATTTGGTGGAGAGGAGTGATCTGGTGGGCTACGCCTTGGATTGGGCGCAGGAGGAGGCTGCGGCTCATAACCTTTAGGAGTTATAAACCATTTGGGGCGCATGGCTTTTGAGGCGCATGCAGACGACTTTCCTTCTGTCTTTCGGGATCAGAGAGCAGTCTGAGGCGCATGGCTTTTGAGGCGCATGTTGATTTGGACGCATGGCCGTAGAGGCGCATGCGGTTGGTTGAGTGGCCACGTGGCAGTAGCCGTCGAAATAAAGTCATGATGATGCTGACGTTGTCGACGCTTCATTTTCTGAACTGTTCAGACTTTAGAAGACGTGCTGCCAACTCTGTCAGTTCAGTATTTAATGTTAGTGACGTTCGATGGACAGCTGAGTGGGCGCGTCGGTTGGCGTTCCACTCGATATGTAGATGTGTGGGGGCGTACCCTCTGTAATGCGTCGAGTACTGTAGGGCGCGTCTGTGTGATGCGCCTGATGCCGAAGGGCGCGTCCGTGTGATGCGCTGTCTGGCTGGCACATCGGACATGTCTTTTAATGATGCGGCTGTCTCGCTCTTCGAGTGCTATAAATAGCCGTTTGGCTGAATTCGAGGCGTCCGGTTCATCCATTTAATATAAATTCATTGCATGGAATTCGGAGGGCCATCCACTTGGCGCGTGGGTTTGATCTGCCCGACCTATAAATAGTGGCATGGAGAGAAGATTTGCTTCTTATTCCCTCACGTACTTCCAATATGAACTTGAACATGCGGGTGCATTCTGTTGACGAAGTGCTCCCGAGGGTGAAGATGAGACGCTGTGTTGTCTTCGATGTACTTGAAGGTGACTGTTACATCCAAAAGACGGAGTCGAGGGCTTCCGAGGCAGGCGGAAGGTGCCTGTTGCATCCAAAGATAGGGATGCTGGAGCCTCGTCTCCGTTATTCCGGAAGAGTCGTAGATCGGAATGGCGGTGCTAGGCTCTCTCTTCCTTCAAAGTGGGGTTTGCCCACTTTGGTTGTGTTGAAAGCTGCTCCTTTAGTCGCGGTTTCGATCACGATCTTCCTTCGCCTTTGGAGGCTCTTTCGAAGCCTCCCCTGGCTACAGCATTGCGGTGCTCTTCTCTTCCTTGGTTCCAGCCAGAGGGTTAAATGCTTTGCTTGGCGAAGCACTTATCAGATGAGCCTGGCTGGAAGAGCGGCACATAACTGGACTGCTGAAGGGATGCACATAACTGAGCTGCTGAAGAGATGGCGGGATGCGCCTGGCTGGAGGCGCATGACGTCTGATGCGCCTGACTGACGGCGCATGGTGGCTGCTGCGCTTATCTGGAGGCGCGTGGTAGCCGCTGGCTGTAGACTTAGGATCTTTCCTTTGTAGAAATTCTCCTTTGTACAATCTTTTCTTAGACATGTAATAGACTTCTGTAATCTTTAAAAAGTCTTCTTTCGAATGTCTATCTTTATTGATCTTGCTATGAAGTTCTTCGTCTGAGTTCTAGCACATGTAGTGTCTGGCGCATGGGCTTTCTGGTTTTGAAATTCCATGCTTCTACAAGACCCCCTTCAAAGTTTTCAAAACTTTTGAATAAGTTTTGGAATACTTTGAATAAGAAGCATGGAGGTCAGGGCGCATGATTTCTGGGCGCATGCCTGTTCGGGCGCATGCTCTTCTCAGTTAATGATGATGGTGTCTCGGTAACCGAAAAGATTAATGATGATCTTTTGGTTTTATTTGCTGCTATCCTTGCACAGAACCCGAGGCGACGGCTGAGATCACGCGTCATCTGTTCACGCATGCGACCAAGCCCTATAAATATGTAAGAGTTGGAGAGAGAAAGGGTTCTTCTTCTCTGTGCCTCTGCTTCTTTAGAGTTTCTTCTTCAAAACCCTAACTTCTCCTTCCTCGAGAGAATGGCTCCCAAGACTCCTCGCGGTGCTGCCAGCAAGGGGAAGGAGAAAGCGAAGGAGTCTGTCGATGAGGATGTACCTATCACTCTTGCGACTCTTGCCGACGTTCGTCCTGAGGTGACAGGTGGGTTTCGTCTCTGCTTTGGGCCCTGTGCCCTCACTGCCGACGTGTATAGACTTCGGTCTTTGATAATACGCCGAGGTTCTATCCTGCCGAAGTGCATAGGTTTATACCTCTATCATGCACCGAGGTTTTAATGGCTGACGCGCATGGGTTTTATTCCCTGAAGATGCGCCGAAGCCTTTGCTGACGCGCATGGGCTCACGTTCTGATAATGTGCCAAAGCTCCAATGCCAACGCGCATGGGCTTACGCCCTGATGATGTGTCGAGACATGCTGACGCGCATGGGCCTATGTCCTGATGATGCGCCGAAGCAGATGCGCATGGGTTCATACCCTGGCAATACGCCAGTCTGCTTGACATATTTTGTCTTTTTGCCTGACTTCCACTTTTGTTGTGCCAGTGTCGATGACGATCCCTTTGTTGAATGAGGTCCTCCTGGACGCTTCTCTTTGTCAGATGGGAGTTGATTTTGATGAGGCGGTGATCAACCCTGCAAAGGATGCTATCCTTCAGGACCAACCTCGTGAGAGGATGCTACAAATCCAGGTCCAGTTGCCGCTTTTCCTCCAGAGTATGATGGAGAGCGATAAACTGAAGTCTGCTGATTCTGAAGGTGTGACTTTCTTAAAGCCTGCCTTTTGTTTGGCGACCGATTAGTCTCTTCCGAAGCGAAGATATTGAAGATCAGAGAAGACTGGTTCTTTGCTGCTAAGGGCATGATGTTATACATGCGGCAGGTTGACCGCCAGTTGCCACTGACAGCCTTTTATCGTCTAGCTTCGAAGAGAAGGATGGGTTGGGAACTTACTCCTTCTCAAGGAGGTGCCTTGGGGGGTTCCCTTTCGATTGACACCACCTCGAACCAGCAAGACACCTTGACCGCCTCACGAACCGGTTCTTCGTTCAGTTACCGAGCTTTGCGTCCCGGGAGCATCTATAGTAAAGTCCCAAATGACACATTTCCCTTCAGTGCCCTGACTTTTGCAAATCGGATGCTGACGTCGAAGGTCACGTATCCGACAGCTGGTTTTAGAGTCGAAGGTTGGTGTCACTACATCCCAAAGTGGGACGAGTTGACCTCCTGGGTGCTTTCCAGGTTCAAAGTTGAGCTTAAAGAGATAGGGCTGACTGCCGCCATTCGGGCCACGCAGGCAGACGTGGACCTCAATAAGCCGATGTTCCTTGCGCTCTTGGAGCTTTTCAATGCCCAGACTGGCAGCTTCTTTACTCCAGTGGGGGAGTTGGGATTGGCCCTTCATGAGATGTACGAAGTGTCCAAGCTTCCTTGGGGCTCGGAACCGTACGAGGAAATATTTCCCATCAAATGAAGAGATCCAGGTCTTGGAAGATAAGGACCCGGAGATGATGGCCGTTTTAAGGAGGTGACGAGCCATCATTATCTGATGCACCGGAGGGACAAGGGTAAGACCCAGCCTCACGTGACTGCTTGGAGGGACTATGTCTTCAGGCAGGATTTGGCGGATCCTTCGAGGATCCGGTTTGCGACTCCGCAGGGCTTGAAACCCGCGGAAGTGAGTTCTGAAATAACCCGGCTGGACGAGAGGACCCCACATTCCAATAAGAGCGGCAAGGATACGTACAGCTGTTTCTGGCACTGCGCGCACCGGATGTCATCTAAGACAGTGTTGACGGCCTACTTGATGATATGGCTCTGGGATTGCATATTTGCAGGGTGATCCGGTGCCGTTGAGAGGGTACATCGGAATCTCATTTTGCCTGCAGTGAAGTTGGCCTTTGGACGACCTTTAGCTCTCCTCCCCGCGATGGTGTGCAACCTGTTGTGCGGTTTGAGGTCTTTTGCTGATGATGTGATCCACGAGAAAGGTAATAATGACAACTTTCCCCGGGCCGAGCTGCCTTTCCATTATCTTATGGGGTGGCTGATCTTACATCATCCGAATGTGATGAGTCCTGGCCCTGAGGAGGACCATGTTGAAGGAGATGCCTTCATTCGCTGCTTCTACAAGAGGAAGTGGTCTTACACTGGCGTCCCCGTTTGTAGGAGGGTTTTGTCCTTCCTTCAGGGGTGGGAAATCGTGAAGGTTGGCCCGATCTTCAAGAATTTGAGGCCGACCAGGATTTGGTTGATTCTGGTGAGGATACGGTTACTTTGCCGAAATGGAGTTTTCGTTGGTTGCAGAGTATCCGGCCTTCGCACCTGGTCTACCGTAATCAGAACAGATGTTATCTGGAACCGTACTTGCCAAGCCAATTTGCTCGTCAATTTGGCTACACTCAGCTAATGCTGCGGAATCCCAGTAGCAGTCTAGGCTTCGTCGGGAGTTTGTTAGATGGAGCCCGGGGCTGGCAGTATTATAACGCTGGATGCACTAGCGTTAAGTTTACCACACCAGTTCGCAATCCTCGGCCGCCGATCTTATATCCGGCCGCCAAGCTGTATTGCACTATGAATACTATGTCTCCTGGTTATGACAGGGAGACTAGTTTCATCATTGGAACCCAGTTGGAGGCAACAACGAATATGTTGGTGGCAGCTCGGTCATATCGTCCGCCAGAATTGGCGGGGTATCGGGCTGCTGCTGTGGCACCAGTGAGAGACCCGTCTGTCAGGAAAAGGCGGGCTGACCCAGAAGCTGGTTCTTCTGTACCGAAAAGGTCGAGAAGGACGTCGACCCCGAAGATTACGGAAGCGCCACTTGTAATGCCAACGGGCTCAGCTCCCGCTGAGGTAAGGAGTGCTTCATAATTCCAGTTTTTTATGTCATTGTGGCGACTTATGTTCTTCTTCTTGTAGGGATTGAAGAAGAAGTCTCGTGCTTTAAAACCGGGCACCAGTAAGCCGAAGGAGGTGGCAGGCTCTTCTGAGGAGCGCATTCCACCGATGATGATGTCTCCTGTGGAGGAGGGTCCCGAAGATGTTCCCGCGGAGGTTTTAGTATCTCCTGACTTTGAAGTCGCAACAACTTCTGGGATAGTACCATCTGCCGTGGAGGCCTTGGACGCTGAGGGTCCTACAGACTCGGGGCATCCTGATGATGAAGTGGATTGGAGTTCGTCGCCTTCTGGTGACGTCCCTCCAGCGTTGCAAGGGTCCGTTGTGGGGGCAGCAGAAGCAGTGAGGATAGAGGAGAGGGTTGATTCCCCTCCTTGTCATGATGAAGGGAGGTCGGCTGAATCATTGCCAAATCCTTCCTTGGCTTCAACCATGGACATAGAGATGGCTACCGATCAGGCGGTAGCGACAGATTCTGTCCCTGTAGAGGGACTTGAGAAGAATGAGACCCTTCTGCCGGTCTTGTCTCCTGGGGCTAGCCAGGAGATAAATGTTGATCTCCCCGTTTTGCCGAGGGAGGTAGCTGATGCTGATAGAACGTCGGGGGTAGAAGAGGTGGCCGTTGACGTCGGTGATTTCTCTGGGCTTGAGAAGGGTAAGGGTGTGGAACCCTCTGTTGCTCCTTCCACTTGGGGTACTATCACGACGCATGTGCCGGCTCCTTCTGTTCCTTCGGCTCCTCGGGCTAGCAGTCTGGCCCCTGTTGATGAAGGGCCTATTGCTGTCGAGGTTCAAACCTCTCAGATCGAGGTTGGCGATCTTCCTCCGGTCCGCAAACTGTAGTAGCTCCCCCAACTCCTGCTATGACGCCGCAGGTGCTGGCGGATGTCGACGAGTATGTGAAGTTCCTTGTCGAGGGAGTGTACAAAATGCTGGAGAAAAGTGTATCTGCAGTGATGGATGCAAAGGGGAGCTTTGTGACAGCAAAAGCTTTGGCAATGCCTTGTATCGAGCTGATCTGCGTTCACCAAGGCCATGACCATATGGCCAAAATTCTGGAGGTTTCGGTGATTGAGCTGGACGAGCGGCTCGCGGAACTGCAGCGCATCCAACAAAATGACCTCTCTGTCCTGATAGATGCAGAGATAGGGAAGTTGATTGCTGAAATCGAGGCTTCCCATCGAGCCGATGTGAGCAGTTGGGAGCGTGAAGTGGCTGGGACTGAGGCTGCGGCGGAGCAGTTGTCTCAATCTATGAAGAAAACGACGGAGAAGCGGACTGCGGTGGATGCTAACATCGCAGAGGTTGATGCTCAGATGCGCCGTCTTGAAGACCAGCGGGCCCAACTTCAACTAGAAGCTGATCGTATCCTGGCTGAACACGTGGCATTCAAGCAGGAGGAAGCGACTCTTACTCAGCGGACCCTTGCTTTGGCTCAGCAGCGACGACAGCTTGATGAGAAGTATGAGAGTAAAACTTTCGCTGAGGCTGTCGGATTAATGCGTCAAGAAGCCGAGCTCCGAGTCCAGGCGACTGTGGAAACTCACACTGCCGACCTGAGACGTCGAGTCAGAGAGCTCTCATCCCACCCTGGAGAGGATCGGGGACTGTAGTTTCTCTTCTTTTTATGTGTTTTTGTAACTCTTGCTGGAGAAAATAGCGTATTTCTGTACTCCCTTTTTTGAAAAATAAAGAAATACACTATCTTTTTTTTTGTGATGTGTTCATTTTTGATCTCATGAACTTGATGATTTATGTGGACCTATTATCTTTTGCGCACCTTAGTTTTTAGGTACAGATAATAAGTTTGAAGGAACCAACATGTTTGCTCAGAGATAATGTGGACATGGCAATCATTAGGTTCAAATGATAGAATCTTCCTACTCAGAGATATTTATGGACGTGGTAGGAATGATCCTGGAGGATACGCTGAACAACTCAGAGGTAATGTGGACGTGGAAGTTCTGCGATCAATGTACGACAACACAGGAGTTGTTTGTACGGGATGTTTACTCAGAGGTAATGTGGACGTGGTAAACATGAAGGATAGCGTAAGCTCACGAAATGTAAGGTTCCGCTTTGTAGGATGTAGAGAGACAACTCAGAGGTAATGTGGACGTGGTTATCTTTCTACGGAAGGATGCCACGGAACAGCTGGGTTCCGGAAGTGTTTGACTTTGTGAAAAGAGGTTGTTTGGGGAAATACATGTCTTGGAGGATGTCAAGAATAGTACTTCTTTAGGAACTTGCCGTTGATGGGCATCATGAACAAGTCCCCATTGGGTTTGGCGAGGCGGTAAGCACCGTTTGAGTATACCGTCTCAATGATGAAGGGTCCTTCCCATTTGGGCTCGAACTTCCTGGTGTCTTATGAGTTAACACCATTGGCCTTCTGACTGCTAAAACCAAGGTCAGCCAACTTGGAAAGTTCTTTGCTTGACCTTCTTGTTGAAAGCCTGTGATATACGGGCTTGGTAAAGTTCGATGCATTGTTGAGCTAGGAGACGCTTTTCGTCAAGTGCCTCCAGTTCCTCGCAGACGACGACGTTGATTGTCTTCTTCTGTGAGTTTGTTTGTGATCGCTACTTAGAGTGAGGGGATCTGGATCTCGAGAGGCAGTACCGCTTCGCTCCCGTAGACCAGGGAGAATGGTGTGTTGCCTGTTGGGGTCCGTACCGTTGTGCGGTAGGCCCAAAGACATTCGCCGAGCTTTTGTCCCAGTCGTGTTTGTGGATGACACGACCTTTTTGAGTAGCCTGACGATAGTTTTGTTGAACGCCTCAGCCAATCCGTTTGCTGCCGGATTGTAGGCGGTTGAGGCCACGTTTGAATGCGATTCTTGTCACAGAACCTGCTGAAAATGTGGTTGATGAACTGGGGACCATTATCATGAATGATTCGCCTGGGTACTCCGAAACGGTAAATGACATGGTGTTTGATAAAGCTGACCACCCTGGAGCTTTTTACTTCCGCTAGTGGGACTGCTTCCGCCCATTTGGAGAAGTAATCGGTGATGGCCAGGATGAAACGATGTCCTCTTGATGAAGGAGGGGTGATTGGTCCTACAATGTCCATGCCCCAGGCTTCGAATGGCCAGGAGGCGACTGTAGGATGTAGAGGTTCAGACGGTGTATGTATGAAGTCTGCATGAAGTTGGCATGCATGGCACTTCTTAGCATATTCCACTGCGTCGGCGGCCATGGTTGGCCAGTAGTAGCCTATACGTCGCAGTCGATCTTGCAATTAGGACCTGGTTGGTGAGCTCCGCAAGTTCCGTCATGAGCTTCTCGAAGAGCTTCGGCCGCTTCTTCGTTAGACAGGCATCGAAGGAGAAGCCCGTCGAAGGAGCGTCGGTACAGCGTTTTAGTGGCTGTATCGTAGTAGAATCGAAGAGAGCATCTCATGACTGAGACGGCTTCCTTCGGGTCTTCCGGAAGGATTCCGTAGACGGCGAAGTCGATGAACGGGAATCTCCAGTCTCGGACATTAACATCGGTGTTTGTCGGCACGGCGTGAGCCATTTGCAAACATAGGTTGTTTCTGGGACAAATCAAGTCTCGACCAGTTACCGTGACATAGTGTTGAGTCCCAAGGGGCGCGGCCAATGAGGCTGCGAGGCCAGCCAGAGCGTCAGCCTCCAAGTTTTGTAGACGGGGTACATGTTCGATAAAGAACCCAGTGAAGGTTGAAATGATGTTCAATGCAACTTCATGGTAAGGGATCAAATCTTCATGGAGAACCTCGTATTGCCCTCGAATCTGGTTTACGACGAGTTTCAGAGTCGCCGTAGGCTTCCAGATGATCCACCCCCAGCTGTTGTGCTAGCTGGAGTCCCATGACGAGTGCGTTGTACTCAGCAACATTGTTGGAGCACGGCTTCGAAAGAGAGTATACGCGCTGGATGACCAGCTGATCGGAGGAGACCAAGACTACCCCCACTCCTGCGATGATTTGGCCGTTGGGGCCCAGTTCTTGAAGCGCCATCGAAGAACATCCGCCAAACGGGGCTTCCTTCAGTGACGTTTGATTCTTGGACTTCATCCGGGATGTCTTCATAGAGTTTTGAAGATTCTGGGATGGGGTGTGCAGCTAAAAAGTCAGCCAGAGCCTGACCCTTGACCGCCTTCTGCGGGACAAACACCATGTTGTATGGCGTTAGTAGGATCGCCCATGTAGCCAGCCGGGAGTTTAATGACCCTGGCTTCGTCATGAGAACTCTGAGTGGATTGACTCGGGAGATGACGTAATTGTCTGGCCCGAGACGTAATGACGAGTCTTCTGAATGGCAAACACCAAAGCCAAGCACTCCTTTTCAACGGGGTTGTACCGGTGTTCGGCCCCGATGAGTGTTCGACTGAGGTAGTAGATTGCTTGCTCGTAGCCTGCATCGCTGTTTTGAGCCAGTAAAGCGCCGAGGGAATGATCCATGGCACGGACGTAGAGGAGGAATGGTTTGCCGGCGACAGGTGCCACTAGGACTGGACGGGCTTGTCAAGTAAGCCTTGATGTCGTCGAAAGCCTTTTGGCACTCCTCTGTCCAGACGTAAGAGACTCCCTTCTTCATGAGCTGAGTAAAGGGTTGACATTTACCGGAGAGGTTTGCTATGAACCTCCGGATGTATGCCAGACGTCCCTGTAAGCCCCGAAGTTCTCGAAGGTTCTTCGGAGGGTCCATGTTGAGGATGGCTTTAGTCTTCTCGGGATCGACATGAATGCCTTTTGTCGTGATGACAAAGCCCAAGAATTTGTCCGCTAGAAACCCCCAGGAAGGATTTAGCGGGGTTCATTTTGAGTTGATGTGCCCGCATGAGATCAAAGACCGTCCTCAGGTCCTGTAGGTGATCTCTTTTGAGGCGGCTCTTGACTGCGATGTCGTCAACATAACACTCAACTGTCTTGCGAAGATGTTGACGGAAGATGGTACTCATCGCTCGTTGGTATGTTGCACCGGCATTCTTCAAGCCGAAGGGCATTACTGTGTAGCAGAAAACACCTTTCGGAGTCCTGAATGACGTGTGTTTTGCGTCATCGGGGAACATCTTGATTTGATTGTAGCCTGAATACCCGTCCATGAAGGACTATGCGTTCAAAGCCATATGTGTTGTCGATCATTACATCGGTGATTGGGAGCGGGAATTCATCCTTCGGGCAAGCAGAGTTGAGATCCCTGAAGTCGATACAGACTCGTATCTTCCCGTTCTTCTTGGTGACAGGGACGACGTTGGCTACCCAGTCCGGGTGTTGTTCCTCACGGATGAAGCCACTGGTCAAGAGCTTGTCCACCTCCTGATCGATGGCATTCATGATGTCCGGGCGGAAGCGTCGCTGTTGTTGTTTGATAGGTTTGGCATCTGGTAAGATGTTCAACCTATGCATCGCGATCTGTGGATCGAGACCCGGCATGTCTTCGTAGCTCCAGGCGAAGACGTCAATATACTCTTTAGCCAGTTGGACTAAAGATTCTCGGTCTTCTCCTTCCAAGCTTTTGCTGATAAAGATGGGTTTAGAAGAAGATCCATCCCCGAGGTCGATCTGCTCGACTTCGTCTTCGGTGGGAGGTTCTCGTAACTCAAAACGAGACTCCCATTGTTCTCCTAGGCGTTGAGCCCAGGGTTCCTCTTCGAAGAGTTCCGGCGGTTGGTCTTCGCCTTCATCTTTCTGAGGTTGCGCCGATGTCATGTTAGCTGACAGCACTTTCCTGAAGACTGATCCGATACTGGTATCGGAATCCCACGTCGATGCTTCAGACGAGTGGGAATGTTCTATGTCTTCTGCGTCTGAACTCTCTAGAGTTGATGGTGGCGTGACATAGCCTAACCCCCGTCGAGTCCGATTATAGTAATCCTGTGGCTTTCCATTGGGCATCGAAAGCCGACGGGGATGCCGACCCTTGCCGTAGTTTAGGCCTTTATTGCTTTTCAGGTCGTAGCCCATCTTTTGGATGATGCGCTTTGCCGTATCCAGTGTACCGATAGACTTGTACTCTGCCGGTATCAGGTTCGGGCTCGATTGACGGGAGGTCCTGATGACGCTCGACTTTGCCCGAGATGATGGTGCCTTCGTCTCGGCTTCGTGGGGGGATTATGAAGACTCCTTGAGGCGGGACCACTCGATTATGGTGGACGGTCGTTATTTGTGTTTGCAACGACCGTAGAGCGTTATCTAATGTATACATGGCATTCCAGTGTGGAAGACAAGGAATAATTGAAAGATACTCTATTATTGATAAAGTACGAGATTTTATCCCGTGGGATTACATTGTCTAAGGAGGGTGCGTCTACATCAGCAGAGATAGATTCGCCAAGCTCCTCATCTGTAAGCACTGGGGCCGGATCAGGAGAGTCCTCCCCCGCTCTGACTTTGGGGTCTGAGAGGGTTATGTGAGCCCTCTCCGGCATCTTGGATGACTGCGGCGGCTTGCCTTTAAGACGCACCTTGAGAGGTGCCTCGGTTGCACCTCCGATGAGTGGCGCCTTTCCTTGTAATTTTACCACCAGGGGAGCCGCTGTTTGAGGTGGCTTTCCTTTGAGGCGTATCTTCAGGGGAGCTTCGTGAGTCGGTGCTTTCCCTGATAGCTTGATGCTCATTGGAGGCGCCTTCTGGGGAGGCTTGCCCTTCAATCGGATTTTCAAGGGGGCGTCGGGAGTTATTTCGGGCTCCAAGTCCGGCTCTGTTGCCGTCTCTGCTTCATCATCGGCGTCGTTGGCTTCCTCCTCGTCAAGTGGCTTGTACAAGTCGGAATCGGTGAAGTAGGCCTCAATCCCTTTGAAGGGATCGATATCTGCAACTCTGTCCGGATGACGCCGTTGGTGGATACATATTTCATGCATTGGTGGAGCGTGGAGGGCACCACCATGTACTCATGTAACCATGGTCGTCCGAGTAAGATGTTGTAGTTGACCTCGGCATCTACCACATAATAAGTTACCTCAGTTTTGAGGCTGCCGATGTGACACTTCAGCCGGATCTTGCCCAGTGGCTCGCTCTTGCTAGCGTTGAAGCCACTGATGGTCGTATTGGAGGGCGCCAGCCGGTACATTGGGATCCCAGCTTTGATAGCAACGCCTTTGGAATGATGCTTAGGGAAGACCCCGGATCGATCTGAATCCTGCTCACCTTTACCGAACCGATGTACCCTGTGTAATACAACGGTCGGTTATGTCGGTGATGCTTGAGCAGCATGTCTTGTTGGGTGAAAGTTATGTTTGGGATAACTTCATCCGCACAATGACAGTGTGCACAAGTAGTTGGGAGGTCTTCAGGCTGCTTGATTTGACTGAGAAAGGATTCGGCATCCTTCAGAGCTTCGCAAAGAGCTTCTCGGAGAGTCCTTGGAGAGACGCAGGAGCTCGAACAAAGACAAGCATGCAGGAGTACTGGCCATTTGTGCCAGAATGTCAAAATTGTGGGGCTTGGCTAGCCCCGAAGCATTTTCTTTCCGCAGAGGTCTGTCGAAACGGGCCTCCACTTGCTTTTGTTATTGGCTGCTGAGGGCTTGGATGGACCCTCCTCAGGGATGGTGCCAGGAGGCACCACTTCGGCGGCAGCTTTCACCGGGCTGGGAGTTCTGTTGTGCACGCGTCTGCACAGGAAGCGCCTCTTCCGTTGAAGAAGAGACCGTGCGGCAAGACTTGATCTTCCTGCCTTTTGCTTTGGAGGTAGGGCGTACCTCCGGTTGAGTTACCTCGGAGACGAGGTCAGGGTGAACCCAGAGGACCTCTCCTCGAGATGTGGTGAGTGGGACAAGTCCACTCACATTGTCACGGGTGGGTGGCAAGTTCACCACCTCCATTGTCGCCTTAGGGATGGGGACGACGCCATCTTGTGTGGTAGTCGGCGGCAAGGTGCCGAACTGAAGTGACACCACATTAGCTGACACCGTCTTCTCTTCGTAGTCGACGGAGATTACATCCGCATTGATCATGCGCTGGATGTAATTTTTGAGGACGTAGCAGTCCTTGGTCGGGTGTCCGATAAACCGATGGTAGTGATAGTACCTCGGGTTGTCCACTTTCCCGACTTCATCGGGCCGCTTCGGGTCCGGAAGCTTGATCTTGTCACCCTGCTTCAGTATCTCAAAGAGTTGCAGGGTGTCGTCATCATTGAATGAATAAACCTCCTTGGGTCTCGGTGCCAGTGGAGGCTTTTGAGTAGGCGCAGATGCGCCCTTCGAGGCATTAACAGTCAATGCCTGTTTCCCCTTTGTTTCTCGTCCGGAGTTGTTGATTGCAGGACTTTTTCCCCTTATCGTCAAAGGCGGGGAAGCTAACACCCAGAAGACGTGCATTGGCCGCCTTCTTCTCTGCAGCTTCAGCTTCGATGATTATGGAGCTCCAGTCGGGAGGGGGAGTAGAGTTAAGCCAGAGCTTTACTGCAGGCAGCATGTTCATACTGCAAGCGGAGAGAAGTGCATGCTCTGGCATGCCTGGAGGTAGCCTGAAGCAGGCCTGACGGAAGCGTTCGATGAATGCCCGAACCGTTTCCTTGTCCTTCTGGCGTATCTCAATGAGAGACGCCATCGTCATGTCCTTCCCACCAGTCGTAGAAGCGGTCGAGAAAGAGGCGTGTCAGGGTCGTCGAAGGACGATATGGAATTATCGGGGAGGCTGCAGTACCAGTCATACGCCACCCCTTTCAGGGCCCCAACAAAGATGCTGGTGAGAGCGCGTCCTCCTTCGAAGATGCCCTGTCTGCGACTGGAAGTACGTCAGGTACCGTCGTGGAGAGTCCTTCCCGTCATACGGCGTGAGTGTTTGTGGTTTATACTTTGGGGATAAACCACCTTGTTCCACTCAAGGGGATAAGGCTAGGGAATGCCCATCTTCTGGCGCTCCTCCTGCCTATTCTTGGACTCGAAGCGCTCCCGTAGATCTTTGATCATTTCGACCACGTCCTCCGTGGAGCTAGAGTCGGGAAGGAGGTACCACCTGGAGTGGAGCGTTTGAGGGCTCCGACGTCCGGGGTGCTTCTGTGTCTGAGGTGTCCGTTGGAGGGGCAACTCGACTCTCCATTGGCTCCTGGGTCGGGACCATTTGAAGGTGTCCTGATCAGGCCGACCGCATCTCAAACACTGCTTGAGTCAGTGCTTGCATTGAGGCAGAGAGGGTTTTGAGTCCTCCCTCTATCGAGTCTATGTGCTGGACAATGTCCTGTGGCGGCGCATCAGTCTCAGATCACCCTCGGTCATGTATCTGTCATGACACGACCGAAGTGATGGATTAGTTGAGGCTTCGCTCTCAGCCTCGCTCTCATGTGGGGGATCACTTCTCCTGGTGTTTGGCCACCCCCAGCCACATTCTGGAGTTCGTCTTCGACAGGCGCATCTGCAAGGGCCTGACTGCCCTCAGCTCTGTCTTGAAGGGCCTCTTCGTTTCCAGCACTACCCCCGGCGGTGTCCTGGAGGACATCGTCATTTTGAGGGCTTCAGGAGGCCATCTTTGCCTTGATGAAGATCTCCACCGCAGCTGTGCTTTGGACATCTTCGTCTTCGGAAGGAGGCTCGACAAGGGTCTGGCTACCCCCAGCTTCCCCAAGAACTTCTTCCTCGACCGAGTGCCTTCGAACACTCCAGAGGTCGAGACAGCTGCCTTGGTTTTCCTCGCTGGCTTTTGGATCAAGACGAGGAATTGGCAGTCGTCTTCCGGACAGATGAGAGTTGGAGATCACGTTGCATGAAGCCCTTTAGCTCCCTTCTGCTGACACCTTCGTCCCAAGCAATGTCGGAGGGGTGTCGATGATTGTAGCCGTTGGAAGACCGACTGCTTTGGCGGTACTGCCGTCTACAACAGCAGTTGATGGTGACCACTGCACAAGTGTGCCCCGTGAGAGACGCATCGTGCTTGTTTGGTCAACTCTCCTGACCGGCGCTTGTGAGTGATCACGTTGCGCAGGTCGTTGGAGGAGAGTGCTACCCTCACAACCCTCTCAGGCGCATGGCAGGGCCAAGCGCCGAGGTGGTCGGGTGAGTGCTGCGCCCCCTGATCTAATACCAAGCAGGCATCACATCAGTAGTGGGGAACCACATTGAAGTGACTTGAACGGACCTCAAACGCACAACCAGAGGAGGCGCGGGAGTTCAAGACCACTGAGTTTGCCTCTCTCGCTTGGTTGTGCACACAGTGAATGCGCCCAAGCGAGATAGGACTTTGAAGGTCGACTCGTTGTCGGTGCGAAGCACTTGAGTTAACCTTGTACAGCTGCCATCGGCAGCGCTCGTGATTGTAAGCGCGTGCCTCTGGCCGGCTGCTGGCATAGCACGTTTATGGCGCATGGCCCGTGCCGCCTTGGATTTCTTCATACCAGCCCGCTGGGCGCATCGTACTCAGCATCCAAATTCTCCTCGCCATTACAGCGAGTGAGTCTGTCAAAGACAAGGCTCTTTGTGGCGCATCAGAAGTGATGCGCGGGCATTGGCTGCGCCCTGCTCCGTCGACGTATCTTCCTCGCCTGAGAGGAAGATGCTGGGGAACGTGGTCAGCCGCACGCTTCCCCGAGAGATGCGCTGCATCAGCGGGCGCACCTTGACTGCTGAGGACGTCAGCAGGAAGGGAAGGCTGGACGGGCGCATCCCCTTCAACGTGGTGCCCGAGGCGTCGACTTTGCGCACCCAGACTGCGCGGTCTTCTTCGGCTTCGACAGCCGCTTCGAAGGACTCGTACTTCCTTCAGAAATGAACTCCTCGTACGCCTGTTGATTGAGGCGCACTACCAGCGTCTTGTGGGAGGAGCCCACCTTCACGTCGTCGGCCGTGACACGACTTTCTCGGTAGAGGAGAAAGAATCCCCAGCAGAGTCGCCAGTTTGTTTGCCATTAAATTGTTTTGATGAAATTTTAATACAACAGAACAGTGATACAATATAGGACTTAGATGTAGTCCTAGGAGTACACTTTTGTTTAAGCTGGGTCCTTAGTGCCAATGGAGCGAGTGGTAATGCGTTGACTTCCGTTGACCGGCTGACGACGGTTATCGGTTCTCTGAAGGTGTTGATTGCTCTGGGTGCTGGAGCTTGCTGGGAGGAGGAAGACGTTGAGTGTCTAGAACTGCCTCTCCGGTGATTCTCTGTTGTGGATTCTCCTCTGTGTGTGAGTCATGTGTGTGTGAAGGAGATGATCCTTCTATTTATAGTTTTTGCAGGCTGGCTGCTCATACGCGCATGTAGGATGCACCGGTGTGGGGACGCCACGTGGAGTTGCTGATGGAGGCACATGGATGCTGCGCCTGATCGAGGGGGAACTCTTCATACTGCTGTTGTGAGCCGACACGTAGCAGAGAGAAGATCTTTCCGTTGCTGAAATCTTGGATGAGTTGAGTCAAATGACACGTGTCGTCGACTCATGTTCGAAGATCTCGGATTTGGTGGAGAGGATGATCTGTGGCTGCGCCTTGGATTGGCGCAGAGGAGGCTGCGGCTCATACCTTTAGGAGTTACAAACCCTTTGGGGCGCATGTTTTTAAGGCGCATGCAGGCGACTTTCCTTCTGTCTTCGAGATCAGAGAGCAGTCTGAGGCGCATGGCTTTTGAGCGCATGCTGATTTGGATGCATGCCGTAGAGCGCATGCGTTGGTTGAGTGGCCACGTGGCAGTAGCCGTCGAAATAAAGTCATGATGATGCTGACGTTGTCGACGCTTCGTTTCTGAACTGTTCAGACTTTGGGAGGCGTGCTGCCAACTCTGTCAGTTCAGCATTTAATGTTGGTGACGTTCGATGGACAGCTGAGTGGCACGTCGGTTGGCGTTCCACTCGGTATGGAGATGTGTGGGGGTGCACCCTCTGTAATGCGCCGAGTACTGTAGGCGCGTCTGTGTGTGCGCCGGATGCCGAAGGGCGCATCCGTGTGATGCGCTGTCTGGCTGCGATCATGTCTTTTAATGATGCGGCTGTCTCGCTCTTCGAGTGCTATAATAGCCGTTTGGCTGAATTCGAGGCGTCCGTTTCATCCATTTAATATAAATTCATTGCACGGAATTCGGAGGGCCATCCACTTGGCGCGTGGGTTTGATCTGCCCGGCCTATAAATAGTGGCATGGAGAGAAGATTTGCTTCTCATTCCCTCACGTACTTCCAACATGAACTTGAACATGCGGGTGCATTCTGTTTACGAAGTGCTCCCGAGGGAAGATGAGACGCGTGTTGTCTTCGATGCACTTGAAGGTGACTGTTCATCCAAAAGACGGAGTCGAGGGCTTCCGAGGCAGCGGAAGGTGCCTGTTGCATCCAAAGATAGGGATGCTCGAGCCTCGTCTCCGTTATTCCGGAAGAGCCGTAGATCGGAATGGCGTGCTAGCGCTTTCTTCCTTCAAAGTGGGGTTTGCCCACTTTGGTTGTGTTGAAAGCTGCTCCTTTAGCCGTGGTTTCGATCACGGTCTTCCTTCGACTTTGGAGCTCTTCGAAGCCTCCCCTGGCCACAGCATTTACGGTGCTCTTCTCTTCCTTGGTTCCAGCCAAGGGTTAATGCTTTGCTTGGCGAAGCACTTATCAGGTGAGCCTGGCTAGAGAGCGGCACCTAACTGGGCTTGCTGAAGGGATGCACATAACTGAGCTGGATGCACTAACTGAGCTGCTGAGAGATGGCGGATGCGCCTGGCTGGAGCGCATGACGTCTGCTGCGCCTGACTGACGGCGCATGGTGGCTGCTGCGCTTATCTGGAGGCGCGTGGGGCCGCTGGCTGTAGACTTGATCTTTCCTTTGTAGAATTCTCCTTTGTACAACCTTTTCTTAGACTGTAATAGACTTCTGTAATCTTTAAAAAGTCTTCTTTCGAATGTCTATCTTTATTGAGCTGCTATGAAGTTCTTCGTCTGAGTTCTAGCGCATGTAGTGTCTGGCGCATGGGCTTTCTGGTTTTGAAATTCCATGCTCTACAAGACCCCCTTCAAAGTTTTCAAAACTTTTGATAATTTTTGGAATACTTTGAATAAGAAGCATGGAGGTCAGGTGCTGATTTCTGGTGTATGCCTGTTCGGGCGCATGCCTCTCAGTTAATGATGATGGTGCCTCGGTAACCGAAAAGATTAATGATGATCTTTTGGTTTATTTGCTGCTATCCTTGCACAGAACCCGAGGCGACGCTGAGATCACGCGTCATGTTCACGCGTGCGACCAAGCCCTATAATAGGTAAGAGTTGGAGAGAGAAAGGGTTCTTCTTCTCTGGCCTCTGCTTCTTTAGAGTTTCTTCTCTCAAACCCTAACTTCTCCTTCCTCGAGAGAATGGCTCCCAAGACTCCTCGCGGTGCTGCCGCAAGGGGAAGAGAAGCGAAGGATTCTGTCGATGAGATATACCTATCACTCTTGCGACTCTTGCCGACTTCGTCCTGAGGTGACAGGTGGGTTTCGTCTCTGCTTTGGGCCCTGTGCCCTAACTGTCGACGCGTATAGACTTCGGTCTTTGATGATACGTCGAGGTTCTATCCTGCCGAAGTGCATAGGTTTATACCTCCTATCAACCGAGGTTTTAATGGCTGACGCGCATGGGTTTTATTCCCTGAAGATGACCGAAGCCTTTGCTGACGCGCATGGGCTCACGCTCTGATAATGCGCCGAAGCTCCATGCCAACGCGCATGGGCTTACGCCCTGATGATGCGCCGAGACATGCTGACGCCATGGGCCTATGTCCTGATGATGCGCCGAAGCAGATCGCATGGTTCATACCCTGGCATGCCCAGTCGCTTGCATATTTTGTCTTTTTGCCTGACTTTCACTTTGTTGTGCCAGTGTCGATGACGATCCCTTTGTTGAATGAGGTCCTCCTGGACGCTTCTCTTTGTCAGATGGGAGTTGATTTTGATGAGGCGGTGATCACCCTGCAAAGGATGCTATCCTTCAGGACCACCCTCGTGAGGATCTACAATCCAGGTCCAGTTGCCGCTTTCCTCCAGAGTATGATG
>JANAVB010014660.1:0-105353 GCA_029216955.1 Iris pallida
GTAACAAATTTTGTCGGCTTAGTCAATTTGCTTCCCACATGGTAGCTTCAAACGAAGATAATGCTCGGAGGTTCGAATAGGGCTTGCATTTGGAGCTTTAACAACTTATGGTGGGCCATTTCTATACCACCTTTGGTTCAATGCTCAGGGCAGCCAGATCCCTAGAGATTGCCAGCCAAATATTAGCAGAAAGTACCGGAGGTCAGAAGTGGTCCTATACTGCCATAAGAGGCATTACTATTTATTCATAAGCTCCCGCCCCAGCAGTCAGAATTTTATAACCCCGAGCTCCTCGCCAGCCAGTTTCCCAGCCCCGACGATAGCATCGGTGCAGTCTTTGAGGCAGTTAGTGTCAGGAGGATGTGACTACTGTAACAAGTTAGGAAACACCATGGCTTAGTGTAGGTGGGCCAATGGCAAGTGTCTCAGGTATGGGGCATCTGACCCTATGATTGGTTCTTGTCCACTCTTGTATCTAGAATTTTCTTCAATCAGGCAACCCATAGCCCCACCTCAGTTAGCAATCAAGAACTAGCAAGGATCATCAGCTGCAATCCGACCCCTTGTCCAACGTATCCTTTCAACACAGTCTTAGCAGTTCCAGCGTTAGTGTCCACTGCAGTATTCCCAGGTTCAACAAGCCAGGCAGAAATAGCAGAGAGCCAGAACAACAGCCTCGAGGCAGGTGCGTAATGAGTTTGGCATCCTAGAGTAATTGTTAGCCAATAGAGGTCAGATATTGGATGAGATACCTAGCCTTCTTTCATTTTATCTTATTTGGGTTCTTGTTGACAACCTTGTATTTTATTTATGCTTGGAGTGCAAGGTTGACTTCGACTTATTCGGCGAGTGAAGGCGTGTTTCTCATCCCACTATTCTGCCTACGTAGCTCGTGATACATGATAATTATCATCTCTTTCGACTACGAAGGCACGTCTTGGACCAGAGTCATACTCTCGTCCAAGTCATTAGTACCGATTTGACTCGAGACTTGACCTTTGTCTACTTTATGAGTCAGCGTTGGCTAGCGAGGATGATTCCTACTTAGCTGACTCAGGGGTATATTTCTTCGTATACCTCATTGTTCTTCCTTCCATGTGTGTGTGTGTGTGTGTGTGTGTGTGTGTGTGTGTGTGTGTATTCAAAGTTTTTGATGTAACAAATCATCAATGTCTTTATATACTCCACTCTTCATCTAATTTATTATTTCTCCTCAAATTTGTATTAGATAAAATTTTAATTTCCTTGAAACATTTTCTTTCCCTTCGATTCAATTTGATATTTATCCTCAAAAATTAACTCACAAAAATTTAGATTCCTTAAGAATATATTTTTTAATCCGATATCTCATAATAGAAATTCAATAAGTCCACAACATATATATATATATATATATATATATATATATATATATATATATGCTTCATAAGTACATATGCTTCGACCTAAGAACTGGTCATCATTGATGTCTTCCAGTAGGCTTTCTGAACCGCTACGAGTAATATGTTTATTCAGAACAAACGGGATTATGCTGTCCTTCCAAACTCCAACGAGGTTCAGGAAATTTCCTGCTGAAAAGACACATTTCATCAGTATTCGGAGAGTTATGCGCATAAAGAAGTGATTTTATAAAAATATGCTAAGTCCAGAAGTGATACTAGCGCATATGGAATCATACGCACGGCAAACTATTTGGACTTATTCGAATAATTATTGTTGCACAAGTCCATGTTGCAGTACCTTTAAAGATAGCTAGATCCATGGGCAAGTAGTGGTGCATAGTTTTTCAGCACATGTTCATGATGAGGGTCCAGGGCCAACGGCATCCATGCGTATGCGTGTATGGAAAGTGATTTCGCTCACACATGTTCATGACGAAATGTCTTAGTGAAGATCACAATGTCCACGTACATAGGCAGATTTATGCTTTGCTAGTGCATGATTCATGATAAAAATTCTTTTATCCATGTATGTAGCAGTGAAAATTGTCTCTGTAAATCAGGGCTATAACACATAAGAAAGGAAGAGGGGATCATGACTATATCTCTTTTATTTCACCTTGTGGAGATCGATGTTTCTCATAATTTCTGGCAAGCCTATAGAGCAACACTCAAGGAAGCACAATGCAAAATTCCTCCATGAACTCGCCTAAGTTGGCAGGGCCTCGAATTTGCTTAAGCATGGTAGAAGAAAGAGAGATCTTTTGTGAAGTTCTCCATCTCCCACTAACCCCTATTATAGAAGATGGGGTTAATAATGTGCATACTGCAAACAACATGCAGTAAGGATCTATGCGGCTTCAGACTGTTGAATAAGTCAAAGATAACATTTAATCAACATGATTTTTAGGTCCCGAAATCTTGCTCTTTCCTTGACAATGCTTTGATCTGAGCGTCCATGCACAACAGATGCCTCAAATCTCGTAAACAATTTAGAAATCGAATAAGATCTTAAAAAGTGACAGTGTGAATAGGTCTTATATGGTAACACTCTATGCGGCAGTTGATTTCTTTCACATGCTTCTTTTTCAAAGTGTTCAGAACTTGTTTAAGTTTCAAAATCTTGAAGGGGGTCTTGTAGAATCATTTAAATTCCTAGCGCATAAGCCAACAGAAGTCCATACGCTACGTGCTAGAAGCTATACACCTAAGACAATGATTCTTCATAAACAGGAAATAGCTTATGCGACATTCTTCAATCAATGTAGTAAAATTTGATCCCATATGGCAAAAACTTGTTTAAATACAGTCAAAGTTGCATGGTTCACTCTTAAAGCCCTATTGGAAGCCAAGCTGCCTCGTACAATGTATCACTACCACATTTCTAGTTTGAGAGTATTTTTATCATTTTGGGATTATTTAAATTTATTTGAATTTATGAGAATTTTTAAGAATTATTTTGGAATTGTTTGAATGAAGGTTGACTATGTTGACTTTGACTAGCAATGACCTTGGTAGACTAACCTAGGAGCTAACCCTAGTTGAGTTTGGACTTGGATAGGTCATGCAACCCTAGTTAGACTAGAGTTGACCTATGGTTTAGTTATTTGACTCAAGTTAGTATATTAAGTCATAAGCTATGACTTATGGTTGAACCAATGATTAATAACTTGGCACATAGGAGCCCAAAGCCCAACCCACTAGCAACCCTAACCCAAACTCATACTTGGCCGGCCACTTAACCTAGTCCTTGGGATTCCCACCCTATAAATAATCTCCTCCTTTAGGGCTAGCCTCCTCAGAATTTTACAAGTTTTAGAAAGAGGGTGAGTTTCTATCTTCACAAATCCATAGAAATTTCTTTTTAGCTCATTTTTCCCTCAAATAAATTGCAATAGGTTTTAAATGAAGTGTTCTTGCTGTTGTTATATGTTATTCTCAGATTCATACCAATTGAAGAAGTTTGCTAGCAAGAGGAAACCCCATTTGAGGCTTATAGGTTTTAAATGAAGTGTTCTTGCTGTTGTTATATGTTATTCTCAGATTCATACCAATTTGAAGAAGTTTGCTAGCAAGAGGAAACCCCATTTGAGGCTTTTCTTCATTTGGTCACCTATAGGTAAATCTATACAAACTCCATTAATTTCTGGATTTCTTTGCATGTAGACCTAGCCCTAGGTGTCCCCTAGCCATAGGAATTGATTTCGTGTCCAGGTGGAACCATTTCGCGTCCGTATCGGACACGTATTCGACCTAGGTCTAAGTGTTTGATGAAATGCCCCAAAGGGCATTTTGGTTTAATTTCTAGAAAGTAAATGAATAGGAAAATTATATTTTGATGTTGCTTACATGTTTCTTTTGGACTGGGAGTGTTTTCGTGTCGCATCGTGTCGGATTGGACACGTGCACACGAGGGTGCGCACGTGCGGGCGCACGGGCTGCGTGTCCTGCTACTCGGGTTAGATATCTCTCTGGATACAGCACGAAGACACGTAGGATTTTGAGGACATATTGGGACAGTGTCTGACACGACACTCCCCAAGTGGTACGACCCTTCATGTCTGGTCGGACACGTACGAAGCCATGCATGGGATTACACTGTATCGACGGTTGTCGATTCTTGACACAGATACGCGTGTCGTGACACACACACGAGTGTCGAGGACACGAATCAGGGTATCCTAGCCCTAGCCCTAGTCCTACTCGACACTGGGACACGACCACGAGATCTGTGTCGTGTCGTGTCGTGTGCATGAGCACTGGGAACACGTGCACGAGGATTGGTCCTGTGTTGCACTGTTTTGGGTTCGGGACTGTTTGGACACGTTTGTGTCCACTTGGGTGGACACAAACACTTTGTATGACACGTACACAAACCCTAGAATTATTACCAACCATTTAATTTGCATTTTAGTTTAATTTTGTTGATCAATTCTCAATTTACCTAATTTCCTGATATCCTTAATAACAGTCCCCATTTCCTTCTGTTTCCAGATTTTTATTTTCGAATTTTGGCATCTATTTAACCTATTTTAAACTGTTAATTGCATGATTTAAAACCTCAACGAAGTGCTCCTATATGTGTTCTAATTGTGTGTCAAATTTGGGGTTGAATTGGTATGGTTTAGAGCTAAAATCTGGGAGTGAAATATCTGGACTGAAAACAGTGTTTTGTGAACTGAGTTTTAATGAACTGTGAAATGATTTTCAATGTATTAATCTGAGTTCCTTTCCTTTTCATTTCACTGTATTGTAATGGCTTGATTCTTTAAACTGAGAATTGTTCAAGTTACCTTCGAATTGGTTTGCTGAGAAATGGGTTTCTTTCTATTTGAACTGAATTAATGGTTCTTTAATGTAAAACCTGAGTATTGTTTTGAGACTGTTAAACTGAGATTGTTCTAGCCTATTGATTTCCTTCTTCCTTCATGCCAACTGATTTCCTTTCCTTTTGAAATGGGTGTTGAGTTGGTTCTTTCCATTTTAACTGAATTCTGAAATGAATGTTGATTTCATTAGTTAACTGTCATGTACACTTCACTGTCCATGTTGGACTGTCTCACTGTCTTCAGTATCTCTCCACACAGACACATTTCTGATTTTCCTATTTCCTGCACATACAGTTCACACACTTGTCTCTCATCCTCTCACACACTGTTTTTCTCACAGTTTACACACACACACACACATGCTCTCTCTCTCTAAATCCATATGTGTGTATATATATTATACTGAATAGGCACATGTATGTATATTTTATATATTGAATGTGTACATGTATGTATATAATATATGTATATATACAGACTATGTGTAAATCTATTATGTATGTAAATCATATATGTATGTAATGTATATATGTAATGGATATTATATGTATATATCAATCTATGTAGTGTATCTATATATGGTTAATGTATATATATATATATAATATATATATATATATATATATATATATATATATGTATGTATGTATATATGTTCCTAATGAATTGTATTATAACCTATATATAAAGTATCTAAATAAATAGGTATATTGATAAATAAGTTAGACATGTTGAATGTATGCTAGTTATATAGCATATAGCTATATTGTGATGATGTGATATGGCTAGTATAGACTTGATAGGCTTGCATAGCCTTGTAATGGTATGTGTTAGCTAGTTTAGCCTTGTTTAGACTAGTATGGACTAGTTAGACCTAGAATGACTAGTTTGACCTAATTTAGACTTGTTTGACCTAGTTTGACCATAATTGACCTAGATTTGACTTCTTAGTTGACCAAGGTTGACCAAGAGTTGACTTTGGCCTAGATTGACCTAGACTCATGTAGAGTGCATAGTAGAACTTCATTTTACCATTTTTGACTTGTTGTGACTTGTGCTGTTCTGATTAGGAGCCAGACACCTCTCCTCGGACAGTACATTTCATCCGGACACTCAGATACCAGGCGAGTACATTCTCTGATCATTTTATATTCTGCTTAGAATTATTTTTCTGCTTTAAATTACTTTACTTGATACTGTCACGTTGGTCACACGGATTAGTACTATATGGAACCCTTCTTGAGATGTTATTCCTTCAGGGAGCATCGGATACTACATGTTTTGTGCATTTCACTTACATGGCGTATCACTATGCTTCATTGGTTCATTGATCACTTGTGACATATACTCTTATGATCACAGAGTCTTCCTTGAATCCATATCCCATTTATTGGATATCCTAGAATCTCCTAGAATCTTCATTTATGGGACATCCATGTATCACCCTTCAGGGGCCTTTGCATGGAATCATAACATAACCTGGTTGGATCCTTGTGTATTAATTGGGGGTACGGGGGAGTAGAAGTTGACATGTGAATATTATCCAAGTAGTGCAGCATGAGAATCTTTCTATAGTGTAGCATCAGAATCTCCTTTGCCATTTACATGTCTATATTGTACTCGGATTCACTAGCCACTGTTAGTCTCTATTTATAGTTGATATTTCTATTACAGCTCTCTCTCTCTGTTTATATACTGTATTTCCTTCAGTACCTGTATCTTACTTTACTGTATAATTATATTTTCTAACCTGCTATGAACTGTTGAGATGTATTGTGCTCGCTCCTGTCCTGACTGGACCTGTTAAAAATATTACAGAGGACGAGGAGGAGGCCTGTATGGATACCTTCTACGGGGTAGCCCTAGATGACACATGTGAGCTTGACTCTCAGGAGGATCCAGCTCTAGCTGATGACATCACCCCTATTGCCTAGACTAGCTTAGTTAGGCCTTATCTTATTTATGTTGTCTTGAGACTGTTTTAGTTAGACTTTATTCTGTCTGGAGATTCTGAGTTGTATAAATTCTTTCATATTCAGTAGCTGGGATTTGTACTCTGGATATTTGCTGAGATATTATCTTAGACCATTTTATCATCTGTATTTCCTTGAGTTCTATATCATATCGTGCTACTTCTTCCTTAGTTGTGATTGAGTTTACTTCTATCATGTCACCCCAATTCGGGGAGTACAAACTGCTTAGAATTTATATTGTTAGATGTTGTGACCTAGGACAGCGTTCTACCGCCGACACTGCGGCGTAGGCTGGACGTACCCACGTATTGTGCCCTTACTCTAGGGTGCGGGTTGTGACACAATGTATAGATGACGACAACAAAAAAGTTGTCAGCATAATTATTATACTTACAGTGGATAATTTTAGCAGTATACGATAGAAGCATCATACGACAAAAGTATTACGTTGCATGTTTCTACTACATAAAGATCGTATGATATGTAGTCATACATCACACATCACGTCTGAATTAACTGAAGCCACGTGGTAGCCTGAACGTGACATGCTTTGGATGAATAGAGTGTGTGTCACAATTATTTAATAAAAATTAAGGCTAATTACCAACAATAGGATATCAAGAAATATAACAAGTATATAGAAAGTAAACCGAGTTCAGAAATTAGAAACGCTAACACCAGGATGTATAGTAGTTTTCCTCATGGAGGACTAGTCCGGTCCCGAGAACTATGCTCAGTGTTAAATCCAGTACTTGAACAAATATCTTACAACACAAGCTTTGATCCGAAGCGCTTGTCGACTTTTTCCAACCACGTGATTTGATCCGAAGAACACGCTGACTTCAGACTTAAAAATCAAACTTGGATTTCCAAGCTTTTTAAAACTCGAACGATTATAATCAAAATTGTACTTTGGCACTTAGAAGGTTTTGGAAGTTATTTCTTGAAGATAAGAAAGTTTAAGCTTAGATGGCAAAAGATATGAAAGAGATAAAGGAATGAATATAGTGATAAAAATAGAATGGAATGCTTTGCTATTTATAGGCTTTTTGGGTAACCGATCTCGGGCAGAGTTTGTTTTTCGAACGTTCAAAAATATGAACGTTGGCAGCCTATTCTCTAGAAAGAACAAGATTCAAGGGTGTTGTGTCAAGGGGGACCGAGTTGGTACGAACTCGGGCAGCGTTTGGTATGAGTTCGGTAGCCCTATTTTGAGAAAGTTCCTAGTTTGGTTTTAGGCTATTTTGACTTGGTTTAGTGTAGGGTTTAGGTAGGTTGTCTTTAAGTGGACTTGAGTACTCTAGTTGCTAAGTGCGACTATGACTTATATAAGCCCTAGACTCAATAAAAATGTAAAATACATAAGTAAATAAAAATAACCAAATGCATAACTTGTAGCATTTTTTGACATTCTTTAGTAGCATTGATGTTCGTCTTGTACGATCTTCGGTTGCATCATATTACAACATATCAATGAGGGTTTAGATAAGTATCAAAATCAGTTTGACCCTGACCTAATGGGTCAACAATGCGTGCATGTTCGTCCCGCATACTCTATAGTACATGTCATACCCTGATTCCATAGTACTAGTAGTCATCCTTCGGACGTAATGCCTACGAGCTTAGGTTTCGCTCGCATAAGACATATTCATAAGGTTATCTGAAACATAACAACAAATAGAGTACACAAAAATTGAACAACACGTTTACAATAGAAGAATACTTGTATTTAATTGATAATAAACTTGTTTACAAGACTTGATTACAAAAGGTGTTGAGCGGGCCTACAAACTGACTCAGATGAGATAGTCATTCCATACATTTACATCTCTTTATACATAAGCAACAAAATGACTCTCTTGGACATAGGATCGGAGAGAGTTGATGAGACATAGCTCGGTCATGATCAGAGTCTTCAAAATGTTAGAGGTCACCTTTGCACGCTAGCAAGGCTTCAAAAGGTTTCAAGCGTCGTCTTTAGTTCCTTAGCATGCTTTTTTGGTTTGGGACACCTGTGGAGAGCGAGGATCAGTACATTATCGTATACTGGTGGGTAACTAATTAAACTTCATGCTCTCTTTGGTTCAAGAACTTATGTTGAACATACATATATAATTGGTGATCTTTCTAGCCATCATAATCAATTCATATAAGCATTTGATAGGCACAATTAACGTAACTATAATAAAACTTACCCATGATAGAGTGTGTCATTGCAGTCTAACTTACCATGTTCTTCCGTGTCAGATTTATATCAATAGCTAAAACAGTGTGTAATGGGGTCACTGGCAATTCAAGACATCATGGACGTATAGCTTAGTCGAGATGACGACCCTTTCAGCGAGGGTAGCTAGCCCCACTAAAAGTTTCGAATAACCCACGCTAGCATCCAACATAGATATCTTGCATTTCTTCTAGGCCGAATCGGTCCCGTGACCCCGGGTTGCCGTCCGAGGAAGCAAAACTATGTGCATAAGTTGTCCATGACCGTACTAGAGTAAAATTAATTACTCAAGCATGATTAATGTATTATTAAAGACTTAGCCAGTTTTAGTATGTTTTGCCTTACCGTTGCAACATGCATTCATAGCATAAATCTTCGTTTAACATAGTTCTATGGCATATATGTAAGGTAAAACATGTAACAACTTTACAGCAGGGGTACTTAAGTAAAACATATATAGTTTTATAGAAATAAGCAGTGGTGTTCGTGCATCTACCATTTTATTCGCAATAATGTTATCATTGATTTGGAGAGCAAGAGGGTCAAGGAGGAGAAAGGTCAGTCACTCACCTTGATTTGTTTGACGCGAGAGGGAAAAAAGGACTATTGTGCTAGGCGGTGCCTACGTGATCACTAAAATTCCATAAGCAACAAGTCAACACTCTAAGTTTTTACTCCGAGTTCGATATGAAATGGGAAGTTCCACTACACCAAAATAGACGATTTGCGACACTTAGAGTTGTCCAACAACGACATACTAAAACTACTGTTTTGATGGATTCAAACAGTTGTTTAACACTAAAACTATGTCTAAATTTTGGCTCCATCATATTTCAATAAAAAATAGCTCTAGTTTTTTTGCACAAAACCCCGAACACCCCCTCTCCCACAAAAAAAGGCTAATTATAAGGGCACAACTTTTTTTGATCGGGGCTGTCCAAGTGATAGTTTTCTATTATTTACAAGTTTGCCACTGAAAAAATTACTCAGGGCTATCCAAGTTGTAGGTATAAAAGATAATAAGGACTGCCAGGAATTGTGGCCGTCCTGAAAGTAATGCAGACTGCCACAATTCCTGGCAGTCCTAGAAGTAATGAGGACTGCCAGGAATTGTGGCAGTCCTGAAAGGGACATGTTCTACAACAGGATTGCCACAATTTTTGGCAGTCCTAGACATATTGAGGACTGCCAGAAATTGAGGCTGTCCTGAAAGATACTTGCTGTACAGCAAGTTCCTTTCAGGACTGCCATAATTTCTGGCAGTCCTAAAGTCGACATTCCCGAATAAAAAAAATATGTTAGGGTTTATTTCAATCTTGATAATAGAGTGAAATATGCATTTTAGGATTTATTTCCATGCATTCTTTATGAGGAAAGAAGTATTTAACCTTTATTTTCATATATTTTAGGGTTTATTTAATTTTTTGGTTGCCATCGAAATTGGAAAAGAGAAGGAAACTAGGGTTTTGATGGAGATGGTGATGATGGAAATGGTGGAGAAGAAGAAGATGATGATGATGAGAAAAACACTAGGGTTTTGATGAAGATGTGAGAATGGAAATGGTGGAGAAGAAGAAGATGGATAGAAGAAGAAAGCTAGGGTTTGTGAAGAGAGAGAGCGAAAATTTGAAATGAGAGTGATTTTTCGGGTTTGGGGGGGCTGTGGGGTTTGGACAGCCCCTGAATAAAAAATTTGGACAGCCTGAGTAAAATTTCCTCAAAACCTGGCTAGCCCTAATCCTAGCTAGCCCCGATCAAAAAACTTGTGCCCTTATAATTAGCCAAAAAAATATCGCCAATTTTTTCCCCAAAAATTCTATGTTTTCTTCTCCACTTCTCTTCTCCATTCGAATTGCCGCCTCACCCGTACTGGAACCGCCACTAGAACCACTGCACCCATGCTCGAGTCTTAAAGGTAATCCTCTCTTTTCTTTTTCTCTCAAAACTCCTCCATTTGGATTTCCTTTGCACCCGCCACCGTTCTTATCTCCTTCGCACCCGTCGTTGTTCGGATCTCCTTCGCACCTGCCATCGTTCGGATCTCCTTTGCTCCCTCGCCCACCCCGCTTGATGCTGAAGCAGTGGATGGAGGTGACAGAGAACCTTTTGTTTATTTTCTAGGGTTTATTTCATAGGATTTGATCTTGTTTCTTTTCTATGGTTTAGACTTAAAATTACTCACTATTTTTTGGATTTGCAGTTGTTTATTTTCTAGGGTTTAATCTTTATTGTGAATTGCCTCATTGACCTATCTCTATGTTTCTTGGACAAGCATCCTTCTAAGTTCAGCTACGTTGTTATAGCACCTATGACATTATTACTCGTGTTTCGCTTCAAAATTTTCCATGTTCTCAAATGTTACAGGAAACCAAGGTTGAAATGAATTAAAATTGGGGGATTGTGCTAAAGTTAAGATAGGACATGTAGAACTTGTTTGCTTTTCAACTTGTGAGCTGTGTTTATATGGTCTGTATGGTGAACAAAAAATTACAGTAGCATTAATGCATTGTGGTCATCCATCATCTGATGGATGTCTATGTTGATGTCAAATTATTGAATTTTTTGCTCTAGGTATACTTTTCTAGGATATGTTTTATCTATTGTAGATGTTAAACATCATGTTGAACTCCTATACCAACTATTGGATGTTCTAGATGAACTTGAATGACCTAAGCCTAATGTGTCAGATTGTTTAAAAGTTTGCATTCTATATGCTGGATTGAAAAATTGTTTGGATTAAAGTAATATTACTCTTCTTTTGGTGTATCAGTCATTTGGATTCTGATGTCAGCACTATCTGTTGTAGTTAAGCTATTCTTGGTTGTGATAATTGTAGCTTCTTTAACCCATTAGGACTATTGCATCATCTATACATCTAAGATATTGAACTCAGTTTTCTGATATATCAGAAAAAGGTATGAATGGAACAAAAAGGGTTCATGTAGTTGATCCATATTCAGGATAACCTTTATTATTGGTTTCGTTGAGTGTAGGTTTATAAATTGTTTTACCTATAATCGGTGTAACACCAAATGTAGTTGTGATCTAAAGATATTCTGTAATTCACTCAGATTGTACCGAAATTTGCTTAGGTGTCTAAAATGTATGTCTTTTATGCTCATGTTATTCTAAGTTTTAAGGAATGTTGTGTGGTTTGTATATGCCAACTTACTCCTATGTATACCTCTTGCTTCAGTTGTTGGACTCCCATCTAGCATCACTGTTCCAACTTCAAGCTGAACGCATTTTATGTGTTCAAAAACTAAAAGTTCAGTCAACTGATGGTAAGTGTAAGAAAGTGGGGATGGTTCATTTCTACTTGTCTGGAATGTAACTTTTAAACTAATTCTCCTGGCAGGGTCAGGTGGTCAAGGTTATCAAACTCGAGATACTACCAAGGATCGCTCGAAGGGTGAACGATCGTAACTCGTGGGATCGTAACACGGATCGTAAGATCCCACAAGAAAGACCAAATTATATTTAATATATATTATATATTATTTATATAACATAAATAAGAAAAAGTAACCTTAAAAACCAAAATAACCTTAATATAAAAATGTCATACATGAATCATAAGTCATAAACTCGTGGGATCGTAACACGGATCGTAAGATCCTACGCGTTTCTTCGCCGCGCCGGTCGATGACCGCGTCGGCCACCAATCTGCCTCGAAGCTCCGTATAAAACGCGTAGGATCGTACGATCCCATGATCTATCGTGCGAGTTTAACAATATTGCAGCTGGTGTTTCACCAATTCACTGGTATATAATGACTAGACCATTTACTGATGAACCCACCCGCAAGTTTTTTGTAAGGCACAAGTATTTTAGCTTGGAAGCATATCAGGTAAAATACATGCAATCCTTTTCTCGTTGACAATCTGGTATTTTTCTTCCAACGACAAACTTCTTATTGATGCAGGTAACCTTTTTCCAACAAGGGACTATTCCATGTGTTTCCAATGATTGTAGATTTATTATGAGCCCATACAAGTTGTCGACTCATCTTGTTATGTTTTATTCAAGTCATAGCATCTATGATTACGCAACTTTTTGCCTTTTGACTTCATTAGGTTATAGATAAGCCATGATACAATTTTTTCGAGGATGGTGAGTGTAAATGCTCAACCATGAAATGATATACCCTACTCTATTTATTCTCGTTAACCATGATTCAAGCTGTTCTTTTCCTCTTTTAAGTCAAACATTAGACACAGCCTACCTTTGTTGGGTTTAAATAAGACATCAGGTTAGGTATTGAATCTGTGTCGTTGTATTCGAAACTTGTCATGTCATATTTTCTCCCTATATTATGGATTTAGGTAACCATGGTTCGATCTACCCTAATTAGACTCTTTATTTCTTACTCAATAAGAGCTGTTATAAGTTGGGTATCATGAGTTTTAGTAATTGCATGTTTTGAGGTCATTGTATTTACCATTGATTCACAACCAAATTACTTTGACATGCCTTTTTCAGTTGGTTTCAGAATTTGCCATGTTAAACACCATATTCACACTACCTTGCAAGTAAATCAAGGATCCCAATTATTAAATTCTCCTTATTACATCACAATAATTTGTATTTGTGATTTTACTGTTCTTTCTTCTGAATTTTTATTTCTGTTTCTTTTAATTTTTTATGCAATAATATTTCTCACCATGGACTTATATTATTTCTAAAAGTTTCCATTCGATAAAGTAGTTGAAATTTTTTTTGTAAATCCAGGTGGCAAAATCCTTATGGAAATAGAGGGTGTATTCTGGTACGAGTCCACATGTATAATATCAACCACATTTGATAACATTTATTTTTTTTGCCTTTTCTTTCTTTGCCTACATGGACTTAATTTTTGTTCTCATTTTTCTCTCATCTTCATTTGTAGCTCTAAAATCTTCTAACTAAAGGACATGGCCATGAGAGGGGTCAAATATGTGGACTGTTATGGTGTTGATAATGCCTTGGTACTATTTTTGTTAGTCAAAATATCAATAAACTGCATATATGTTTGGTATATAACTTACCTTCTGGTGGCAGGTTTGTGTTGCAGATCCAACATTCTTAGGATATTTTATTGATAAAAGTGTATCTACAACTACCAAAGTTGTACGGAAGGTAAAAAAAACTTTTCGCATAAGACTTATTAAAAGATATCTTTCAACTAATTTTGTAACTCAAAATGTGTAAGTATTAAATACTACCTAAATTTTAGTTGATTTCTTAGATGTTTTGTACCTTGTCTTTCCTCTATATAATCATTCTATTAGAAGTTAGTAGATGTGACAGGTACTAGGAATTTTCTTTTGTAACGACCGGAATCTGTGTGATATATTGGAATGCAATTCATTGAGGTATACAATTTTGAATTATGTGGCTTACGGACTGAGGCCTTTCAACCAAATTGTCTAGGCTTTTCAAGTTGACTTAGAAGAAGAATTTTTTTCCCCTTCATGACATGTTTAGCTATGGATATTGGATCAACACATTTTTCATCTGCTGTTGAAAGATAGCAAAAGCACATATGTTTGTATATTTCGAAATCTTCAGGACTAAACAGGTTATTGTTTAAATTACGATAGAAACATGGGGAACACTTTATCCATACATTGCTACTTCCTCATTAATGAACTACAATATGATAAATTGATTATATTTTTATGGCTATAAATTCAATCATTGTAGGACATATTTTTATATTTCTGAATCTTCAGGACTAAACAGGTTATTATTAAAATTACAATAGAAACCACATAATTTTAGAATACCGGAAAAGAATTACGAAACCACGGCAAAATATGGGCAATGGGGCTCTGTAAGTATCGAATTCTTGTAATATATGATTTTTTTTTTTAAAAATTGTCTCAAATTTTGATAATGTACAAATGTTTTAGTTTTATGCTCTTTTGAATGCATATCATATCCCTTGAGCTGGTAACTAGTAATACATTGTTATGATTGAGCTTACTTGTTGATCCAAACTGGATCACAGTCAACCTGATTTAGAGAATTAACAAAATGATAACTGGTATATGATCCCATGCGATACATCAAGTTCAAGATAGGACATCATCTACGATCCAATACAACGTATCAAGTTCAAGACAGACGTCGTCAACAAAGATGTTACCTTACAAACGTATTTATTCTCAGTCTGTAATTTTTTAATTTGTTGAGTCTAGGAAAATGTGCATTAAATCGCACTGAGTCATCTCAACGCCTAGACATACTTCTCCAATCTCCACCATACAAAAAAAATCCCTGAACAAAACCAAACCACTCTAGCCCATTTAGAACTTCTGGTCTGAGGTAGACAGAGTTCTGGCCGAACTCTGCAAGGAAGAACTCGAGCCGAACTCTGCCCCTTAAAAATTGGCAACCTGATTTTTGGGAACACCCGACTACGAGTAGGGCTGCAAACGAGCCAAGCCGAGCCAAGCTTTTGTAAGCTTGAGCTTGGCTTGACTAGAATTAATCGAGCTCAAGCTCGAGCTCGAGCTTGATAAATTTTTTATTTTAGAGCTTTAGCTTGGCTTGACCTTGTTAATATTAAGCTTGAGCTTGGTTTGGTTTGAGCTCGAGCTTGGCTTGATAAGTAAGCTTGATTCAAGCTTGATAAACAAGCTTGACAAACAAGTTTGATAAGCTCAAAATCGAGCTCGTTAAGCTTGATTTCAAGCGCATTCAACTTTATTTCAAGCTCATTAATCTTGATTTCAAGCTTAACGAGCTCGAGTACAATTTAGTTAGGTTTGAATTCAAGTACCTGTGATATTATTAATTCAAAAGTTCCTTAATATCAATTATTAAGGACATATAAATATATAATGCACACAAATATACATATATTTAGAGTTCAACAAAGAACAAATGAGCTTCTAAACAAGCTCCTAAACGAGCTTCTAAACGAGTCAGCTTGCAAGCTTATCAACGAGCCAACTCGCGAGCTCAAACAAGCCGAGTACTTCTAAGCTTGAGCTTGGCTCGTTTATTAAACGAGCTCGAAAATGAAGCTTGAGCTCAGCTTGTTTACTAAACGAACCGAGCTCAAACGAGCTTTTATCGAGCCGAGCTTCGAGCAGCTCGCGAACGGCTTGGCTCATTTGCAGCCCTAGCTACGAGCTGTCCAATGTTCGAATTTTTGAATATTTAGGATAGAATTCTGGCCGAACTCTGTCTCCTTTGACTAGTATATATAGGGCTTGATTTCTCCAATTTCAAATGATCTCGCACTCTCAATCTTCTAAGCCTTATACATACTAGGTCTTACTCTTCCAATCTACTAGCTACAAAACTTTCTAAGTCCCAAGGTGTGCAGTACGATTCAGCTAGAAGTTCTCTACAAGAAAAAAGTCACTTAGAAAATTCCATGTTTCTCCTCTGCGAAGTTTTAAGAAGTTGGCGTGCTTTTCTGAGTAAAGGCACGTGTGTATCCTATTTGACAAATAGTGGATTTCAATCCTGAACTAGAGTTCTCTGGCCTGGACTAGTCCTCTGTGAGGGAAACTAGGTTATATCGTTGTGTTTCCGTGTGCTCTTCCAAACTCTTATATTTTTTGCATTATTACTCTCTGATTATATAGTTGCTTCTGGACTTAGCATAGAGTTTATTTTTATTTGGTCATTATTGACACAAACTCTATTCACGCTCCTCTAGAGTTGCCTACATGTTACTTCAATTGGTATTAGAGCTCTGGTTCCTTGATAAAGGATTAACACCCTAGAGCTGATATATGACAACCACACAACCCATTCTCACCAACTACGGTGAAGGACAGTCTACTTATAGGCCACCCCTATTTGATGGAACCAACTATACTTACTAGAAGACACGAATAAGCTTCTATCTAAAATCTCTAGACTTTGATTTATGGACCATAGTTACAGATTGTTATAAGAAGCCTGCTAGAATTGTAGTTGATGGGAACCACATAGAGAAATCCTAAGACAAATACACTGAGCCAGAAAAGAAACAGGCTAGTCTAGATGCTAGGCGTATTAATGCTTTCTTCTGTGCTATAGACAAGATTGAATTCAATAGGGTATCTACGTGTACCACTTTACACGAAATATGGAATGTAACACCCAGTTTTTTAAAATAAGGGTATTTTTAAACTTTTGTAATTATAATCATTTATTAATGGCATTTAAATCATATTATGATTTTTGGTATTTTTTAAACAATTTAAAACTATTTAAATCATGACTTGTGATTTTGATGTGCTGCTAGTGAAACCCTAGAGACTGCATGACCTAGAGACTAACCATAACCAAGGAGGCCTAACCATGTGATTAGGATGACTAACTGTGACTTTTTAGCCTAGGGGTATTTTTGTCATTTTTGACTTATTTGGTGAAAATAAATTTTGATTGATTATTATGGTGCTAATTATTTTATTAGAGTCTAGCCTAGTTTTGACCTAACCTAGATGCTAACGATGTTCATGAAGGTTTAGTTAGAGGGTTAGATACTTAATGGCTAAGTTAGACTGACATCTAGATATTATGTTAGTAGGATATTTTTGGCTAAACGTTAAGAAAGATTACTTTAGATGTGAGCCCTTAGATTGTCTAGATTTGTGTGGAGAAGCCTTAGCCACTCATCTAACCTTGCAAAACTCTAACCCTATTTATTCCTACAGCCATCATAGCCACCCCCTCCCCTATTTAATGCCTCTTCATGGTTCTTGCCTCTTTTTACATCATTTCTACATTTGGCAAGAAAGAGGTATTGACCATTCTTCAACACTTCACAAATTCTTCACTTTAATTCCTTTTTGACTCTAGTCTCTTACATTAGGACCTAATCATTTCCTATTTACTGTTCACGATGAGAAATCACAGCTTTTAAATAATTTGGGGCTTTTGTGTTGCAAGAAGAATTCTTATTTTTGATGTTTTTTATTGAGTTTGACACTCAATAGGTAAACCCCCTCAAACCACTTCATTTTCTTGATTTCTTTGCATGGTTGCATAGATCTAGGAGTCCCCTAGCTATCCCTCAAGTTTGGTAGGAAACTGTGTTGATTTCGTGTCTGTATCGGACATTTATCAGTTTGCATGTGTATGTGTTTGTTGAATTACCACAAAGGAATTTTATTTGATATTTTTAAAAAGTGTTTGAACCAATTTATTGATTTTCATGTATGCATTGATTTCCCCCACGACTAAGCATGATTCTGTGTCGTGTCCAAGTCCAAAATGGCCACGGACACGCAGCACGACACCCCCGTGCAGTTCCATGATACTGCATGCGTCGTCTTCACTGCACGTACCACGTAAACACGTGCCACTTGGCACAGAGGTAGGGACAACCTCTGTCAGCACACCCCTCGAGTTTGACACGATCTTGTGTCGTGTCGAGGGATCAAGGACACGTGTACTGGTTTTGTACTGTACGTGCACGGACTGAAACTGGGTCCTGATACGGACCTCGTGTCCATCCTAGACACGTTGTAGTCCTGTGCCAGGCCCCTAGACACGAAGACCTACCCTTGGCGAACACGTGGACACGTGCACGAGGTGCCTGGTGTCGTGTGTCGTGTCCACGAGTTCGTGTACTACGTCCACGAGATTGCACTCCACGGTTTCTGTTCTGTGTTCGTTTGTTGTTTGGACACGAGATGACTCGTGTGACATGAGAGTATGTACACGACACATCACCTGCCTTAATTGGATGTTTATTTTCCAAATTAATTCCTAATTTAGGGTTCGAGCTTGAACTCTGACACTGTCTCAAACTGGGTTCTGATACCAGTGTCCTGACACAGTTAGATACATGTTTTGGAATACGACTCGACCCTTGGACACGTGTGTTACACCCCCACACATGTACCCCTCTGACACGAGTATGAATTTGTGTTTGCATGAGTAATTTAGGTTTGATTGGGTTCGAATTTGTAATGAACAGAGGATTGTATATATGTTACTGAAAATTGGGTTGACCTCAATATGAAAATTGAGTTGGAATATAAAACTGGGTTTGTTGTTTGACTGTTAATGTTTATTAAAATCTGTGTTTAGTCGAGCATGACAATAGAGTTGGGTTCTTGATGCATTTTTCTAAGCTGAGAATAGGGACTGAGTTGATGTATGTAGTTGAACTGATACATGGAGTTAAAACCTAAATATAGGTTATAACTGTTTACTTTCAAAACTGAGATTTCAATGTAACATGAAAACTGAGTTATCAAACTTGAAGTTTCAAGTGAATGTCTAAATTATATGTTGCTAATGCAAACTGTGAATGGGATTTAGGTAATGCAAGACTGAGTTTTGGTATGAATGAGAACAAAAACCTAAGTTTGTTTTAAATACAAAACCTGAGTTTATTGGGATTTTGAGTTTTGGTTTTAAATGTTTAGATTTAAAACATGTCAAAATCTGAGATTGAATGATATAAACCACTGAGACCCCTTTGCCACAGCCACATTTCACAGTCCTGAGATACACTTGTGCATCCTTTTTCTTCACTGCCATACTCACACACACACCCCTTCACTCCCTCTCTCATTGCTCACAGTCACTCACTCACACATTATATAAACACACACACACACACACACACACTCTTATCTCTTTTCACCTCTCTATCTCTCTAATATATATATATATATATATATATATATATATATATATATATATATATATATATATATATATATATATATATATATTATATGCAGTGAATGCATGAATGCAATGTGGGGATAATGAATATGTAGATGCATATATGTATGCATGAGTATATACAATATAGTGTTAAAATGAATGCAATGTATAGGTAATTCATGTAGTAAAAATGAAAGCAAGTACAAATGTAATGTAAGTATCTATGTATGCATATAGGTAAGCTATTATATTGGTAATATAGGCATACAGCCTATGTATGACTTATATATATATATATTTATATATATATATATATATATATATATATGTATATATAAGGAGGATGGTTTGGGACTGGCTCCCCTCGGGTGGAGTTCTGCCCCTTGGGATCCCCCAGCGGGCTGCGGCCGGGCGACCCTCCCGCCGCCGTGAGCCCTCCCCCCTTCTGCCTTCCTCTCGGTTGGCCGGACTTCCCCTTCCCGCGGAGCCCACCCTCCTTCGACGTCTGCCCGACGTGCGGCTCCCCCTCCCCCGCTCCCCTCCGGCCTCGTCTCCTCCGCCGACCCAGGCGTCGGCAAGGTCGCCGCACCAGGCACCTGCGTCCATCCAACGCTCCCTCTCTCATCGGCCCCCCGTCGGACGCGCTCGCAGTCGAGGGAGCGGTGCCAGCCCCGCCCGCCGCTCTCGGCGTCGCCTCCCTTCAGTCTGAAGGACCTTCTCCTGTCCACCTCTCCCTGAGGTGGCCCCCGAGGCCCCCGACAGCGGCCGCCGCGGTTACCCTCCCCTCCCCGACTCCCCTTCCTTCCCCGGCCCCTCCTCCGGCATCTTCTCACGCTCCTCCGACCGAGCTGGCAGCTCCTTCCCTCGAGCAGCCCCTCGTCCCCCCTTCCCTAGCCCTTCCGGTCTTCTCCTCCGCCCTTCACGCAGTATCTCCTCCCCCTGCCTCGGCGGAGGCCCCCCTCTCGGCGCCAATCGCCCCCTCGCCGCCGCTACCTGCGCTTCCACCCCCACTCGCTCCGCTCGAGGACGTCCTCCAAGCGCCCCTCCTCTCCGTCGGCCAACCACCTCCTGGCGATTCCTCCTCCCGCTCCTCTCCCTTCCACCGCCTCAGCTCCGTCTCCCTCTTCCTCATCCGGCGCCTACTGGCTTCATCCAGTCACAGGCCGGTGGAGCTGGATCCCCGCTCATTCCCAGGCAGAGGCGGTCCTCCTCGCTCAGGGAGCGAGAAGATTCCCTTAGAGCTCCCGTCGGCGGCGCTTTCGTCGCGGCGCCCCATCCTCCCCGGCCCCCCCGCCCCTTCGGTCTACGGCCGCCGGCCCCCTCCGCCTTGGTCAGACGGTGTTGCGGCACCCCAGCGGCCTTTCCCCCTCTCTTTTGCTGTTCTTTATCGAGCCCCTGCCGCGGGCGAGCCACCCTCTCCCCTTCCCTCTCCTCTCCGGTGGTTTCCTCTCCCTTGCCAAGGCCCTCTTCTCCCCCCTTGAGCCCCCGGGATCCCCCCTTCGAGGCCCATCCTCCTCCGTCCCCCCCTCTGGATTCCCGTAGGACGCTCCGGATCCCATCCGCCGAGGTCCTCCCCCCTCCTCCTCGATCAGGGCACGGCCCGTGGCCACTCCCTTCCGGCTCGCTGTTTCGCCGTGGCCCCCTCCCGCTCCGACGTGCCGTGTCCCTCTCCTCCCCTACCGGCAGCTCGGCACCCTCCCTCGGGCCGCGTAGGCGCGTGGCCCCCCCTCGGTTCTCTTTAGACGCATGGCCCCCCCCCGGTTCTCGTGAGTCGCGTTGCTCCTTCGGGCCCCGCGCTGTGCTGGCGACCCTTCGGGTCCCGTGCGCGGTCCGGTTCCCTCCTGGGGATTCGGGCCCACTCCCACCCGCTGCATTCTAAATTTTGAAGTTTTTCGAAATTTGGCTTTTGGGCTTTCCCCTCTTGTTGTTTTGATGGGTTAGGCTCTGTTGGGTTTTGGCCCAGCCGTCTCTTGTATGCTCAGCCTCTTTCAGTTTCAATAAAATGTTTTCCCAATATATATATATATATATATATATATATATATATATATATATATATATATATGTACTAGTATGTGTGATCACTTGTTTTGGCTTTTGATTGTGTTTGAGTGCTAGCCTAGGCTTGGTTAGGCTTAGTGAGACTTGTTGGACTAGGATTGGTTTGTTGACCTAGTTGACTATAGTTGACCAAGAGTTGACTTTAGTCTAGAATGACCTAGAATTCATATAGAATGTATTGTAAAGTACAATATTACCATTCTGGACATGTTGTGACCTATGTTGTTCTAAATAGGACTCATCTACTCTGTTTGGACATCTACACTTACCAGATACTCAGGATATCAGGTGAGTACATTCTTTGATCATTTCATACTTGTTAGGACTTATATCTTGATCTAGACTACTTTACTTGATGCTGTCACGTTGGTAACACGGATTGGTACTATATGGATCCTTTGATGAGATGTTATCCCTCTCGGGAGCATCGGGTACTTCATGTCATGTGTGTTTCACTTACATCATGTACTCTAATGCTTCTAATATCATGAATCTGCTTGTGACTTATGTACCCTCATGAATCACAGAGCCTTCATAAATCAAAATCATGAATCACTCATTATGAGTCAGTAGTATAATCATGAATCTTAACATAACTTGATTGGATCCTTGTGTATTGATTTGGGGATGGGGGAGTAGAAATAGTCATGTGAATAATTCCAAGTAGCGTAATCATGAATCAATTACGTAGTGTAATCATGAATCATTCCCATCCATTCACATGTCTATCTTATACTCCGATTCACTGTTCACTTACAGTTCCTTACTTATAGTAGATATTTCCAGTTACAACTATCACTTTTACTTTATGTACATTTCTTTACAGCATTTCATATATCTTATTCTATTGTTAGATTTACATTCCTGTCATGATATAAACTGTTGAGATGTATTGTGCTCGCTCCTGTCCTGAATGGACCTATTAAAAATATTATAGAGGATGAGGATGAGGCTTTCTGTCACCTACTACGGAGCAGGCATAGACGACACTTGCAACCTGGATCCCGTGGTTCAGGTAGCTGCTGAGGATGATACCACTGCTTAGAGTAGATAGTTTAGTCTGTTATTTTCTTTCTTCTTGTTTTGTGTTCTGGAGTTGTATTATTTGGGACCTTGTATTATTCTGGATATTGTGGAGATGTTATCTTAGACACTTAGACCTCTCTCTTGTTTATGTTTCAGTTTGTGGTTTCAGATCATATCTATCTATCTATCTATCTATCTATCTATCATTCGTACTTCTTCCTTAGTTGCGATTAAGATTGTACAACGTATATTGTTCCTCTATTCGGAGAGTATAAACTGTGCAAGTACCTTTAACTGTTAGATGTATGCGACCTAGGACAGCGTTCTACCGCAGACACTACGGCGTAGGCTGGACATACCCACTTCTCGTACCCTTATACTAGGGTGCGGGTCGTAACACATTTTTAGTGGTGGCCCATGCAGGTCGAGTTTATGTAGTGGTATTCGAATTAGAGTATCACTACAGCCTGTAGTAGGAGTAGGATATTTTGAGGTACTCAATCACATTAGGAAAAGCTCTTAACCTAATTCTTGTTATCAAAATTCTTACTGCTTTAATGCTTCCTTTTGAAATAAACTGTCCTTCCTTGATTTATCGCTTCTATCTTAATATTGATTCCTTGTTCGATCTGTCTCTAGGTTGGTGATCGAGACACGATCGCATCGCTCTGGCCCAGCAAGCGCATGTGAGAGGTCTGCCACCTCTCGCCCGATTGTAGACGTTGGGACCGCAGCTCCTTCCATCACTTCGCATGTCAGAGTTTCTACAGCTTTTGAGGGTGCGCCTCTACCTGTTCAGAGGTCTTCCCCTTTATTTCGGATATATTTTAGCAGCAGAGGTTTATCCAGCACCAGCAGCAGGCTAAGGGAGGCCAGCAAGGGCGAGCTTTCGCCATGACAGCCGAGGATGCACAGGCCATTGGAGATCTTGTTGCAGGTTCCATTCTTCTCGATTCTACTTCCGCAATTGCCTCCTTATAACTGTCTTGAAATTCGATTCTATTTGTTTCTTGTTGGTTGATAAATTTTGTTCTGATGATTCGTTGTGATTCGATTTCTTTTGAGATAAGTCATATGGGCTAGGTCTTCTCAGTTATAGGATATAGAGTCTTATATTGTCATGTTAGCTGGCATAGTAAGGACATATAGTCAGATTTTGGACGTATTTCTCTGGTGTGAGAATTTAAGGATTTCGCGGCCAAGCATGCGGTAATGTGAAAATTTTAAATACTATGATTCTAGAGGTATGTACCTTAATCAAGGACTATGAATATCGTAGCCTTGCTCACTAACATGACGTAGGTTATGAGTATCATGATTTTGGACAGACGCATATGATTATCGAATTGTGTGGTTTTGATACTTTGATTGTTGGGGTGCTGACTTAGAAGGAGTACTACCATCTTAATTTTGAGGACGAAATTTTCTAAGGAGGGTAGACTTGTAACATCCAGTTTTCTAAAATTAGGATAATTTTAAACTTTTGTAATTATAATCATTTATTAATGGCATTTAAATCATATTGTAATTTTTGGTATTTTTTAAACAATTTAAAACTATTTAAATCATGACTTGTGATTTTGATGTGCTGCTAGTGAAACCCTAGAGACTGCATGACCAAGAGACTAACCATGACCAAGGAGGCCTAACCATGTGATTATGATGGCTAATTGTGACTTTTTAGCCTAGGGGTATTTTGGTCATTTTTGACTTATTTGGTGAAAATAAATTTTGATTGATTATTATGGTGTTAATTATTTTATTAGAGTCTAGCCTAGTTTTGACCTAACCTAGATGCTAACGATGTTCATGGAGGTTTAGTTAGAGGGTTAGAGACTTAATGGCTAAGTTAAACTAATATCTAGATATTATGTTAGTAGAATATTTTAGGCTAAATATTAAGAAAGATTACTTTAGATGTGAGCCCTTAGATTGGCTAGATTTGTGTGGAGAAGCCTTAGCCACTCATCTAACCTTGCAAAACCCCAAACCTAATTATTCCTACAGCCATCATAGCCATCCCCTTCCCTATTTAATGCCATTTAATTGTTCTTGCCTCTTTTTACATCATTTCTACATTTGGCAAGAAAGAGGTATTGGCCATTCTTCAACACTTCATAACTTCTTCATTTTAATTCCTTTTTGACGCTAGCTCTTGCATTAGGACCTAATCATTGCCTAATTACTGTGCATGATGAGAAATCACAGGTTTTGAACAATTTGGGGCTTTTGTGTTGCAAGAAGGATTCTCATTTTTGAAGTTTTTCATTGAGTTTGACACTCAATAGGTAAACACCTCAAACCACTTCATTTTCTTGATTTGTTTGTATGGTTGCATAGATCTAGGAGTCCCATAGTTGTCCCTTAAGTTTGGTAGGAAATCGTGTCAATTTCGTGTCCGTATCGGACACGTATCAGTTTGCATGTATATGTGTTTGTTGAATTGCCACAAAGGAATTTTATTTGATATTTTTAAAAAGTGTTTGAACCAATTTGTTGATTTTCATGTATGCATTGATTTCCCCCACGACTGAGCATGATTCAGTGTCGTGTCCGTGTCCAAAATAGCCACGGATACGCAGCACGATACCTCCGTGTAATCCCCTGCTACAGCATGCCTCGTGTTCACTGCATACGCCACGTGGATACATGCCACTTGGCACAGAGGTAGGGGCAACCTCTGTCAGCACACCCCTCGAGTTTGACATAATCTTGTGTCGTGTCGAGGGAGCACGGACATGTGCACTGGGTTTGCACTGCACGCGCACGGACTAAAACTGGTTCCTGATACGGACCTCGTGTCCATCGTAGACACGTCGTGGTCCTGTGTCAGGCCCCTATACACGAATACCTACCCTTGGCGAACACGTGGACACGTGCACGAGGTGCCTGGTGTCGTGTGTCGTGTCCACGAGTTCGTGTTCTGCGTGTACGAGATTGTACTCCACGATTTCTGTTCTGTGTTCGTTTGTTGTTTGGACACGTCATTTCCAAATGTTTGGACACGAGATGACTCGTGTGACACGAGAGTATGTACACGAAACATCACCTGCCTTAATTGGATGTTTATTTTCCAAATTAATTCCTAATTTAGGGTTCGAGCTTGAACTCTGACACTGTCTGAAACTGGGTTCTGATACCAGTGTCCTGACACAGTTAGATACATGTTTTGTAATACGACTCGACCCTTGGACATGTGTGTTACACCCACACACGTGTACCCCTCTGACACGAGTATGAATTTGTATTTGCATGAGTAATTTATGTTTGATTGGGTTCGAATTTGTAATGAACAGAGGATTGTATATATGTTACTGAAAATTGGGTTGATCTCAATATAAAAACTGAGTTGGAATATGAAACTGGGTTTGTTGTTTGACTGTTAATGTTTATTAAAATCTGAGTTTAGTTGAGCATGATAATAGAGTTGGGTTCTTGATACATTATTGTAAGCTGAGAATAGGGACTAAGTTGATATATGTAGTTGAACTAATACATGTAGTTAAAACCTGAATATAGGTTATAACTATTAACTTTCAAAACTAAGATTTCAATGTAACATGAAAACTGAGTTATCAAACTTGAAGTTTCAAGTGAATGTCTAAATTGTATGTTGGTAATGCAAACTATGAATAGGAATTAGGTAATGCAAGACTGAGTTTTGGTATGAATGAGAACAAAAACCTAAGTTTGTTTTAAATACAAAACCTGAGTTTATTAGGAATTTGAGTTTTGGTTTTAAATGTTTAGATTTAAAACATATCAAAATCTGATATTGAATGATATGAACCACTGAGACCCCTTAGCCACAGCCACATTTCACTGTCCTGAGATACACTTGTGCATCCTTTTTCTTCACTACCATACTCACACACACACCCCTTCACTCCCTCTCTCATTTCTCACAGTCATTCATTCACACATATATAAACACACACACACACTTATCTCTTTTCCCCTCTCTATCTCTCTAATATATATATATATATATATATATATATATATATATATATATATATATATATATATATATATATATATATATATATGCAATGAATGCATGAATGCAATGTGGGGATAATAAATGAATGTGTAGATGCATAGATGTATGCATGAGTATATACAATATAGTGTTAAAATGAATGCAATGTATACATAATTCATGTATTGAAAATGAAAGCAAGTATAAATGTAATGCAAGTATCTATGTATGCGTATAGGTAAGCTATTATATTCGTAATATAGGCATATAGCATATGTATGACTTATATATATATATATATATATATATATATATATATATATATATATATATATATATATATATATATATATATATATATATATATATATATATATATTTTTTTACTTATATATATATATATATATATATATATATATATATATATATATATATATATATATATATATATATATATATATGTGTGTGTACTAGTATGTGTGATCACTTGTTTTGGTTTTTGTTGTGTTTGAGTGCTAGCCTAGGCTTGGTTAGGCTTAATGAGACTTGTTGGACTAGGATTGGTTTGTGGACCTAGTTGACTAGTATAGTTGACTAGAGTTGACCTAGAGACTTTAGTCTAGAATGACCTAGAATTCATATAAAATGCATTGTAAAGTACAATATTACCATTCTGGACATGTTGTGACATGTGTTGCTCTAAATAGGACTCATCTACTCTACCTGGACATCTACACTTACCAGATACTCAGGATATCAGGCGAGTGCATTCTCTGATCATTTCATACTTATTAGACTTATATCTTGCTCTAGACTACTTTACTTGATGCTGTCACGTTGATAACACGGATTGGTACTATATGGATCCTTCATGAGATGTTATCCCTCTCGGAGGCATCGGGTACTTCATGTCATGTGTGTTTTACTTGCATCATGTACTCTCATGCTTCTACTATCATGAATCTGCTTGGGGCTTATGTACCCTCATGAATCACAGAGCCTTCAGAAATCAAATTCATGAATCACTCATTATGAGTGAGTAGTGTAATCATGAATCCTAACATAACTTGAATGGATCCTTGTATATTGATTTGGTGATGGGGGAGTAGAAATAGTCATGTGAATAATCCCAAGTAGCGTAATCATGAATCAATTTCGTAGTGTAATCATGAATCATTCTTAGCCATTCACATATCTATCTTGTACTCTGATTCACTAGTCACTTACAGCTCCTTACTTATAGTAGATATTTCCAATTACAACTATCTTTCTTACTTCATGTACATTTCTTTATAGCATTTCATGTATTTTATTCTATTTTTAGATTTACATTCCTGTCATGATATGAACTGTTGAGATGTATTGTGCTCGCTCCTGTCCTGACTGGACCTATTGAAAATATTACAGAGGATGAGGATGAGGCTTTCTGTCCTACCTACTATGGAGTAGGCATAGACGACACTTGCAACCTGGACCTCGTGGTTCAGGCAGCTGCTGAGGATGATACCACTGCTTAGAGTAGATAGTTTAGTCTATTATTTTCCTTCTTCTTGTTTTGTGTTATGGATTTGTATTATTTGGGACCTTGTGTTATTCTTGATGTTGTGGAGATGTTATCTTAGACTCTTAGACCTCTCTCTTGTTTATGTTTCAGTTTGTGGTTTCAGATCATATCTATCTATCATTCATACTTCTTCCTTAGTTGTGATTGAGATTGTACATCTTATATTGTTCCTCCATTCGGAGAGTATAAACTGTACAAGTACCTTTAACTGTTAGATGTATGCGAGCTAGGACAACGTTCTACCGCTGACACTGCGGCGTAGGCTGGACGTACCCACTTTTCGTGCCCTTACACTAGGGTGCGGGTCGTGACATAGAAGCTTCTAGAAGTGGCTCATGAAGGAACCACTCAAGTCAAGGAAGCAAAAATCAGTCGGCTAACACAGGAGTATGAAGCATTCAAGATAAAGCCAACGAAACGATCTCACAAATGTTCACCAGATTTCTCGACATCGTCAACCCCCTATCTTCCTTCAGAAAGAACTACTCCAACCATGAGAAGATACACAAAGTTATAAGGGGTCTAACGAAGAATTGGAACCCCAAAGCCACGGTAATCATCGAAGGCAACGATCTCACTACCATGTCTCTGGAGACTATGATAGGCAAACTAATGACGCATGAGCTCGACCTCAAGGACTTTGAAGAAACTACTCCAATAGAAAAAAAAAAGAAATCGCTCTAAGAGCTCATCGTTGAAAGACTGCTCCAAATGAAACAGACAATGATGACTCCGATGGTGATGATCAAGCGCTCATGGTTCGCAATTTTAAGAAGTTTCTACGTTTCAATCAAAGAAAGAAGGAACAACACAAAGATGACGATGAAGAGCCTATCTTTCGGCTGTAAGAAGATGGAGCATGTCAAGAAAGACTGCCCTACAGCAAAGAAAGGGAGCCGATATGAAAGATCATAAAAGAGGTCATCCTCTCGAAAGTATGCCAACACAAGCAGCTGGCACGAAAGTGAAGCCAGTGACTCAAAAGAAGAAGAGAACACTCCCTAAGATACTACAAACGTCTGCCTAATGGCCACGTCCCACAAGGTAACAAATGATCTACTTGATGACTTTACTTTTGTTGAACTTGAAGATGCTTTTAGTGACTTACTTGAAGATCACAAGAAGTTACATAGCAAGTTCAAACATGCAAAGGCTAAGATCAAGACTCATGAAGTTGAGATTCATAAACTATCATGCTTGCTTGATAATATTAGAGACACATCTCCCACTGATTATACTGAGAAAATATCCAAGCTTAAATTAAGCTTACACGATGCTGAACCTCGTATTGAGAAACAAATACATGTATCTTACCATACTCAACAAATAGCTCACGGAAGAGAAAAAGAAGTATAATACTGCAGCTATAAGAATTAGTGCATTGACTGCTAAATATGATAAAATGTATACTGTCTCTAAAAGATTAGAGATATGGCTGGACAAATAGGTTAGTCAACCCCAAACTCAGTCTCACAGTCACAGCACGCACATGAAATACAAGACCACTCAACATAAGAATACACGACATAAGAAAATACACATACACATGTTGCACACAAACACGCTTTTATGTATACGTACTCTCATGCAACACATTAATAACCCATACATAGACATCATTATCATCTTGCTCCTAACACAAACATGCATGCTACATGTCACTATTGTGATAAGTATGGACACACTTCACCATAATGTAGATTCAGAAGATTAGTTGATTTAAACTTGTATGTATGGGTACCGAAGGCTAACATTTCAAGAACCTCAAGAACTTTGGTACCAAAGGTCACATCTACTCGTGGTGTAGGTGGACGATCCTTCATCTTCTAGAAGCAAATGGATTCTTAATAGTGGATGCTCGCGACATATGACTGGAAATGCAAATCTTTTCACAACACTATCGATGTAAAGGAAGGATATGTATCCTTCGGCAATAATCTGAAAGGTTATATTATAGGTAACGGTCCTATTGGTAATCCTTCATTTCCTGTCATTAAAGATCTTTGTTTAGTAACAGAGTTAAAGTATAACTTACTCAGCATTAGTCATCTTGCTGACAATGGATATGATATTAACTTTGGGAAAACTAAATGCTCTATATATAATAGATCAACTGGAGACATCGCTTTTGAAGGGATAAGTGTAGTGCCCCGTTCCTACATCGTGCCCCGTTTTCGTCCATGGGGTGCGCGAGAAAGGAACACTATCGCTATCGATTCGGTCGGGACCGATAGGTCGAAATCGGCCGAGTTGATCGAAAGGGAACGGTTGAATAAAGATTCATTCCACGTTATGGAATGGATTATTCGGAACCAAGTTCCATATTCAGCGGGTTGCGCCTCGAGGATTGGCTCTGCGGCTGAGTTGGGAGAGACCTCCCATTGCTCTGGTTTTCATGCCGTACTTGATTTGGCTTTGGCTTTGGTTTTCGTGAATGCATTTTTCGTGAATGTTTTCGTTGGGTTTTCGTGACACGTTTTCGAGCTTCGCATTCATATCGAATATCCTTGAATTATACAGTATTCTAATCAGTTGCTTATGCGATTGCTGGTGATCGCGTAGGCGATGTCAGTGCAGCCAACCGGTCGCTCGCTTGAAGCAAGCCTAAGGCGAGTGGCTGACCTCCTTGAAAACACGTGTAGGCAACTCTAGAGGGGGGTGAATAGAGTTTGTGTCAATAATCACCAAATAAAAATTAACTCTATATCACCTCCACAAAAACAACTATCAAGATAGTAAATAAATCAGAAATAAATGCGGAAGGAATAAAGATCAGAAGAGCATTCGCAGACACAGCAGTTTTAACCTGGTTTCCCTCGTGGAGGACTAGTCCAGGCCTGAGAACTCTAGCTCAGGATTCAAATCCACTATTTGTGAAATAGTAGTTTACAACCCGTGCCTTTTCTTCAGAAGAGCACGTCAACTTCTTACAGAGGATCGCAGTGGCGATTTGCTTGGAATTTTCCAAGCGACTTGGAATTGTCCAAGTGACTTTTCTTTTCAACTCTTGCACAAAAACTTCTAGCTGAATCGCACTTGAGTACCTTGGGGCTTAGGAAGTTTTGTGGCTAGTAGATTGGAAGAGTAAGGCTCTTGACTATATAGGCTATGTAAGAGAAGAAGAATAGAAGAGTGGATTGTTTCAAATGAGAGAAACCAAGGCCTATTTATAGGGTTCGAGACAAGCAGAATTCGACCAGAATTCGGTATGGATAATTCAAATTTTTGGCCGTTGGACAGCTTGCAACCAGCTAACCCTAAAATTAGGGTTCCTGATTTCTAGGGGACAGAGTTCGGCCCGAACTCTGTGTGGAGGCAGAGTTCGGCCCGAACTCTGTCTCCAGCAGACAGAATTGGTCCATTGGGCTTTTGGACTTTGTGGAGCTTGGGCTTGGTTCAGGAATTGGTCTGTTGTATGGTAGAGCTTTGGAGAGATATGCTAGGGGTTGAGATGACTCAGTGCGACTCAACGTACACATTCTCCTAGACTCAATAAATTGAAGATTACAGACTTAGAACAATTAGGAAAACCAAGAGCCCTCTGATGACGCCTTTCTTCTGATATCTGAGCAGAACTGAAGACGTCTTTTTCTTTGACAGCGGAACCCCCGATGCGAGGCCCCGGATAGGTCGCTAGGCGGTTCGGAGAAATCTTTTTGTATGACGCCGTCTTCGCTCCATCATTAATTCTTCATTGCCTATGTCCTGTTTAATCATGTTTGATCATGCTTACTGCATGTCTACAAATACATGTTAGGCCAGCAAAATATGTTGCAGTACGATACAAGCATAGCAATATAATATGGGACAATTAGGACATTGCTAAGTTTAAGTAACAACATGATAGCATGTTAGGCCAACAAAGTATGTTGCAGTACGATACAAGCATAGCAATATAATATAGGACAATTAGGACAATGCTAAGTTTAAGTAGCAACATGATAGTGAGTATATGAATATTAGTGACATCATTATGTTAAACTTAACTGATTAGCCATATTCAAAAACAAAATATAATCATTGGGCCAACACTCCTTCGCCTCGTCCCTCTACTTCAAAACTCAATATGCGAAGTAAAATGAATACTTGTCATAATAGTGTAGAATCAAAGAAATCGTAGCACGATTCTTCACGAAACACTTGTCGTCGAACTGCTGGTATTGGAATTAGAAAACATGTTCCTTATGCAAATCCACTTAGCCTATGCAAAGCAATGAATGAATCGATTAAAGTTTATCATAACGATACGGCTAAGTAAGCAAAACGGTCATTGGACAACTTTTCGACAAGGTGTAGTTTCCTCGAACGGTTGCCTAGGCCAAGGGACCGATTCGGCCCGGGAGGAACAAGAATAGGAAGCGCCAGCCTTTCATCGGCACGAGTTGTCACGCCCTAGAACCATAATACTGGAGAGCGGGGGCGAACATAGCCAGCTACGTATATTGAAATGAAGTCCATCTCGCTATACGGTCACGGCTGTCTAGATATGAGGGTTTACTACATGCCAACAGTCTCTTAAGGTCAAGCCTACTATCTCAATCTCAAGCAAATAATATAATCACAAGATGTTTGACCACTAAATATACAATAAAAGGTGTCCCAAATATTACATATCAGCTGATCATGAAGCTAGTCGTACAAAATGCTAGGACTAGCAAGAGTTAAGTCATACATGATCAACCCTAGGATTTGTTAATCATGTTTACAGCCCGTAGGCAGACAGTAAGTAAAAGTGCATCGAGCTAACAGGTGCTCGTCGGCTAAACGCCTCAAAAGAATAATTTTACAATAGAGTGAGTGAAACAAAATAGAAAACCCACTCGTAGCCTGGGTTCCTTCTAGTCGCCACCATCGGGCTGGAGGTTCGGTAGATCCTCGGATGCTGCTCCGAAATCTGGCCATACAAAACCAGCTGGGTCAAACCCCAGAAAGGGCAAGTGCCACAAGGGAGGCCACTAAATAAGAACAAAAGCCAGCATACCAGAACATAAGAAAATGAAAGAAAGCACAAGTAATAAAGAGCACGTCAGGACAATAAACGACTAGGGACGTGGAACCATTCTGGGAACCAGGTTATAACCCGTAAACCAAACAAGGACCGGGGTTGTAACCCTTCGTCTGAATAGCTCCTTGTCTCTACACAATTATTGTTAAAGCAAGTAAAGCAATCATGTTCAGGAGTACCAGGTACAGGGGCTAGACAAGACTTAGACATGGCTAGACATCATCCATTCACAAGCGGCCAAGCAATTACTACGGCTTACTACTTTAACTAACTAGGATTGTCACAAGCCTAATTACTAACAAGATGCAAATGAGAATTTCTCAGTCTCAATCCCTGCAGACTATCCAGTTATCCTTCCGCGGGTTGATAGTATAGTTGGGTACATTGCCCTGGAGACGATATACCCTTAGGTGACTTAGAGGGTGCAACACATGACAGTGTGCTGGAAATGTGCTCTACTCGTCGGCAAGCTACAAGTCCAATTAAATTGCCCAGATAACGAGACTGCCTGTGACTGGAAATTCTCCATGAACTATAGTTAGATCTAATTATTAGCCTAATTCGTGTTCGGTGCGAATCCCTGATCGTGGGAAACCAGGGAGTCACGTCCTAGACATGATGCAAGACAAGACAATTGGATTGCACAAGCGAGCAAGCAGGAACACCCACGGTGTCAGAGTTGGTTATACAAGTCAAGTTAGCCGTCGCAACAGCATCAAGATAAATCATGTCAGGGTACTTGTCAGGAGTGCACCACGACGGGCCAATATCATGTCAGGTTGGTCATGTCAGGAGTGCACCACTACGGGTCACTGTCGTGTTATGCTAGTTCCTTGTCATACCATACCATGTACAATAGTTATTCCAAACATATCAAGTAAAATCAAGTTCATGACAAAAGGCGTAAAATATTTAATAAAATATCAATATACAGGACTATAGAAGAGCCAAGCTTAAGGGAAAATAAAACCAAATCTCCAAGATTGGACAGATTGCGTAAGGGTCCCTGGGTCGGGTTGCGTAGGAGTCAAGTGCGCCAGGGGCCAACTGCGCAGGAGTGAGCTGCGCAAAAGCCGGCTTGCGCAGAGTTGGTTGGCACAGGGGTCAGGTTGCGCATGAGTCAAGTTGCGCATGGATGGAAGGCGCATGGCCAATGGCTCCTGGCCGATGGCGCAGGAGGCAAGCACGCTGGGGGTCATGTGTACAGGGAGCGCGGCCTTTAGGGTGCACAGGGGGCACAGCCGCCAGGGTGCGCAAGGGGGCAAGTGCGCAGGAGCATGCGCGCAAGTGGGTGCGCGCAGGAGGGTACGCGCAGGGGTGCAGCAGGCCGGGCGCGCAGGCGGGTGCACGGTCAGCGACCAGCGCTAAAGAGCGTGGCGCGGGACAGCACGACGCTAAACAGTGCGGCTGGAAAAAGGGGGGTCTCCTTCTCCCTCAAGCCGAGAGGAAGAACACCATGGCCGAAATTCTTGGAACATCACAACTTGGTCATCACAACTCCAAATCCAACTTTGGAAGGTTCTATCTTGGGTGAAATTAAATTCTCTCCAACATAGGAACATCAAAATCCACAAAAATTTAACTTAAATAGATCAAAACCATGTAAATCCAAAAATAGGAGAAACTTAGATCTAGAACAATGGAGACTCCAAATCACAAAATGTCAAGTTCTAATGTTGATCTCCATGGCCTAATCTAGCTAATGGACAAATAAAAAGTGGTGCTTATTTGGTAGCAAGGTGCACTTGCCTATGGTGTTTGGTGTTGTGTAGAGGAAGGAAGAAGAAGGAGATGGAGAAAATAAATGAAAGAGTTATGAGGAGAGAGAAAAGGTTGGTAGGGTTTTAATGAGGGTAGTTGTGTTATGTTGATGGTGGAGCATAGGCTAAGGTGTTCCATGCATATTAAACCAAACTAAACCAAACCAAACTAAACCAATTCTCCTCCACAAAATAAAACCAAGTCATGCCAAAACTCGTTTTACGAGAAAAACCAAAATCTGCAAGTCGAGCCAAAATACAATTACAGGCCAGAATCTGAGAAAATAAAATACAGGTCCATGATACATGCAGGCTTGATCAAAAATATGTATTCCGAGATATGGGTGTTACACGAGTTAGGCGGGAACTTTCGCATAGGTCTCGCTACCCGACGCGAAAGGGTCGCCGTCTAACCGGGCTATAGTCCGCGATGGCTTGACATTGCCAGTGGCCTTCACACCCTTACACTGCTTATCAAATACACGTGACAGGGATAAATATGATAGTGCTTAATGTTATACAATTTCATATTGCTTGCCTCGAAACATGTTAACATGCAAATCGAGTAGGATGGTTAGAAAGATCATTGAAATAGCTAGCTAACATATTTACGAAACTTTTTGAATCAAATGCAGAGCTTGGATTTAATTAGCCATTCGCCAGTACATGTGTTTCGTGCTGATCCTCGCTCTTTGCAGGTCCCGCGAACCAGGAAGGACGCGCCAACTAGCTCGACGACGTTCGTGACTTTTGAAGCTTCGGCCGTACGTCGAAGACTTTCTCTGCGACTCCACTTTTGAAGGCTCTCGATAGTCCAAGGAAGATGACTCAGCGTCCCTCCCATCCAGGTCACCGGAGTACTTTATTGTATATTGAGGGATGTGTGCAATGTATGGAACGGCTATCTCATCGGCACTCTTTTGTAATCGAGTCATGTTGTAGCCCGTGCGGCAATGAGTCTTGTATCGGAGTCTGTAAAAGATGTTCATTATCAATAAAGATCAAGTTTCCTTTACTTATTGTGTGAATCAATTTGTCTACGTACTCTCTTAGATCTCGTATCTCGGATTACCTTATGACTAGGCCTTGTACGATCGTAAATTAGGTTCGTACGGCATCACGTCCGGGGGACGACTATCGATTTGACGGAATCGGGACGTGACAATAAGGGAAGATAACATCTATATATTCTATCTCTCAAAAGATACTAATAATGCAGGAAGATGCCTCTACGCTCACAAGAATGAAAGATTATTATGGCATATGCGTCTTGGACATGCAAACATGGATACCATATCAAGACTGTCAACCAAGAAGCTAGTTATAGGACTACCAGACATCACTTTTAAAAAGAATATGGTATATGCCGAATGTGAGAAAAATAAGGCGACTAAATCGTCTTTTAAATCCATCAACTCTGTAAGTACTATTAGACCCTTACAACTTCTTCATATGGATTTGTTCGGTCCTAGTAGAGTAGCCATTCTTGGTGGAAAACTCTACGCCTTTATGATTGTTGATAACTTTTCTCGTTTTACTTGGGTTTTCTTTCTTTCAAACAAAAGTGATACTATTTCCGTTTACGAAATTTTTGCTAAAAAGGTTCAAAATAAAAAAGGCTTCATGATTACTCGAATCCGAAGTGATCTTGGCAGCGAATTCCAAAACTTTGATTTTAAAAAAATTTGTGATTCAAATGATTTTAATTATAAATTTTCGTGTCCTAGAACTCCCTAACAAAATGGTGTTGTGGAGCGGAAGAATAGAACTCGTGGCAATATGGCCAGAGTTATGTTGAATCAATTTTCATTTTCGAAATAGTTTTGGACAGAAGCTGTAAGTACAACATGCCATATCTTGAATATGGTTTTGATTCGATCTATTTTGAAGAAAACTCCTTATGAACTTTGGTTTGGTAGAATCCCAACTATTTCTTATTTTAGAATGTTCAATTGTCGCTACTTTATCTTGAATACCGAAGACAACTTAGGCAAGTTTGATGCCAAAGCTGACAAAGTTATTTTTCTTGGTTATGCTGCCAAGAGTAAAGGATACAGAGTGTTCAAGAAATGCTCCATGATTGTTGAAGAACCTGCTAATGTTACTTTTGATGAGAATAATAGTTCAGTAACTTTTCTTGATGATGACGATGATGTTCATATCAAATCAATAACTCCTACCCCTGAGAATACATCATCTGGAACTAGTTCTCTGGATAGCTTACCAAAGAAGTTCCGCTTCACACCAGAACATCCAGAAAACTTGGTAATAGGTGAGGTATCAAGAGGAGTAAGTACTTGTTCATCTGTTAGAGATTCTATAACTAGCACTACTTTTATTTCTCAAATAGAACCTAAAAATATTTTAGAAACTTTTCTGATGAATTTTGGATATCTGTAATACAAGAGGAACTCAATCAATTTGAAAAAAATCAGGTATGGGAACTTGTTCCTAAACCTGCTGATCATTCAATCGTTGGTACTCGATGGATTTTTCATAACAAAGTTAATATGGACGGTTCAGTCGCATGTAACAAAGCACGTCTCGTAGCTCAAGGGTACAACCAAGAGGAAGATATCGACAACGATGAGATGAATGCTCCACTTGTACGACTTGAATCAATCCACATGCTTTGTGCCTTTACAAATTTTCAAAATTATAAACTTTTTCAAATGGATGTTAAAAGTGCTTTTCTAAATGGTTTTATTAAAGAAGATGTTTTCGTAAAACAACCACCTGGTTTTAAAAACTATAAGCTTTCTGATCATATTTTCAAGCTTAAGAAAACTCTTTATGGCCTCAAACAAGCCCCTCGAGCTTGGTACGAATGCCTAAGCACTTTCTTACTTGAAAAGGGCTTTTCGAAAGGGAAGATTAACACGACACTCTTTATAAAATCAATTGATGACACAATTATGTTAGTGTAAATTTATGTGGATGACATCATCTTTGGGTCTACTAATGAGGTATTATGCCAAAAATTTGCCAAGTGTATGCATGATGAGTTCGAGATGAGCATGATGGGGGTGCTTAACTACTTCCTTGGATTGCAAGTCAAATAAAACTCACAAGGAGTCTTCATCAGTCAACCAAAGTATACAGCGGACAAGTTGAAGAAATTTGATCTTGGCAACATCAAATTAGTCAGTACTTCGATGGCTAGTACAACTAAACTAGAACCTGATGATAGCGGCAAACCAGTCGACCAACGTAAGTATCGAGGTATGATTGGTAATTTACTCTATTTAACTACTAGTCACCCCGATATAATGTTTCATGTTTGCCTATGTGCTCGATATTAAGCTGTCACGCCCCAGTTCCAAATAATCGGATAGGGAACACGTGGCATGCCAGCTGTACAATCAAGCATAGCTAAACCCAATTTAATGGACTATGATCTGATTGTAGTACGCTGAAGTATAACTAATAAAGTAACATCACAGGCAGGTAAACTAGTCTCATCCATAAAATAAAGTAAGAGATAACTGAATAGAAATTCATCAGTGCCACAGAGTCCAAATGTCAACTATGACTAGTGGAGAACAGTCCACTAAATAAGTAAATGAGTACAACTAGAATGAAATGGAGTAGTAAATAGAAATAAACGGAATACTGGAAATGAAACCCACGTCTGAAGATGTAGCTAGCCTCCAGAGGATCAAGGCTGCGGCTCCACCTCAAAGTCGTCGTCAACAAGTCCCTCTACTCCGTAATCAGCCGGGAATAAGTGCTCGTCAAACTCTGGAAAAGATACCAGGTCCTCAGAGGGACATAACAAATACACAGGAAAATGACATGCATGAATATACTGAGCAGTAATGTAAAAGTAACGAATAGGAATGCCACCCAGTATTTTCGTAACCAAACAAGGACAGGAAATACAAGGAAGCAATAAGGTGTTCTAACCATCTATGTGTAAATGTACTCGAGACATCTCTAGTGGCACATGAGAGGGGGAGAAGAAGAAGAAACTGCCACCAAGCGTTCTACGGTTTGAGAAACGAGGGGCTACGAGCATCCAGCGTACATTGGAAACAGAAATTCTCATACCCCACTAGTAGACTCTCCCCACCTAATGTACTCGTACCGTATACGCGGTACGAACAATATGCAAGACGTCATAGTAAATATAGTATAACTAAACCAAACTGCTAAGACTCAAGATCATATGTTAATGGCCAGTCAACACAGAACCTCTGCACTCAACTCACTCATATGTGATACATGTCTGAGACAGTGTCAAGTTTATACTAACTCTATACAAGGTAGTCATCAATGGAGACGAGTGCACACGATAGTAATAACTGGCAAATGTAAATACCGCATAGTAAATGTCAAGCAAGGTGTACTTGCCTGTGTCCAGCAACTGAGTATCCGGGTCCAAAGTAGAGTCCGAGTCCCGAGAAGCAAATAATCCTAAACAAGATTTATCTCGAATTAATTACTAATTAAACAAATTAAACAATTCATTTAATTGCTAAGTAATCTATAATTTAAATTAATCTATTATTACTAGCTAACTAGTATCACTATTTATGAACAATAATAAGTATGTAAAATATACTTATTATCATACAATTTATATTCTGAAATTTATACACAACCAAATATTTAATCATTAATTGATTAATTAATTATAATTAATTAACCAACCAATTTAATACACATATGTACACACAATTCCTAATAATACTAACAAAAATAGTAAAAATCCTTAAAAATCATTTTTAGTCTATTTTAATAATAAACTAAATAATATCAGAATAATAAATATATATTATATATATAATTTACAGAAAATGAATTATTACCATTAAACTATTTATTAAATAACTAGTTGAATAATAACAATAAGTACTTAATAATTCTAAATAAATCCAAATAAATCACCACCAACCTTAAATTTGATCATTAAAGCTAAATTCACAATAGTAACACATAATTAATAATTATTTAAATTAATAAATAATTATTACACAATTTAATACATAATCCTAAACATGATTCTCAAAATTATTTTAAATCTTAAATTTTTTTTAAATATATATAAAATACATAAAATAAATAACTAAATATCATATTTACACATTTCTAACAAAATCTTATCACTTCACAAAATTACAATATTTATATAATTAATAACAATTAATTATATAATATATATAACTTATTTAATAAATCTAGAAATTATCCAACTAAAACTAAATAATTATAAATAACTATAATTGAATATTGGAATTATTTTTATACAGAAGAGTATATTTTTACAAACATTTTCTATTCAATAAATATTATTTAATTTCTAACCAAATAAATAATATAAATTGAAAACAGTATTTAATAATGAATTTGGTTAATACAAAACTCACAAGTTAAATCTAAATAAAATATTTTAAAAACCAATAAAATGTTGGAAAAATTTCCATAATATACTTTATATTTAAATCTATATTTTCCATATAATTTATATTATTTAACTATTTACTAATTAAATAATATGAATCAAACAGAATTAATTAAACAATTTAAATTCAGTATTTTTCACATAAAATAATTATAAATTAAATTCTATAAATTCTGGAAAAATTATTTTAAAATACTATATTAATTTTACAAACTTTTTCATGTACAAAGTTTTATTTAATTCATGATAAAAGTATCACTTAAAGATTAAAACAGTAAACACAATTATATAATTACTTGCATCGAGAACTCATAATTTATTAAAAATAAATGCCAATAGTTAATATTAATTCTCACAAAAATTAGGGCAGAACCTCTACTTAATTACCAATGATTTCCTACGATTAGATCTAATTAATCATCAATTTATACACAAATACAATCATTATAATAAACTGAATAATCAGATTTTAATCCCTAAAACTAGATTTAAAGCATGCATGGGGGGTTTTCCCACGTGACAGCGCCACGGGGGGGGGGGGGGGGGGGTCGGGGTTACCTGGCCACGCTGCAGGGGGGTGGCTCGCCGACGAGGGGGTCGCGCCGACGAGGAGGGTCGCCGGGATCAGCGGGCGACCGGTGCAGCGCACGGCGCGGGCTGGCTGCAGCGCGCGGGCGTGCGGGGAACGCCGCGCTCTCGTCGTCCGACGGCGAGGCCTCGGTTGAGGGGGAGGAGGCGGAAGGAAGGGTCACCAGGATCGGCTAGGGGTGGCGGTGAGGATGGGAAGAGATGGAGTTGTGTGAAGTTAGGGTTAGGGTTGAGAGTAGTTGGATGATACATATATATATTAGATCCACAAGTTAGAAAACCCTAATGGGTTTGAACCTAAGTTAGGGTGAGGATAGTTGGCGCATGGGCTGAGCTAAGGTTAGGGTTGGGACACATGAAATGGGTTTGGGTTTGCTCTGAATTGAAACACCATATCTATATAAGTATAGATATATATATATAATCTAATAATAATACCAAATGAAAAGTAACACTATATATATATATATATATATTTTTTATATATATGTATATATATATATATATAAACTAATAAATAAACTAAATGAATTAGAGTTCCTAATACAATGCACACACAAGCACTTTCATATATATATACATATATATCCAAACTTTATAAATAATTAATAATTAGTATACTAACATTTATTTAAAAAAATAACAAAATTTAGTAACAAATTAAATAAATAATAAAAAAAATTTGAGGGGTTTTACATTCTCCCCAACTTATTAAAATTTTGTCCTCGAAATTGAAAACAAGCTGGGATTAAAAAAAAACATACAATTATTGGAACTAAAATCATATTTTCCTAATTCCAGAAAATTCCTAGTTATTAACACAGAATTAAAACAGGCGAAATCTAAAAGAATGACAATTACAAAATTAAATCATACCAGACGCCTCACGAAGGTATGGAAAACGCTCCAGAGTATAATCTTCCCTCTCCCAAGTCGATTCGCCCGGAGAATGGCGTTTCCACGCAACTCGGACTAGTCGAATGGTCTTCCCCTTCAACACTTTTTCTCTGTGGTCTAGGATCTCTACAGGCTGCTCCTCGTAGGACAAAGTCGGTCCCACGGTGATCTCTGAATGATCAAGTACGTGGTTAGGGTCTGCCACATACTTTCTCAACTGGGAGACATGAAATACGTCATGAACGCCTTCCAATGACTGCGGCAGTGCCAATCTGTATGCAACCTCGCCAACTTTCTCCAACACATCGAATGGTCCGATGTATCATGGGCTGAGCTTTCCTCTGACTCCAAATCTGATTGTACCTCTAGTCGGGAAGATTCTCAAGAACACATGATCTCCTTCCTTGAACTCAAGAGGTCGCCTATGAGTGTCTGCCCACTGTTTCTGCCGGTCCTGTGCTGCTCATAGATGCCCCTGAATCTTCTTGACTGTATATATTGTACGAGTCACTAACTCTGGTCCCAATATCTGTCTCTCGCCTACATCACCCCAATATGCTGGCGATCGACACTTCCTTCCGTACAATGCTTCAAAAGGGGCCATCCGAATACTTGCCTGGTAGCTGTTGTTGTAAGAGAACTCTACCAAATGTAAGTGATCCTCCCAGGATCCTCCAAAATCTAACATGCAAGCTCTCAACATATCCTCCAACGTCTGAATGGTACGCTCTGACTGTCCGTCCGTCTGAGGATGATAAGCGGTACTGAACTTCAGTCTAGTATCCAGACTTTCCTGCATGCTCTTCCAGAAGTGCGATATGAATCTCGTATCTCGATCAGAGACTATACTGACTGGTACTCCATGTAATCGCAATATCTCCTTCATATATAGGTCTGCCAATACCTCTGTAGATTGCCCCACTCGGAATGGTATAAAATGAGCAGACTTCGATAATCTGTCCACAATCACCCAAACTGCATCTCGTCCAGCTGGGCTCCTCGGAAATCCCGTAACGAAATCCATAGTGATGTGCTCCCACTTTCACTCAGGTATCGGAAGCGGTTGCAACAATCCTGCGGACCTCTGATGTTCAGCCTTGATCAAGCACTTTGCTACGAACCGTGCTATTTTACGCTTCATTCCATGCCACCAGTAGTGCTGTCTCAGGTCCCTGTACATCTTCGTACCTCCTGGATGAATAGAATAAGTCGAACTATGTGCCTCTGTCATCAACTCCTGCCTGATTTCTCTATTAGGAACATAGAGGCGATCTCTGCACCTCAAGGTCCCATCTTCATGAATCCTCAATCCAGTCTGCAGTCCTTGCTCTGTCCTCTGTCGAAGCCTCTGATATCTCGCATCTGTCGGTAAGGTTGCCTTGATCCGCTCTACCAATGAAGATTGAACCTGAAGGTTCATCATCTTTGCAACTCCTCTAGGCCTAACAACTTCGATGCCCATCTTTTCCAAATCATATAGCAACTCCTGCAACTGTACCTTCATTTCATCCAGCTCCTTCTTCTCCAGTCGATAGACATTTGAAGAGATTGGTGCCGCTCCTGGTATGAGCTCAATGGTGAACTCAACCTCTCTGTCGGGTGGTAGACCCGGCAGATCATCGGGAAAGACATCAGAAAACTCATCAATGATCGGTGGCGGGGCAACCTCCATCGCCATGCAAGCTCCATGATACTGAGATACTCCCTTCTCAATGCTTCCTCCCTGAAATTCAAACTCCGGCTGGCCTGGCGGTCTAAATATAGCACAACCCCTGTGGCAGTCCAATATATCATGATATTGACTAAGCCAATCCATACCCAATACTACGTTGAAATTTGGCATAGGTAATACCAAAAGTCGAGCTCTCATCTCTCGGCCACAAATAACTACCGAACAGGTTCTACATGTACTAGTCACAGGTACTATACCCCCGCCAGTAATAATTTTCCAACTCTTAGGCATAGTAGAAGTAGCTATCTTATGCACAGCTACAAATCTAGATGATATAAATGATAGGGTGGCACCAGAATCAAATAACACTGTAGCAGGCAATGAACCTACTAAAATAGTACCTGTGATAGCCTCACCTTCGGTTCCATCTTCTCCCTGAGTGAGAGCAAAAATCTGTCCTTGCTTCTTGTTTCTTGCCTGCTGCTTGGCTTTCTCAAACTGTGCTGACTGTGAAGGGAGTACAGGTCCTCTCTGCTGACCTCCTGGTGCTGGTGGCTTCTGACCTCCAGCTGGCACAATGGCTCCCCGAACTGGGCAATCTCGAGCCTGATGCTGGCTCAATCCATAAGCTAAGCAAGTACCCAACATCCTTCTGCACTCTCTCTGTAAGTGTCCCTTCCTGCCACAGAAATGGCAAGTCGGAAGCTCCTAAGACTGGTAGGGTCCAGTCTTCTGCTGATGCTGGTGATGTCCCATAGGTCTCTTGATAGGACTTCCTTGCTGCGTCTTCGTCTGCACTGGCTGGTTCTTCTGCTGGTTCAGCTTTCCCTTGCTAATTGTCTCCTGAATCCTGGCCTCCGTCAGCAACTCAGCATAAGAGATTCGGGACTGAGAGCTAGTATAATGTTGTAGCTCCTGCCTCAGCCCGTTGTGAAATCTCTTGGCCTTCTCCAGATCATTGGGTATCAGTACCTCCCTATATTTGCTGAGTCGACTGAACTCTGAGTCATACTCGTCAACAGTCTTGTTCCCTTGCTCCAGGTGCAGGAACTGGTTATATAAGGCATTCTTCACAGGAACTGGTTATATTGGGAAGTACTTCTTATCAAAAAACTCCAGAAATTGTTCCCACGTCTGACGAGTACCCAACTGACGCTCCATAGAATCCCACCAGTGATGGGCATTCCCCTCCAGCTGAGTTCTTACGCCAGTCATCCATAAATCCTCAGGGAACTGAGATGCCTGCAATTTCTTCTTGGTGCTCGTGATCCAAGTAGTGGTCTCCTCCGGACTCTCGTTTTCCAAATAAGGTTTGGGGTTCATCTGCACGTTGTCCTTCACTGAACCTACCCGTGCTGGTCTCACGGGAGCTAGTGTCGGAGCTGGTGCAGGTGCTGGTGCTGTCATCCTCTCCATAGCTGTCAAGAATCCCTGTCTCATCTCAGCAGCTTCCCGTCTTTGCTCAGCTGCTTCTTGTCTCTGCTCCGCTGCTTGCTGTCTCTGTTCTTGCATCGTCATGTGCATGAACTGAAACATCTGTGCCTGACTGTCTTGAGGCACAGCCGGGGGCACTCTATATGATGTCTGAGGGTACTGCGGGGGAGGAGGAGGTACCCCAGTCGGTTGTGCACCAACTGGCTGAGACGTCTGCCCTGGTAGCAAAGGGTGGGTTGGAACTACCCTTGCGGACTGGTCATCCGTACCAGACGACTGGTTGTCTCTACCGGCAGCGGTACGTCCACTCCTTAGATTCATGATTCTGCAAAGATAAGATAGAAGGAATTGAGAATAGGACGGAAACAAACGAGATGCAAAAGAATTTGTTCAAGGATAATCAAGATTGATATAGTCAAGTATGGATGGGACCTAATATTCTAAACCTAATTTGCAGGCTTGTTCAGTACAGTAACGTAACCAAACAAATTTCTGACCTGCATGGGCCACCACTAAAAATATGTCACGCCCCAGTTCCAAATAATCGGATAGGGAACACGTGGCATGCCAGCTGTACAATCAAGCATAGCTAAACCCAATTTAATGGACTATGATCTGATTGTAGTACGCTGAAGTATAACTAATAAAGTAACATCATAGGCAGGTAAACTAGTCTCATCCATAAAATAAAGTAGGAGATAACTGAATAGAAATTCATCAGTACCACAGAGTCCAAATGTCAACTATGACTAGTGGAGAACAGTCCACTAAATAAGTAAATGAGTACAACTGGAATGAAATGGAGTAGTAAATAGAAATAAACGGAATACTGGAAATGAAACCCACGCCTAAAGATGTAGCTAGCCTCCAGAGGATCAAGGCTGCAGCTCCACCTCAAAGTCGTCGTCAACAAGTCCCTCTACTCCGTAATCAGCCGGGAATAAGTGCTCGTCAAACTCTGGAAAAGATACCAGGTCCTCAGAGGGACATAACAAATACACAGAAAAATGACATGCATGAATATACTGAGCAGTAATGTAAAAGTAACGAATAGGAATGCCACCCAGTATTTCTCTAACCAAACAAGGACAGGAAATACAAGGAAGCAATAAGGTGTTCTAACCATCTATGTGTAAATGCACTCGAGACATCTCTAGTGGCACATGAGAGGGGGAGAAGAAGAAGAAACTGCCACCAAGCGTTCTACGGTTTGAGAAACGAGGGGCTACGAGCATCCAGCGTACATTAGAAACAGAAATTCTCATACACCACTAGTATACTCTCCCCACCCAATGTACTCGTACCATATACGCGGTACGAACAATATGCAAGACGTCATAGTAAATATAGTATAACTAAACCAAACTGCTACAGACTCAAGATCATATGTTAATGGCCAGTCAACACAGAACCTCTGCACTCAACTCACTCATATGCGATACGTGTCTGAGACAGTGTCAAGTTTATACTAACTCTATACAAGGTAGTCATCAATGGAGACGAGTGCACACGATAGTAATAACTGGCAAATGTAAATACTGCATAGTAAATGTCAAGCAAGGTGTACTTGCCTGTGTCCAGCAACTGAGTATCCGGGTCCAAAGTAGAGTCCGAGTCCCGAGAAGCAAATAATCCTAAACAAGATTTATCTCTAATTAATTACTAATTAAACAAATTAAACAATTCATTTAATTGCTAAGTAATCTATAATTTAAATTAATCTATTATTACTAGCTAACTAGTATCACTATTTATGAACAATAATAAGTATGTAAAATATACTTATTATCATACAATTTATATTCTGAAATTTATACACAACCAAATATTTAATCATTAATTGATTAATTAATTATAATTAATTAACCAACCAATTTAATACACATATGTACACACAATTCCTAATAATACTAACAAAAATAGTAAAAATCCTTAAAAATCATTTTTAGTCTATTTTAATAATAAAATAAATAATATCAGAATAATAAATATATATTATATATATAATTTACAGAAAATGAATTATTACCAATAAACTATTTATTAAATAACTAGTTGAATAATAACAATAAGTACTTAATAATTCTAAATAAATCCAAATAAATCACCACCAACCTTAAATTTGATCATTAAAGCTAAATTCACAATAGTAACACATAATTAAGAATTATTTAAATTAATAAATAATTATTACACAATTTAATACATAATCCTAAACATGATTCTCAAAATTACTTTTAAATCTTAAAATTTTTGTAAATATATATAAAATACATAAAATAAATTCCTAAATATCATATTTACACATTTCTAACAGAATCTTATCACTTCAAAAAATTACAATATTTATATAATTAATAACAATTAATTATATAATATATATAACTTATTTAATAAATCTAGAAATTATCCAACTAAATCTAAATAATTATAAATAACTATAATTAAATATTGGAATTATTTTTATACAGAAGAGTATATTTTTAAATATATTTTCTATTCAATAAATATTATTTAATTTCTAACAAAATAAATAATATAAATTGAAAACAGTATTTAATAATGAATTTGATTAATACAAAACTCACAAGATAAATCTAAATAAAATATTTTAAAAACCAATAAAATATTGAAAATTTTTCCATAATATACTTTATATTTAAATCTATATTTTCCATATAATTTATATTATTTAATTATTTACTAATTAAATAATATGAATCAAACAGAATTAATTAAACAATTTAAATTCACTGTTTTTCACATAAAATAATTATAAATTAAATTCTATAAATTCTTTAAAAATTATTTGAAAATACTATATTAATTTTACAAACTTTTTCATGTACAAAGTTTTATTTAATTCATGATAAAAGTATCACTTAAAGATTAAAACAGTAAACACAATTATATAATTACTAGCATCGAGAAATCATAATTAATTAAAAATAAATGCCAATAATTAATATTAATTCTCACAAAAATTAGGGCAGAACCTCTACTTAATTACCAATAATTTCCTACGATTAGATCTAATTAATCATCAATTTATACACAAATACAATCATCATAATAAACTGAATAATCAAATTTTAATCCCTAAAACTAGATTTAAAGCATGCATGGGGGGTTTTCCCACGTGACAGCGCCACCGGGGGGGGGGGTCGGGGTTACCTGGCCACGCCGCAGGGGGGTGGCTCGCCGACGAGGGGGTCGCGCCGACGAGGAGGGTCGCCGGGATCAGCGGGCGACCGGTGCAGTGCGCGGCGTGGGCCGGCTACAGTGCGCGGGCGTGCGGGGAACGCCGCGCTCTCCTCGTCCGACGGCGAGGCCTCGATTGAGGGGGAGGAGGCGGAAGGAAGGGTCACCGGGATCGGCTAGGGGTGGCGGTGAGGATGGAAAGAGATGGAGTTGTGTGAAGTTAGGGTTAGGGTTGAGAGTAGTTGGATGATACATATATATATTAGATCCACAAGTTAGAAAACCCTAATGGGTTTGAACCTAAGTTAGGGTGAGGGTAGTTGGCCTATGGGCTGAGCTAAGGTTAGGGTTGGGACACATGAAATGGGTTTGGGTTTGCTCTGAATTGAAACACCATATCTATATAAGTATAGATATATATATAATCTAATAATAATACCAAATGAAAAGTAACACTATATATATATTTATATATATATAAACTAATAAATAAACTAAATGAATTGGAGTTTCTAATACAATGCACACACAAGCACTTTCATATATATATAAAAATATATATCCAAACTTTATAAATAATTAATAATTAGTATACTAACATTTATTTAAAAAAATAACAAAATTTAGTAACAAATAAAATAAATAATAAAAAAATGAGGGGTTTTACACAAGCCAACCCTAAGAAATCACATACGAACGCAGTTAAGTTTATCTTTTGATACCTTAGAGACACGGTTACAGTGGGCTTGTGGTATCCCAAAATCATATCCTTTGGCCTACTCGGTTATTCGGATGCTGATTTTGCTGGATGCAAAGTCGACCGTAAAAGTACCAGCGGCACGTGTCATTTATTAGGCAAAACTTTAGTCCCTTGGTTTAGCAAGAAGCAAAACTCTATCATACTATCTACAATAGAAGCTGAATACATAGCTGCAAGACGTTGTTGTGTTCAGATTTTGTAGATGAAGCAAATCCTAGCAGATTATAATTTATCTTTTCAGTACATTCCTATATTCTGTGATAATACTAGTGTTGTTAACTTGACAAAGAACCCAATATGTCACTCACGCACTAAGCATATAGAAATTTGACACCACTTTTTAAGAGATCACAAATTACAAGGCACTATTAATCTAGAATTTATTGACATTGATCATCAACTAGCATACTTTTTCACTAAACCACTTGCCAAAGAGCGTTTCAACTTTTTCGTTGAGAATTAGGAATCTTGGATGAAAATATCATACAATATGTCTTACCTGCACAAATACTTGTTAAATCAAATTTGTACATGTTGAATTGTTTTAGGTACAAGCAGAAAGGGTCCTTCTGACAACAAGGCATAAAAGCCTAAGCGACACGGCGTCTAGTGTCTTCGGACTACCGTTAGGTGGAATCCGGCCCCTACAGCTAACCTGAGGTGATTCACATGTACTGATCAAGGATTCACAAAGTTTTTCACATTTTCCATTTATTCTACGGCTAATAAAATCCATTATTTTTAACTCTAGACTATATTTTCTTTATTTTGTGACCATCCTTAATCTGCTTGGTGTTCTGGACACACCAGCCTATGGTAAAACTCGGGCTGAACTCGGTATGGTGAGTTCCAGAACTCTCAGCCATTCCTGGCCGTCCGATCTGGCTTGATCAAAATAACTTCTCTTATAACAGTCGGCCCTACATGTTATATACCCAAAAATTGAACATCTTCCTTCATCTTACACCTCTCTCCAACCTATTTTCTCCAAATCCTAACCCTAGATCTCTCATTTTTGCTGCTCTCTCCTCTCCAAGCTCAAGTTTTGAAACTTTTATGGGATTCTCTTCCATCCACATCACTTATTTTTGAGGTATATTTCTTGTAGTTCCTAATTTCATTATTTTCTTTCAATGGCACCTAGACTTTTCAATAGAGAAAAGGGGATTAAGAGTGAAGCTTAATCATCCCATCCTCCTTCTCCTCCTCTTAATGCCAATCCCCCTCACCCATTATTCAATCCATCTCCTCCTTACAATGTCGACACCTATAATGAGCAAATTTTTGTTTCATTAGAAGCCTTTAACGAGTAGTATTCTAATTTTTGCTCACGTAGTGTGGTGCCGGGACATCCCATTAATTTCACCATATTTTTTGAATTTTATCCTAATTTTAAGGATCTTTGTCTTGATGAACTTGTGTCTACCTCTTCAAGAATTTATCTCAATGCAATTCAAATGTTTTATTGCGATCTTACGTATGATGACTGTAAGATTTATTCTAGGGTAGCCGATATCGACATTGAGTTCGATGACTTCGACCTGGCGGAGTATTTACAACTCCCTGAACCCAATTCTTGGAACGTCTTGTTGATACTCGTGAATTCAAATTTGTTGACGATATCAACCTAGAAGGCCTTAAGGACATGATGTTTGCACCAAATACTCGCCCTCATAAACTTTGTACCAAATATCTCAACAACCAATTTTATGAATTTTATCGTATCATATTCTCGTCCATCCTGCCCAAAGCCAGATCTACTGATGCAGTCACTTACCTTGAGATTACGGTACTATTCTATCTACACTTCACCAACCCTTTCAATTTTCTATGTATGATGATGGACTGGATGATTCAAGCAAAGAAGAAGCCTAAAGCACTTGTCTATGCTATGTACCTTCCTATGATCCTTTCTACCTTCAATATTCCTTTAGACGAGTGTCAGTTTCTAGCAGCTCCGACATATCTCTCTAAGGCTCGTAGGACTGTTCTTGCACCTATTCCTCCTGCTCCAGTTGAGAAAGAATCTTCTGATTCTGATGCCCCTTAACCTGATCCACCTGCCACCCTAGATTCCACTAGAGACATGTTGTACGATGACTTCCGGTTGGAAGACGATCGCTATACTCAGCTGGACTATCGGACCACTCTTCAGATAAACGCCATCAACAACACTCTTCATGACATCCAGTACAACATGGCACGGTATCCCACTATGTCATTTCTTTCGGGTCGGGACCCTTCTCACGAAGGCTACTAGATTGATGGCCCTTGGGCCATGAGGTATCGAGATCCTGATACTGCTTTTGTCGATCCTCGCCGCTCTGCCAGCGAGCCGTCGGACTCTGCCGGTCCATCCCATCCTCCCGCTCCATGATGTCTGTGGTTGACTACTTGATGATGCTGTTGATGCATCTTAGTTATGATTTTGCTTTGTAGTTTCATTTTATGCACTTAAGTTATATTTCTGCTATGTTTCTTATTTCATTTGATATGTATGACTGCGAGTTTCTCATGATGGATTATCAAAACTGCTAGGGTTCTCTATTAAACGTTTGGTTATGGTTAAAATTGTATGCTTGCTCTATTCACTGTCTATCTTTTATCTCTTTATGTGGGAGCTATGCAATATTTTACTAAATGACAAAGGGGGAAAATAATAGATATTTGATATGAGAATGTATAGGATATGGTATGCATGGTGGTGTTCTTGGATAAGAACTTTGTATCAGGACGAAAATGAAATATCTATTTATGGGGGAGCCACTTCATATGTACAAATTATTTTATCTCCTTCAACATGTGTCCAGGTATGAATATTAAGATATACAAATATCATTTTGTCAATTATCAAAATAGAGGATATTGTTGACCCAAACTGGATCACAATCAACATGATTTAGAGAATTAACAAAATAATAACTGGTATGATCCAATACGACACATCAAGATCAAGACAGGACATCATCTATGATCTAATACAATGTATCAAGTTTAAGACAGACGTCGTCAACAAAGTTGTTACATTGCAAATGTATTTGTTCTCAGTCTGTAATTTTTTAATTTGTTGAGTCTTGGAAAATGTATATATAGTCGCACTGGGTCATCTCAACCCCTAGACTTACTTCTCCAAGCTCCACCATTCAAAATAAAATAATCCCTGAACCAAACCAAACCACTCTAGCCCATTTAGAACTTCTGGTCTGAGGTAGACAGAGTTCGGGCCGAACCCTGCCTTAGGTAAAACTCGGGCCGAACTCAACCCCTAAAAATTAGCAACCTGATTTTTAGGAACATCCTGCTACGAGCTGTCTAACGTTCGAATTTTTGAATATTTGGGACATAATTCTGGCTGAACTCTGCCTCCCCAAACTAGTATATATAGAGGTTAATTTCTCTCATTTCAAATGATCTCTCACTCTCAATCTTCTAATCCTTATACATTCTAAGTCTTACTCTTCCAATCTACTAGCCACAAAACTTCCTAAGCCCCAAGGTACTCAGTGCAATTCAGCTAGAAGTTCTGTGCAATAGTTGAAAAGAAGTCACTTGAAAATTTTCAAGTTTTGCCTCTGCGAAGTTTTAAGAAGTTGGCATGATCTTCTGAGTAAAGGCATGTGTGTACCCTATTTCATAAATAGTGAATTTTAATCCTGAGCTAGAGTTCTCAGGCCTGGACCAATCCTCCACGAGGGAAACCAGGTTATATCGCTGTGTTTGCGTGTGCTCTTCTAAACTTATATTTTTTGCATTATTACTCTCTGATTATATAGTTGCTTCTGAACTTTGCATAGAGTTTATTTTTAATTGGTCATTATTGACACAAACTCTATTCACCCCCCTCTAGTGTTGTCACACGTTACTTCATTACTAACTTGTATCCTTGAGGCGTTGCAGTAAAGGCATAGACTGTAAGATAGCCATTGGTCAATCCCAATATGGATGTCAGCATGATCATGTATCCCTGATCTCTATACTTGGCGATGAAGTAGAATGCCGGAATGAATAAGTACCGAGAAAGAGTTGCAACAGTGAGACCTCGCCTCGATTTAATCTTCACATACTCTATAAGAGGTACGTATCGCCTAATGAGGTCCCACACATTATACATTGCTATCAAGACAACAGCGTACCTAAATGACAGGCAACAAATTAACCACGAATGATTTTGGTTAGTAAGAAGTAATAAATTGTGGGTGCTACTAATCCTTAAAACCGTTGAACTTAAATAAATCCCCTTTTAGATGTTAGATTTAACAAGTATATATACTAAAGTCCTATGCACGAGTCCTATATATATATATATATATATATATATATATATATATATATACTAAAGTCCTATGCACGAGTCCAAACATCTCACAAGACTTTTCTTATCATCAATAGAAGTTGTCTCAACATTTTTATTTTACTATGCTCATGCTTTAACATCTCATAAGATTCAGTCATATTTGAGTAGTATAGGCTATGATGCACGGACACACAAAAATGGTGTATTTGCGTCTTATTCGTGCTACATAAGTGACTATTTTGTACTTATATAAAGAATGTTTGTATCATGTATCCATATCCGTGTGTACTCGTGCAACATAGAGTAAAGCAGTGCTCGTATTAGTCATGCCCAATAAAACTTTTTTTAATGACGACAATAAATCCATCATCAAGAACCCATCTAGAAGAATCCTATTTCTCCACTTACCTCTATTAAAGGCCACACAATCGGTTAAACTAGCAATTACCACATCCATATTCCCAGTAGTGTGAATCATAAGGCGTGATATGGTTCTCTAGTTTTAAGGCTATTGATCTCAAGGATTGTTTTCCTCTTATATCTCCTTTTCTTTTTGCTTCTTCTGAGAGAGAAAAGAGTAGGATCAGATGCGATCCAGGACAGAGTTCTTTGAAATAATGTAATATTTGAAAAAGTGTTAAACATAAACTGATGTTGTTGAAACACCTGATACCATGACACTACACCAGAATAACAAAAGTTTCAAAACATAGAAATTCAAAAACAAAGCACTATGGAGTGAAACTATAAAATGAAAATAAGATATTGACAAATGTTACCATGAGCCCAAGCTGTGGGATCCAATATCCTCGGACAAAAATCCAGGGAATATTGACAATGTCAGGACATAAATTAGATACGTATTTAGTATAAATCTATGTTCCGCCACACCAATTCTTTGTTGCCAAGGTTTTTCTCAGGTTTTGGATCTTCTTCGGCCTGCAATATATGGATATCTATAAGATTCCATTTTCTAACAAAATTCATAGTTCTTCAGTCTACAATATATTGTAATAGTAGTACCGCTTGACTATGTTGTTTTTGGATGGTGCTAGCAGCAGTTGGTGTTTTTGCGGACTAGGAATGATAGTCCCACATCGGCTACACCAAATGGTGAGTATCTCAATATAATGCATTGCTTGTGTTGAGGTGTGCACATGAGGTGTGGTGGGGCACAAGTGTGTGTCATGTGGGAGTATTTTCTAGAAGAAAAAAGGATTAATTCCAATAAATATGGAAGTTGATTTTTGTTGTGCGGACTCGGACACGGACTCCAGGATGTCTCGTGCATGCACGGGAGTGTTCGGGGGGTAGGCATGGACTGTCACACTTATATGCTAATTGTGGAATGATCTAAAATATCAAACTCTATTTTTGAGTATTGGTATTTTAGTCCCACATCAGATAGGAGAAGAGGTGAAGTCTCACTCCACTCTATAAATATTGACTTACGAGCGTTCCAGAAGTTTTTCGTGAACTTGCTGGTTCCTGGAAGCAGATCGTGTTGGGGCGAATCTTGCTTTGAGCAATAGTGATCTTAATTACCCCAGCAAGAACCTTTCATCCTCTTCTTTCTTCTTTCTTCTCCTTCATCTGTGTTGTAACTCAGTTCTGTCCGTCAGCAACTGTGATTGCGAGGAAGAACGTGAGATTGAACTCAGTTCTGTCCGTCAGCAACTGCGATTAAGAGGAAGAACGTAGGATTTATTTTCTGATTATTATTGCTTTTGTAATCAGATTCATATTATAGTGTTCCTCTTGGATCTCGAGAATTATCAGAAGGTGAACGTTTGTTTGAACCTTTGATCTCGACATCGAGTCTACCATCTTTGATCAAGTCCCGGGACTAACAATCTCAAAGCAAGATCCTTGTAGATGGAAAACTCCCGTGCTTCTCTCATCGATACCAGCTTTAACAAGTTGGAGAAATTCGACGGAGAACATTTCTAAATCTGGAAGAGGAAGGTCACCCTTAATCTTCAACTCGTGGACGTAGACCATGTGTTGATTGAGGATAAACCGACAATTCCAGAAGGAGGAACTGCCGATGCTATTGCTGCTGCACTCGTCAAGTAGAGCAAATGGAAGAGAGAAAACAGCATCTGTAAACTGCTGATTCTCAATTCTATCGAAGACTCTCTGGCAGAGTCATATTCCAAGAAGGTGAAGGCAAAAGAGATCTGGGATTCTTTGGGTAAGCTATATGAAGATGATGAGAACAGGTCCAAAATCTTCATCGTCGAGAAGTACCACAAGTGGCTTTTCGAAGACGAGATGACGATGCTACCTCAAATAAAGGAATTTCTGAAGTTGCGCCAGAAGTTAGATGACGAGAATATGCCCCTCGTCGACAAGTTTATCGTTGCAGGGATAGTCTCGAAACTTTCTGGTGGTTGGAGCAACTTCTATGCTAAAATGTATCGAAAGAAGCTGGACATTAGCTTGGAAGATCTTCTATAAGAGGTCCACGTTGAGGACGAAATGCAATCTCAATAGAAGATGGACTCTCTGTCCAAACAACTGGCTAAGGCCAACTTGGTGCAGAAAAGAGAGTTCAAGGGGAAGCAGGTGGCTTCTCATCACAAGAAGAAGGACTCCACTAATCTGAAAGTTAAGGGTCCTTCGTTCAAGCAACAGAAGTCCAAGTCCAACGTGACTTGCTTCAACTGTGGCAAGAAGGGCCATTACAAGAGTGAATACAAATCCAAGCCAAAACAATCTGAGCAAGGTGAGCCTAGCAAGGTTTCCATGGTTTCTAATATTGTTGCTATGATTTCTCAGGTTACAGCTTTGGAGGCTGACTCTGACTGGTGGATAGAAACTGGTACGACCTGCCATGTCTGCTTTGGCAAGGAATGGTTCGTCACATACCAGCCAAGTTCTGAGAAAGTTATCATGGCGAACCAAGTCCAAGCTGAAGTTTTGGGTATCGGAACTGTGTGTAATGCCCCACTTCACACAGTGCATTATGATGAGTCGTTGCTCGAAGAGTTGTGTTGACCCGATGAGGTATCGATGCAAATCGATGCAAGTATTGCATTGGCCACAGGTAAGCTTTGAGTCAATTTGAATCTATGAGTCGAATCGATACAAAGGATAAGTCCCGTTTGAGCAAGTGTTGATGTTAGTTGATCTGGTGTACAGGCTATGCCTTTATGCTGGATTACGGATGATGGCATAGGCACTATAGGCCAAATCAACCGAGTGGTTCGAAGGAATGGCTAAGTCCGAGAGTTAGCTATGCGACCAAGTTATGGAAGTGAGCCGCTTCAGCTCGGCGGAACGACAAGGCGTATCGGCTTAAGGTGGGCGGGTTTTTGACTCTCTCTCCCTATTCCTTCACGTATAATAAAACATATCATTGTATGCATAAGATGTTATCGAGTTAGCGAGCGTGGCTCGGCGAGTAAGTATTGTAACGCCCCAATCCCAAAATACTTAGGACTAGGTACGTATCCATGCCAGCTGCATACATAAAAAGTACCCTCCAATATATGTAAACCTTGTATGTATACATAAGCTGTAAAATACAGTAGAACCATAATAACTAAATCTCATCCAATAGATAAATAAATGATATAAAAGCAACTTTAAATTTGTCATGTATACAATCGTTGGGCGGAGACAAAGTCCACTACCAACTATCTCAAATAAAATGTACAAGAAGTGATCGATAAAATAACGAGACGAACCAAGCACAACCGTCTTTGAAAGAATGGAGAGGATCACGGCCTTGGCTAGAACACCTGCAAAATCACAGAAGCACACAGCTGGAGAGATAACCAGGTCCTCAGAGGGACGTAACAAGATACACAAAGAACATGCCACAATAAACTGAATATATATAATGTGTCACAAACAGAAATAAGTGACAAGATGACAATAAGGTAATCTAACCGTACTACAGCATTTATACAGTTAAGAACAAACCTCCAACGCATGGGCACTCTAGCTCAGTAGCAGTAATCTCAGGTATGGCCCATCAGGATACTAGGGACCTCAAAGCATAACATTCATCGAATGTCAGAGGCCAGCAGTAAATCAGTATCAGGGTCCAGGACCGTATCTCCCGCGGAGATAACCGGCAATAGGGAAGTGCATACTTGGCCCATACGTCAAGGAACTGTTCTTCCCACCCAATGCCTAACAGAGTCACATCCATGTCTCATATACCTCTACTAACTGCTAAGTCTCCTAACTGCCTCTATTAGAAGTTAGCCCTAACGCATGCATATGGGAGATCAGCCCACACGCAAGAACCTCTACATGCTATCATCTCACATATCATCGTGGTACAACTGTGTCAAGGTATATGCAATATACTACAAACGGTAGTCTCTTAACTCTAGGTCCACATGCAATCAAAGGATAATAACAAATTATATCTAATATCACTGAGCAGACAATAAATCAGGAATGGTAAGAACTGGAAATAAATGAATAGTATATGTAATAAAATGCAACTGAATATAAATATAATGGCAAGGTACCTTGCCTGAGGTTATGTGCAAAAGAGAATAATCCAGTAGCTCGAACAGACCAATAAACGAAGCAAGAAAAGCCAAATGCCACAGATGACTCCGAATGCTACAACAAACATCACGAACGAGGTTGGAATAAAAATATGCCTAGGAAATGCTTGTCCAAAAGTCAAATTCTGGAACAGGGGCAATTTCATAATTTTGGATCAAAACGATGTCCGCCGTTGGACCTGCTTTGCACCGAAATGCGTGCCAATATCTACGGTCTCTAAAGTCGTCAAAGTACATGTCTACTATTTGTTTTGATGAAACGAACCCAACGGTATGTCCAATTTTGGATTCCGGTGGGCTGTGCACAAAATTGCCCGTTGAGTGGGATTGTGGGCCCGCCAAAATAGCGTCCCGATCAACGCCCTCAGAATTGGACCAAACTTGGCTCACTGGACCAAAAAATATTTCGAGTCCAATGTCGTAAGTTTCATCGCGATATGATGAGTGTGCACAAAGTTGTGACTTAATTTGCAAAGGGCCGATACGGGGTATCTCGACGAATATGCACTGATTTCGTCGCACACATGCAACGAAATCGGCTTCCGTCAGTTCCAACACGTCGACAACATCCATATGCGCCTTTGATGCATATAGTGCGCGAACCATGTCACCCGGTTTGTCGGGGCGCACGCCGTATCAGATGTTTTTCCACTTTTTGAAAACAAATTTAAACTTTTTCGTGAAACTTTAACAACGTGTAACTTTTGAAACACTAGATGAAAAGTGAATCCAGAAGGTGCGTTACAATCTTGGTTATGTTGTCTTTGACTGACTTTAATTAGTTTTACGAAAGTTTAATGGACAGCGAGAAAGGTGGCCGACAAGTTGGTGTTTCAAAACAGTTTTTAATATTTCAGTAAAGTGGTTTTTCTCCAACTTCGTCTCGATTTTTGAACAAGTTGGATGGCCATGTCGAAATCCACCTGGGAAATCTTGAAAAGGGTCATGTGGGCTTTCTACACGAATTTACGAATCTAAAAACGGACTAGAATCGAGAGAGAAATCAAACGGGGAAGTTGGGTACCTTAAAGTGGGAATCTGTTGTTGTTGTTGTCATTGTCGTTTCCGTCGCCGCTGTCGTGGGGTATTGCTGTGCTAGCGGGGAGGAGGAGTTGCCGACGGTGGAGGAGAGAGGAGGAGGAAAGTGGAGGAAGAAATTTAGGGTTTTTCCAAAACATATATATATATATATATATATATATATATATATATATATATATATATATATGAATGTATATATATACAAATAAAATTGGGGGGGTTCGGCCAAAACGTACTACTGCTGCTGTTTTGCGTGTATAAAGGGGGTCGGCCCCTTCCTTATTACAGCTACTGCTGTTTATTAAACGTGGGTCCCCTCCCCCTCCTTTGATATATATAGGCAATAAGTCATGGCCGCCCACTTGGGCCGACCAAGTGACTAATTTTTTTTTTTTTTTAACAAATCTTGTCCACAACATATATATATATATATATATATATATATATATATATATATATATATAAATATATATATATAAATATATATATATATATATTATATTATATTATATTATATATCCATGGCATATAGCACCTTCAAGCTGCTGTAGTTAGCGTAGGTGGTGGGGGGTCGACCCCACCACTTGTTTTTTTTCCTCCTTCTTTTCTTTTCTTTTATCTAAATCCATAATATATATCATATATATATATATAATATATATATATATAAAATATATATATATATATATATATATATATATATATATATATATATTTGTTATATATATATATATATATATATATATATATATATATATATAACAAATATATATATATAAAAAAAAAAAAAATATAACAAATATATATATATATATATATATATATATATATATATATATATATATATATATATATATATATATATATATGTATGTATATATCCAAAAAAAAAAAAAAAAATGTATGTATATATCCCAAAATACATCAAAAATTTATTTAAATCCAAATATTATTTAAAAGTCAACTATCCAATTATTTAATCTATTTGACCATATATATATATATATATATATATATATATATATATATATATATATATATAGATATATATATATATTATATATATACATTTAAATATATTTACGTATCTATATATTTAATAACCATGTATATATATATATATATATATATATATATATATATATATATATATATATATATATATATATATATATATATATATATATATATGCATATTGCATATATACATAAATCTATTTAAAAATTTAAATATCAAATTAAATATTATCTACCCAATTATTTAATATATTTACACATATCTACATATAAATAAAATTCAAATCGCAATAAATCAACTAAAAATAACAATAATATATATATAGAATATTCATGTTATTAAATCTCCACAAAATAACTTTAATAATAATAAATTAATAAAATCGTCCCAATGGGTGAACTTTACTGCTCACCCATGTATGGGTCCAGAAAATTGTACCATCTTGTAAAATATTATTTTATTAATAAAACATAAATTTTGTACCAAAATCCAATAAATATTCAATCAAGTTTCAAAATTATTTAAAACATTTGCACACACATGAAATGTTCCTACATGGCCATCTTAGTCACCCCACATGCTCACATGGGCTTAAATTTTGTTCAGGCCCTATTCGGGCTGAATTGGCCAAACTGGGTCATCAAAAAATATAAATAAAACCATAAATTGTATAAATTCATTTTAAGTCTAATCAAATAATAAAAATAATTAAAAAAGTAGGGGTTTTACATCCTACCCCACTTACAAGAATTTAATCCTCGAAATTTAGGATGAATAGGGTAGATAGGGTTGAGGGATATGAAGAGTTCGTCAATACCAAAATACAGTTAAATTTTTGGATGAGGCGATAAAACGACGTTCAACACCACCATGCAATAGAAAATTGTGGAGTCGACATATAGAAAAATATATCACGGTTATGGAGTTCAAATAAGGATTGCTAGTGAAGGTAACAAGATTTTAAATATCCAAATTAGAGAACAGTAAGGAATTGAGCAGACCAAAGATAATAAATTAGACATTCGGGAGATATGGTTCCTTAAGGGAGAACTGGATCCTAATTGTCTTGGTCGGGGGTTTGATTTAGTGGACGATTAGAATTATTCCTGAGTGCTTCAGAATAATTGGGAGGACACGATAACAATTCTATGGTTGAGAAAATAAGGAGTAGTTAAAGGCGAGGATATAGCCACATGAGTCAGTCGGTGGCTATCTACATTTGTGTTTAAATAACTGATAGGGCAACCAGAGATGATACCTTGAGTCTATCTTAGCAAGTACAGTGCCCTGTCTTTCCAAAATAAGTAAAAGACAAGAACAACAAAGGTTTCAAAGACGGTGTTATAAATTGAGTACGAATTACGGGGTTCATAGACGGCAAATATAATTCAAAAGAGAATTGTCAAGACGGTCGCGGATGAGACTCTAAGGCAAGTTTAACTATGTCTCCATCCGCGTAGAATAAGTTATGATAAGCGAACTAAAGTGCAATAGGTTGATCAGACCATCATGCACCGGTTCTGATTAGACAATATGTTAGTGGTTGCACCCAATAAAATATGTCATGATCAAGCTTGATAACGAAATAAGCTTGCAAAAACTGAAGCTACATTAGCAGCATGGGATAGTCAAAATATGTGCAAGGGAGGTACTGATGAAGGAAATTAAATAGTCCCGGATCTTTTAAAATCAAGGCTCGCCCGAAGTGTGGGCCTATACAGTTGTCCTAGTATTTATTTATTTATGGCTTGGTAGACTAGATAAGGTAGGGTCCTCTGAATTTAGAGTCTAAGTGAACTTACCAATGTGGTTCACAAGGAAAAAGGTTTGTTAGGTGGTGAGGTATTCTACCCAACTTACAAGAGTTAAACTAGTAGTGTGATGGGACAATGGATCAAGTATTCAAGATAAAGCACAATTTTAAGCATTTAAGAAATTATGTAGAAAAAAAATCACATATCGGGTCGGAAGAATTGAGTCGAGGTTGAATCCCTATCCGTAGTCAAAAAAAATATATCGGTATCATGGTAAAGATTATAGTTTGGCCATTTTGACCATAAGGTAATATCAAGAAATAGAGTACAAGAAGATGGGTATTAGTGGGACATGATATATCTACATGAAGGTGGGCTTGTCTAGGCCTTACATATGAAATTTATTGGAAGGAAAAGTCTAGTGTTGTGCTCCAAATATCCAAGTCACGGTAAGGAACGCCAGAAGATTAAAAATTATAACACCCAATTTTCCAGATGAGGGTAATTTTAAAATTTTGTAATTATAATTATTATTTATTGATTATTATTTCATATTATGATTTTTGGTGATTTTTAATCATTTTTAAACTATTTAAAATTATGACTTGTGATTTTGACATTTTACTATTGTTTGGTTTTAATTTCGAGGAATTTGTCACCCTAGTTTTTAGGAACAGGAGTATTTTTATCATTTTGTATTTTTAAAATATTTTTGAAATTTATTTTATTATTTATGATATTGTTTTGGGGTTATTTGAGTCGGGTTCGAATTTCAACTCAATCCGACTTGAAACGGGGACCCGGGGGTAGTTGACTCTAGTGGGACCCACACACTAGTTAGGCATGGCCCACATGATATTAATTTTAGTCCACATGATAGATATATTTTAGTTAGAGGTTAGACTAATTATTATGGATAAGGTTAGTGTGATTAGAGACTTTAGAATGACTAATTTAGCCCCAACCAATTAGCCCTTTCCTAATACTCATAGAATAGGTTAGTGGGGGCATTTTGGACCTTAATAATAGGACAAATAGCCCCATATGGCCAGCCACTTTGGGAGAGGATAGGCTCAAGTTCATTTCATTATTCTCATCCACACTCTTTCTCTTGTTCTTCCCCAAATTTCTAGAGAGCAATCCCTAGCAATTTCTCCACCAAATCCTTCCATTTCGCCACCAAATCTTCTTCTTTCCTTCTCCATTCTAGCCAAGAAGGAAGCTACCCAAGTTTGGAAGGATTCGGAGCTCGTTCATGTCCTTTTGAAATCTCAACGTGTCGGCGTCGCTTCGGGAAGGCTTTTCTTCGATTCGATCTACCGGGAGGTATAAATCCCCTCTTTTTTTCATTTCTTCATGCATATAGGTCTATTTTGAACCCATAGGAATGACCTCCATGGTTGTATCTCTATTTGTGTCCATTTCATGTCCATTTGGAGGTCATAGGAGTGTCATTTGTGTTGTGTTTGTGTCCATGTGGGAAAATCCCAAATTTGGACACACTATGTGTTGTTGTTACGTATGAATGAATTATTACATGTTTAATCTCATATTTTTGTATTGGAGATGTGTTCTATAGTGTCTCATATATATATATATATTAGTGTAGAGAGTGAGTTCTTGATATATTATGTTATATACTTGTGCTCTTTTGTCTTAAACTACCTAAATCCGTCATGATTTTTATCCACATTTTTAATTTCAGCCCTAACTTTGAAATGTCATAACTTCTAGCTCAAAGTTCAGTTTAATCTTCCGTTTTTTTAAAAGAAGTGTATTGAAGTTAGGTTTCCAAAAACATGTATTAATAGGCCTAATTCTTTCTCTAACTTTCTGGAGAATTATTTGAGTGTCAGTTGTATGAAAGACAAATGCGTTCTCGGTGTTTTCGCGATTCCGGGAGTTTCCGAAAACGAAAACGCGATCTGTTTGAAGTTTCAGAAAGCTAACACATAGATCTATAACATACTTTAATCCTAAATTTTAATTCATGCTGAGATGGTACAGTATTGATTATTAGTAGGAGTTACTATTCGGCATATGCATTTTATGCACCCTTGTGTGTAATATAATGTTCTATTTGATTTTAACCCATGTTAATGTATATACATTATGTAATTAAATAGAGAATAAAAGAATGAGTAAATGTTTAAATAAATGATGTATAAGGTATAAGTATCCTATCTAATGTAAGCATGTATAAGTATGGCTTGTAATGAATATATAGGTTCCATAGTATGTAATGTATGGTGCATATAGTAGTGCAAGAGAATAAATAAATGGTGAATGAATGCAAGCATGAATGTAATGTAATAATAGATGTAATGTATGCAATATACAAGTTAATGAGATGTAATGTTCTATGTTAACACAAATCCTATATTACCTCATGTACCCCCTTACACTATGTTGACACTATCATACTTGACACATTGTTCACTTACACTTTGACACTCTTTGATATGTATACACTATGTATGCCCATTTAACCCTCACTTGCCCCTTTGCCATGTTCACATACACACACATAGCCTCTTAAATAAGTATTTATGAATACAGTTAACTTAGCTATGTATGTATTATATATGTTAGCATATTGTGTTGTAATATATAAGTTTATATAACCATTTGAAATGCCATGATTATAGACCTAATATTGAATACCAATATATGCATGTGTATATATGTGTAGACATATATAGCTTAAAGTAATAGATTACCTAGTGTATATCCAATGTGAATTCTTGCCTATTTGAGTATTGAATAATTGCATGCTATATAGAGTTGGGTGTATGTTGGCTTATATAGCCATGTATTGATGTGTGCTTGCTAGGATAGCCTTGGTTAGGCTTAGTAAGACTTGTCTGGGTTAGGTTGACCTAATTTGACTAGTGTGGTTGACTAGAGTTGACCAAGTGTTGACTTTAGTCTAGATTGACCTAGAATCATGTAGAATGCATAATAGACTTCATTATATCATTTTAGACTTGTTATGACTTGTGTTGCTCTAACTAGGAGTCAGGTACCTCGTCGCGGACAGTACATTTATTTCAGACATTCAGATACGAGGCGAGTACATTCTTTGACCGTTTTATACTTGTCTGAATTTATATTCTTGCTCTAGATTACTGTACTTGATGCTGACACGATCATTATCACGGATTGTTACTATGTGGATCTTCTTCTGAGATGTTATCTCCTTGTATTCACTAAATACATATTATGATGTGCGTTTCACTTACATATTATATTTATTGAATACCCTTATCATTGTACACTCATTGTGCATATTGTACTCTCATTATCACATTGAGCCATTGTACAAGCCATTGTACAAGCCATTGTACAAGCCATTATATAAGCCATTGTACAAGCCATTGTATAAGGTAACGTAACTGAATTGGATCCTTGTGTATTGATTGGGGAAGGAGAGTAAAATTGGTTATGTGAACAATCCTATTGTATAAGAAATTGTATATGTCCATTGTACACCCACGTACAAAGAAGTCCCATTTTTATTGTATAACCTAACTCGTTTACATAACCATATTGTACTCTAAATCACAGTAGGCTTACAGTTCTTACTTATCATATTTAGATATTTCTTGTTATCAAATCTCTACTGTTTTTCATATACTTCTTTCTTTCAGCGTTTCATGTACCTTACTCTATTGCATGCTTTATATTTCCTAACATGATATGAACTGCGTGAGATGTTTTGTGCTCGCTCCCGTCCTGACTGGACCTGTTAAAAATTTTACAGAGGATGATGAGGAACCCTGCACCCTTACTTGGAGTTTGCCTAGTTGACACTCGCGACCTGGACCCCTGGGGAGGTTCAGGCAGCTACTCAGGATGATACCTTGTATAGTATAGATAGCTTAGACTGTCCTTTCTTTTCATGTTTAGCTGTTGTCTTATTTTCAGAGTTGTATATTTTAGAGATGTTGAGACTTTGTTATTTCTTTCTGCTATACCTCAGTTGAGGATTTTTTATCTATTTCTATCATGCTATATTCTACCTTAGATTGTGATTGAGTTGTACCTCTGTGTTGGCCTCCTTCTGGAGAGTATATTTTATGTTATGTAGTTATAGTTTATGACCTAGAACAGCGTTCTACCGTCGACACTGCAGCGTAGATTGGACGTTGTTACGTTCTCGTACCCTCGCGGTGGGTACGGGTCGTGACACGTTTTTAGTGGTGGCCCATGCAGGTCGAGTTTATGTAGTGGTATTCGAACTAGGGTATCACTACAGCCTGCAGTAGGAATAGAATATTTTTGGAGGTACTCAATCACATTAGGAAAAACTCTTAATCCGATTCCTTTTGTCAATAATTGTTGCTTATTGACTTCCCTTGAATATAAACTGTTCTTCTTGAATTTTTGCTTCATTCTCAGAAATTGCTTCTTGTTTTGATCTGTCTTCATGATGGTTATGAAGACACGATCTTTTCGCTTCGGTTCAGGGGATACTATCGAGAGGCTGGCCACCTCTCGTCCTGTTCATCAGGGCCTCGAGACTGCAGCTTCTGTTGTGCCGACTCAGGTTGGCATTTCTTCTATATTGGAGGTGCACCTCCGTCTGTACAAAGATTTTTCCCTTCATTTCTGGTTTCTCTCAGCAGCAGCGATTTGTGCAGCATCAGCATCAGAGGTTTGTGCAGTATCAGCATCAGGCTGGAGAAAACCAGCAGGGCGAGCTATCGTCAGGACAGTCGAGGATGCACAGACCGTTGGAGATCTTGCTGCAAGTTTCGTTTTTCTCAATTCCATTCCCGCAATTGTCTTTTATAATTACCTTGAAATCCGATTCCATCTGTTCCTTGTTGATTGATTAATTTTGTCATGTTACTCTTTTGTTATGTTTATTTTTTTCTTCTGAGAAAATCATATGGGCTAGGTCGCCTAAATCATGGTATCTAGAACCTCGATAGTCGTGTTAGTTGGCATAGTGAGGACATGTAGTCAGATTTTGGATGTATTCTCGGGTATGGAAATTTAAGGTTTTTACCGTCGCATGCGGCAGTGCGAAAATTTTAAATACCATGAACCTAGAGGTATGTACCTTAGTCAAGGAATCTGTGATTATCGTAGTCTTGCTCACTAGCATGATGAAGACTCTGGACAACATGATTTTGGACAGACGCATATGATTAACAGATTGTATCTTGAGAAGGTTTAAACATTATACCCTTTTGATTGTTATAAATGACTTAGGAGTAGGGATATTTAGTTTTGTAGAGCTTATTCATAGGTAGTTCCTTCATAGTATAATGGTTTGATGATTTGTAGAGTGCCTGTACCCTAGAGGTGATCGTTAGCATTGGTGTTAGAATAGTAACCCATTGCAGATAATTCTCCTGTTATCTATAATACCAACCAGTTACACATAGGATGTTAGTATGCCTTACATCCTTGATGATTATTACTACCTTTCCTTACCTTTTTCAGTGAGGTACCCATGACCAGAGCCTGCCTTTGAGTATAGTTGTAGTTTCACCTAAGACCGAGAGGTTTATTTGCATAGATAGATTGCAGATGATATTGGCATATGGGATATAGGTTAGTTGGTATCTATAGGCCATTATTGTATAGGGTTATAAACATGTTGTTTAGCCTATACTTGGTTCAGTTTTCCATTTTAGTTAAGTTCCCTTCATATTGTGTTCCTTTGTATTGATCACCGTTATAGGCAGTGTGCAGACCCTTCACTAGATACCATGTCCCCTTGATTCATACCATTCATCCTTAGCCTAGTTCTAAGCATTGTTTCAGACCCTTATAAGTTTAGTCTGCCTTAACCCTTGGTTGATCAGTCATTTATATATATAGATGATATACTTAGGATATATGTTATGGGTTGTTGTTCTTGAGCATATATATATATATATATATATATATATATATGTGGCATTTGGTATTCATGTGCTTAGCTTGTAGGTATTTAGCTATAGGTGACTTTATAGGATTGAAAAGTTAAGAGCTAGTCTATTATAGAGTTTCTATTTTGCTAAATTCTAGTTGCCAACACCTAAATAGCTAGCATAGGTAAAACCCTAAGAAGTTGACCAGTTGATGACCAAGTACTTGGATGTTGAGAAATTGACTAGTGATTGATCCTTGACTATGTTTGACATAGAAGGGGGTGCGATCATCTTAATTTCGAGGACGAAATTTTTATAAGGTGGGTAGGATTGTAACACCCAGTTTTCCAGATGAGGGTAATTTTAAAATTTGTAATTATAATTACTATTTATTGATTATTATTTCATATTATAATTTTTGGTGATTTTTAATCATTTTTAAACTATTTAAAATTATGATTTGTGATTTTGACATTTTACTATTGTTTGGTTTTAATTTCGAGGAATTTGTCACCCCCTGTTTTCAGGAACAGGAGTATTTTTGTCATTTTGTATTTTTGAAATATTTTTGAAATTTATTTTATTATTTATGATATTGTTTTGGGGTTATTTGAGTCGGGTTCGAATTTCAACTCAATCCGACTTGAAACGGGGACCCGGGGGTAGTTGACTCTAGTGGGACCCACACACTAGTTAGGCATGGCCCACATGATATTAATTTTAGTCCACATGATAGAAATATTTTAGTTAGAGGTTAGACTAATTATTATGGATAAGGTTAGTATGATTAGAGACTTTAGAATGGCTAATTTAGCCCCAACCAATTAGCCCTTTCCTAATACTCATAGAATAGGTTAGTGGGGGCATTTTGGACCTTACCATAATAGGAAAAATAGCCCCATATGGCCAGCCACTTTGGGAGAGGATAGGCTCAAGTTCATTTCATTATTCTCATCCACACTCTCTCTCTCTCTTGTTCTTTTCCAAATTTCTAGAGAGCAATCCCTAGCAATTTCTCCACCAAATCCTTCCATTTCTCCACCAAATCCTTCCATTTCGCCACCAAATCTTCTTCTTTTCTTCTCCATTATAGCTAAGGAGGAAGCTACCCAAGTTTGGGAGGATTCGGAGCTCGTTCATGTCCTTTTGGAATCTCTACGGTCGGTGTCGCTCCGGGAAGGCTTTTCTTCGATTCGATCTACCGGGAGGTATAAATCCCCTCTCCTTTTCATGTCTTCATGCATATAGGTCTATTTTGAACCTATAGTTATGACTCCCATGGTTGTATCTCTATTTGTGTCCATTTCGTGTCGATTTGGAGGTCATAGGAGTGTCATTTGTGATTGTGTTTGTGTCCATGTGGGAAAATTCCAAATTTGGACACACTATGTGTTGTTGTTATGTATGAATGAATTATTACATGTTTAATCTCATATTTTTGTATTGGAGATGTGTTCTATAGTGTCTCATATATATATATTAGTGTAGAGAGTGAGTTCTTGATATATTATGTTATATACTTGTGCTCTTTTGTCTCAAACTACCTAAATATTGGAGATGACGGTAGGCTTACATGTTATATTTTGGAGATGACGGTAGGCTTACAGTTCTTACTTATCATATTTAGATATTTCCTGTTATCAAATCTCTACTGTTTTTTATATACTTCTTTCTTTCAGCGTTTCATGTACCTTACTCCATTGCATGCTTTATATTTCCTAACATGATATGAACTGCGTGAGATGTTTTGTGCTCGCTCCCATCCTGATTGGACCTGTTGAAAATTTTACAGAGGATGATGAGGAACCCTGCACCCTTACTTGGAGTTTGCCTAGTTGACACTCGCGACCTGGACCCCTGGGGAGGTTCAGGCAGCTGCTCAGGATGATACCTTGTATAGTGTAGATAGCTCAGACTGTCCTTTTTTTTCATGTTTAGCTGTTGTCTTATTTTCAGAGTTGTATATTTTAGAGATGTTGAGACTTTGTTATTTCTTTCTGCTGTACCTCAGTTGAGGATTTTTTATCTATTTCCATCATGCTACATTCTACCTTAGATTGTGATTGAGTTGTACCTCTGTGTTGGCCTCCTTCTGGAGAGTATATTTCATGTTATGTAGTTATAGTTCATGACCTAGAATAGTGTTCTACTGCCGACACTGCGGCGTAGGCTGGGGGTTGTTACGTTCTCGTACCCTCACTGTGGGTGCGGGTCGTGACAAAAATAGAAAGTGGGAGTTCACGAGGTGATAATTAATGTACAAAAATGAAGAAGATCAAGTTAAAGCATGAAATAAAATTAATTAGAGAATCCGATAAAATCATTTAGGGACATAGTTCTAGAGAGAGGATAGTCCATTAGATGAATACAGTTAAGGAACCATTAACTAATTATTATTCAAAATGCAAGTGGGTTAGAAGGTCGTAATTAAAAGATCTAGAATTGAAGGAAGGTCGAGTAAGCTAAGGTGAAAATACAGTCACATAGCTGGGTAGATGACTAACAAAACTTGTGTATATACTACTATCATGGTCATGAGTGACATGGCAATTAGTGTGGAATACTCAGTAGGATTATCTTGGGGCCTACCATTAAAATTTCAACTCGAGTTTCCTCCAAAAAAATTTCAAAAATAAACTTTCAAAATTAAACCACCAAAATTTGTATTCACTCCAATCCGTTCAAATTCATCAATAAAAATTTAAATCACTCTCATAAATCTCAAAGCAAAATTTTATCACGTTACTACTAACCCTTTCCAAAATTAACGTTTAAATTCAACTATTTAACTCAAGCGTTCATAATTTACGAATCCATAAAAATTTCACAATCAATCAAAAATTTAACACTCTAAATTTTTTAAATAACTCATAATAAAATACTTAGCATATTAAAAGCAATCTCAAAAATTAAGTTCAATGCTATCATCAATTTTAACTTCTATTCATGCTAAGTTATTCCAACAAAATCACAACTTTTAAATGGTAACTTACTTTAATCAATCAAAATAACCTTTTATCACATCAATTCGAAATTCTCCTAAAAATTTTAATATTAGCAATCCCTCATTAAACTAAATTTTCAATTAATCTTTATCAGTCAAAATCTTTTTTTTTACAAATAAATCTAAATAGATTTGTAAATCCTAAATCATAAGACACCATTTAAAATAAAAATTTCTCAAAATCGCTTTCATAACTTTTAAATATTTAAACCAAAATTCACCGTCATTACTTCCACTTAAAATTCAAAATTTACTAATCACGAAAATTACAAGTTGTACAACTCAAATTTAAATAATTCCTATGGCCATTTTTAAAAGCTAAGACCATTTTCAAACCAAGTTTACAACTGTTCATGGGTGTATAACTATAATACAATAAATCATAAACATTAAAACTCAAAAATTTAATAAATTTTATATTTGTTCAAAGATGTATATCTATCACCCAAAACTCATAAATATCACAACTTGAAAAGCAAATCGATTTTTACACTTGTGCAAAGATGTATAAATATAACCCAATAAATCATAAATATCAAATCTCAAAAAGCCAATCAATGGTATAAAGATTCTAGCTATTTTTTTTTCTTTCTCTCCTTCCTGCAGTATCAATCCTATGGTGTTTACTAATTAGAAATCTCAAGATTAAAACCTTTCTTGGTAGTATCCTACTTTACAAATTACTAATCATTAAATCACACTTTTTAAAAAAAGAAACTTTTAACTCAATTAGAGTCTTAAATGTATTCCAATTGCCAATATAACCCTTCTAGCCATGTGTTTGACCTATGAGCATATACTAGTGTAGTCATCTTCCTAGTTGACACTAAGCACAAAAATAAGAATCAACGGTAGAAAGGAATCAAGCAAGATGCAGTTCAAGAAGGTCAAACAAGAGTTCAAAAATTGAAGCCAAGGGAAGAGGTCAAGCTGTATGGATGAGATTTCTAGATTCTAATCCTATGTTGCAGGCTCACATAGGTACAATTATGTAATCGAAGTGACCAACTCGACCTGCATGGGCCACCACAAAAATATGTAACGCCCCAGTCCCAAAATACTTAGGACTAGGTACGTATCCATGCCAGCTGCATACATACAAAGTACCCTCCAATATATGGAAACCTTGTATGTATATATAAGCTGTAAAATGCAGTAGAACCATAATAACTAAATCTCATCCAATAGATAAATAAATGATATAAAAGCAACTTTGAATTTGTCATGTATACAATCGTTGGGCAGAGACAAAGTCCACTACCAACTATCTTAAATAAAATGTACAAGAAGTGATCGATAAAATAACGAGATGAACCAAGCGCAACCGTCTTTGAAAGAATGGAGAGGATCACGGCCTTGGCTAGAACACCTGCAAAATCACAGAAGCACACACCTAGAGAGATAACCAGGTCCTCAGAGGGACGTAACAAGATACACAAAGAACATGCCACAATAAACTGAATATATATAATGTGTCACAAACCGAAAAAAGTGACAAGACGACAATAAGGTAATCTAACCGTACTACAGTGTTTATGTAGTTAAGAACAAACCTCCAACGCATGGGCACTCTGGCTCAGTAGCAGTAATCTCAGGTATGGCCTATTAGGATACCAGGGACCTCAAAGCATAATATTCATCGAATGTCAGAGGCCAGCAGTATTAGGATCTAGGATCGTATCTTCCGCGGAGATAACCGACAATAGGGAAGTGCATACTTGGCCCATACGTCAAGGAACTGTTCTTCCCACCTAATGCCTAACAGAGTCACATCCATGTCTCATATACCTCTACTAACTGCTAAGTCTCCTAACATGCCTCTATTAGCAGTTAGCCCTAACGCATGCATATGGGAGATCAGTCCACATGCAAGAACCTCTACATGCTACTCATCTCACACATCCTCGTGGTACAACTATGTCAAGGTATATGCAATATACTACAAATGGTAGTCTCTTAACTCTAGGTCCCATGCAATCAAAGGATAATAACAACGTATATCTAATATCACTGAGTAGACAATAAATCAGGAACAGTAAGAACTGGAAATAAATGAACAGTGATATGTAATAAAATGCAACTGAATATAAACAGTATAATGGCAAGGTATCTTGCCTGAGGTTATGTGCAAAAGAGAATAATCTAGTAGCTCGAACAGACCAATAAACGAAGCAAGAAAAGCCAAATGTCGCAGATGACTCCGGATGCTGCAACAAACATCACGAACGAGTTTGGAATAAAATATATGCCTAGGAAACGCCTTTCTAAAAGTCAAATTCTGGAACATGGGCAATTTTATAATTTCGGATCAAAACGATGTCCGCCGATGAACCCGCTTTGCACCAAAATGCGTGCCAATATTTATGGTCTCTAAAGTCGTCAAACTACATGTCTATAGATTTGTTTTGATGAGACAAACCCAATGGTATGTCCAATTTTGGATTCCGGTGGGTTATGCACAAAATTGCCCGTTGAGTGGGATTGTGGGCCCGCCAAAATAGCGTCCCGATCAACGGCCTCAGAATCAGACCAAACTTGGCTCACAGGACCAAAAAAATATTTCGAGTCCAATGGCGCAAGTTTCATCGCGATATGATGAGTGTGCACAAAGTTGTAACTTAATTTGCAAAGGGCCGATACGGGGTATCTCGACGAATACGCACTGATTTCGTTGCACATACAACTAAATCGGGTTTCGTCAGTTCCCACACATCGACAACATCCATACGCGCCTTTCGATGCGTATAGTGCGCGACCACGTCACCCGGTTTGTCGGGACACACGCCATATCGGGTGTTTTTCCACTTTTTGAAAACAGAATTTACACTTTTTCGTGAAACTTTAACAACGTGTAACTTTTTACACACTAGATGAAAAGTGAATCCAGAAGGTGCGTTACAATCTTGGTTATGTTGTCTTTGACTGAGTTCAATTATTTTTTACGAAAGTTTAATGGACAGCGAGAAAAGTGCCCGACAAGTTGGTGTTTCAAAACAGTTTTTAATATTTCAGTAAAGTGGTTTTTCTCCAACTTCGTCTCGATTTTTCGAGCAACTTGGATGGCCATGTCGAAATCCACCGGGGGGGATCTCGAAGAGGGTCATGTGGACTTTCTACACGAATTTACGGATCTAAAACGGACTAGAATCGAGAGAGAAATCAAACGGGAAAGTTGGGTACCTTAAAATGGGAATCTGTTGTTGTTGTTGTTGTCGTCGTCTTTTCCATCGCCGCTGTCGCGGGGTATTGCTGTGCTCGCGGGGATGAGGAGTTGCCGACAGTGGAGGAGAGAGGAGGAGGAAAGTGGAGGAAAAATTTTAGGGTTTTTCCAAAACATATATATATATATATATATATATATATATATATATATATATATATATATATATATATATATATATATATATATATATATAATTGGGGGGGTTCGGCCAAAACGTACTACTGCTGGTGTTTTGCGTGTATAAAGGGGGTCGACCCCTTCCTTATTACAGCTACTGCTGTTTAGTAAACGTGGGTCCCCTCCCCCTCCTTTGATATATATAGGCGGCAAGTCATGGCCGCCCACTTGGGCCGACCAAGTGACTAATTTTTGTTTTATTTTTTAACAAATCTTATCCACAACTTATATATATATATATATATATATATATATATATATATATATATATATATATATTTTAATATATATATATATATATATATATATATATATATATATATATATATATATATATATATATATATATATATATCCATGGCATATAGCAGCTTCATGCTGCTGTAGTTGGCGTTGGTGGTGGGGGGTCGGCCCCTCCACTTGCTTTTTTTTCTCTTCTTTTTATCTAAATCCATAATATATATATATATATATATATATATATATATATATATATATATATATATATACATATATATATATATATATATATATATATATATATATCCAAAAATACATCAAAAATTTATTTAAATCCAAATATCATTTAAAAGTCAACTATCCAATTATTTAATCTATTTGACCATATCTATATATATATATATATATATATATATATTTTATATATATATATATATATATATATATATATATATATATATATATATATATATATATATATATATATATAAAATACATTTAAATATATTTACGTATCTATATATTTAATAACCATGTATATATATATATATGCATATATACATAAATCTATTTAAAAATTTAAATACCAAATTAAATATTATCTACCCAATTATTTAATATATTTACACATATCTACATATAAATAAAATTCAAATCGCAATAAATCAACTAAAAATAACAGCAATATATCTATAGAATATTCATGTTTATTAAATCTCCCCAAAATAACTTTAATAATAATAAATTAATAAAATGGTCCCAATAGGTGAACTTTACCGCTCATCCATGTATGGGTCCAGAAAATTGTACCATCTTGTAAAATATTATTTTATTAATAAAACATAAATTTTGTACCAAAAGCCAATAAATATTCAATCAAGTTTCAAAATTATTTAAAATATTTGCACACATATGAAATGTTCCTACATGGCCATCTTGGTCACCCCACATGCTCACATGGGCTTAAATTTTGTTCAGGCCCTGTTCGGACTGAATTGGCCAAACTGGGTCATCAAAAAAAATATAAATAAAACCATAAATTGTATAAATTCATTTTTATGTCTAATCAAATAATAAAAAATAATTAAAAAAATAGGGGTTTTACAAGTGTCTAAATATGCGTTGAACACTAAGGTAGAACATTGAACATTGAACAATCGAAGCGACGTGCATCAAGTGTACGGGTCGCGGTAGGGCAATGATGGTAGAACATTGAGAGACGATATTGAGATGTGCATCATGTGCACGACTTCGAGAACATTGAACACTAGGCGTAGAACATGGATTACGATGCTGAGCGTGCCCTCATGCACGGAAGCTAAGGAATAACTAAGTAACTACAGAACTAGGCTTTGAGAATGATTTACGAATGGTACGCGTTGAATATGAGTATAAGATGACTAAGCCGTTGGACGTCGTACATCAATATGGATGTGTTGGGGCATAACGCCGACGGAGCTCCCCATATGGATGGTGGATTATGTTTATGAGACGCGAATATGTTTATGGTGCGAGACTATATTTATGGAATGGAGGATTGGTTGGAACGATATGATTTGTATGCTATGATACGTATTGTATGGTCAATGGACTCGGATGGCCCGTGCACGGGTACGGCTTCCCTCGGACGGTTACGACCGGGGCACCGGGACCGTTCGGGCTAGGAAGGAATTATGTGTGGTATTTATGGTGCACAACATTCGGACGCATTGCGACCGTCCAGTGTTGTGATAAGCTATAATATCCGTAAGTTTAGGGTCCTTCAGATATTGGGCTAGCAACCCATATCGAAGTAATCGTAGGCTTACACATAAGAGATGCCAAGTCTATTACGATGTGAAACACCGTGACCTTCATATAGTTAGGGCCGGTGGGCTGAGATGAGAGTTGGGTGCAGGCGCAGGGCCTACCACCCTTATGCATATGTTTACGGTTATGATTGGTTTGTTACGCGAATCGTATGATTGCTTATGTAAGTTCTAACCATGGCAGGCTAGGCAAAGAGGAATGGAGATGAGCACGAAATACTATGTTATGTTCATATTATGGCTAACTGTATCTGCTGCAGGAACACGGTGTAGGACACATTTACGATATGTTGCTATACATTGAATATTGCCATGAAACTGATCCTAAGGCTAAATAGAAAGGTCAACAAATAATGATGCATGTTCCACTAAATTTACTTAGTGCTTGGTTTGGGTGCGAACGGTTCTTGATCAGTGCGAAGCGAGGACGAAAGCACTAATCCCCCACTAGTTTATGTGCAGGTTCAGGTATGTTTGGCTCGGGGCGGAGTTGGCTTGGAAGTGCCGAGGCATGGAGTCCTTGGCGTTCAAGAGGAGCTACCGCATAGGCGTTCAGACTTGCGACATGGAGATGTTCGGCCGAAGACTACTTGGTGGCTATAAAGAGACATAATGTATGGAACAATGTAATCCTTTGTGAGCTAAAGGGATCATGAGTGTTGTAGCCAATTGGCATATATGTTGGGCTATTCAGAGCCTTTGTAATCTTCAATTTGTTATCAATGAAAGAGATTCTTATGTTACACTTTGTTTCCTTCCGCTGCTTATGTTACGACTTTGAGATAATCACTATGTGAACCGTTATCTTGCATTGCACGAGCGCAACTTCAGACTCGTGCGGCATCACGCCCCAGCGAGGATGATGATTTGGGTAAAATCTAGCAAGGATGAGCGATTTCCCGGATCGGGGCATGACAAGTTGGTATCAGAGCGGTTCCATCCTTTAGACCGTACATGAATCTCTTTGACCCTCAGTTGCTTCGCTATCAAAATCAGTTGACTCTAAGTTGTTCCCACAACCGCATGGCTCATGGATCTGCTCGACGCTACATTGGATGTTCCATACAATAAGTCTATATTAAGTACATACGTCTGCCACAAGTATGTCGTGACTATCATGCTATCTCCAGGTGCCATCGGAGAACGTTGGTTTCACGAAGTGCAATGAGTTATAAGATGTTGGTTTTCCGAAGTGCAACAAAGTTGCGAGTCGTTGGTTGCATGAAGTGCAACGAGTTATGAAATGTTGGTCGGACGAAGTGCAATGGATATGGTAATGTTAGTTGCATAAAGTGCAATAATATATGTATTTTGGATCGCACGAAATGCAAGAAGTTATGCGTTGTTGGTCGCACGAAGTGCGAGGAGATATGTGTTGTTGGTTGCACGAAGTGCAACGGCTCGATATGTGAGGTGATGCGTGTTATGTTGCTATGCGAACGGTTATGTGTTGTTGGTTGCACGGAGTGCAGCAAATCGTGAATCGTTCGTTGCATCGGTGCAACGAGTCGATAGGGTATGATGTGTGTTGTATGGCTATACGGATGGATAGCGATATGTTGCACGAGATTGAGTAAAGTCCTTAAGTATCGAGAGTAAATTGTTGCACGAGTTGCAAAGAGTAAAATTTGGAAAATTGTGGATGCGATAGTTACGAGTCGAGTTGGTCGCTAAGTTGAGTTTGAGTAGGCGAACTTGTAAGTTGGCCGCATTGAATCGAGTTTCGAAGTAGGTGAACGTACATGTTAGTCGAGTGTTGCGGGTGTAATCGATATGATTGCTAAGATACGGTTAGATTGAATGTGTGTCAAACTTGAGCTAACGCTAGAGCTGGGATCGGAAGGATCGCCATACGGGATAGTTGATTGAGAAATAGATGTCAGACCTCTGCAGAATGTGATGTCGAGTAATGACTCGGTTTCGAGTGGTATATGTAATACCAATTATGCGATCAGTGTAACAAAGTATTGTATTGATAACGATAGGCTCGATCCTGAGTGGTATATGGGATACCACTTAGCGATAGCTATGTTAAGCCATTTGGTGACTTGCGATAGATTTCGTCGAGACGATTATGTCGTTACGATATGTTTGTCCTCAACGGAAGAAGTAGTACCGAGACTCGAGTGGAATGATTTGGTAGAAGTCGATGCAAGTATGCTTCGATGAATTGAGTCGAACGATTATGTGCGAAGTCGTACCTATGGAGGATACGTCGGATGAGAATTTATTAAGTGTAAGTCTAACTATGGTCTAAGCATAGCAAAGGAATGTTACGTTGAGGAAATAGTCAATCCGGTCGAATGTACGTGAGTTAGTACGAAGACTTGTTCAGAACGTGTTGAGTAGGTACGAAGAAATCATACGAACGAATTTGAGTTAGCACAAGGAGTCGGTAGCACGATTTTGAAAGTGCGAGTAGGGATATGAGAATGGATATGTAAATTGGAAATTGTGTTACGATTACGGTAGTTAGTTACAACTGAATGGATCTTGATGCATGCAAGACTTGATTCGTATTCGAGTTCGAATGATAACAGTGATTGCAACGAATTGGAGCTTATGAAAGACAAAGATGTTCAAGTTATGCATATCGACGATGGTATTGAGGCGTATCAAAGACGATACGCAATAACTCGGGGATACTCTGATCGAATGAACAAAAATTATGTTGAACATTGTTGTTGGATGAATAAGATGCAAGTTAAGTTGATGGCAGTTGGATGATGACGGTAGGAACGCTTCGGAGAATTGGAAAGTGGATGTGTATTACTTGGATGAAAACGAAAGTGTCTGGATTGCTTCGTGGATCATCACTATGTTGACATTCTTGTCTTGAGCGAGCGCAACACCAGTCTCGCACATGCATCACATCAAATTAGGACGATCATTCCGCATGAGCGCTGGTATGGTAATTCATCTAGCGGTGATGATCGAACTTGCAAGGCATGGCAAATTGGATTCGACTTGTGGTTTGATGCAAACGTTGTTCGAGAATGGTTTTGATGAGTATGGAATGTGTCAGACTATGATCACGAATAGGTCAACTCAGACTTGAGGCGAGTAGATGTCATACGACTGGCGAAGATAGTTGGCGGCATGCAATGTGCATAAGTGATTCGAGTATTTAATGACGCATAAGTTGCGCGGGGCTAGATAAATTATGGATTGGTATGTCGGATTGGGTAAAGTTCTATAGAAATTATCGGGAATTGATTTGGCTCAGCGATAGGATATAGCATGGTTCGTTTTAACAGTCCCTCGTTGATAATCTTCAATTATCGAACGTAGTTCGGGATAGATGACCCTAGAAGACTTGACCGCCAAATCAAATGAATGTCGAAGTCCCATAGGATGACCCTAAAGAAGTCGCATAAGAAATTTGTCGAGGATAAGGAATGATGTAGTGCATGTTGAGGATAAGTCTAAGCGAGTGAGTATCACATTTCAAAAGTTAGCGAGTAGCCTTCGACTAGATCGATACGGCTAGAAAAACTTATGATCGATCGAATGAGTGCGTAAGTAGACTTGGTTGGTCGATGGTCGAATAGATGTTGAGGAACGTGCTTAGCGTAGTGACCCGGTAAGGCGATTGTAAGAATTATGCAATGCACGAGGGCGACGAAAAGTAGAACGAGAAAATTGGTGTCGTAGATCGGTTTGAGTAACGGTTAGGCTATGCGTGTTGAGTGCGCTATCTATGTTTCAAAACGAACTAGTCGGGATTGATTCGAGGATCGAGTAAAGGATTCGTAATCGGTCGAGGATGGGAGATGGACGTATCGTAAGAGACCATGGGTCAGAAAGATGATTGCCTTTGAGCATCATGGACTCAAGTGGACCTCTTGTGTCGGAAGAGATTAAGCATGATGTCTGGATAAGTTACCTAGTGGGGGTAGTCCAGACGCGATACGTATATGGTTCGAGAACGTGGATCGTGTTGGGATAGTTGTGTGCAAGACTTAGTACAAACATTAGGCAAAAGAAATTGGGACATGTGGACTTAGTCCATGTCGTTAAGGCCAATTTTATGAATGACTAGATGAAAGACTCGAGTTATGTGAGAGATAGAAAATGGTTGGACGAATAGGCATTGCGGAGAATTATTGCGATCAGATACGCAAAGACTTGATGCAGTGTGAGAGTCAGGTGGCCAGCGAGAAACTTATGAGATCGGAGTTATGGTTTTGAATCAAGTTATGTACGAAGATATTTGCGAGCAGGCCTCCAGGAATATGTGCTAAGGTCTGACTAAGTCGAAGACGGACTGATTGTTGCTTGAGAATTTAAGATGAGCTTGTTAGTTGTCCCGATATCCTACAACTAAGCTTGGCTGAAATACATATATTGGTGGGACGCCTAAAATATGTGTATGATCCAAATTAAGTTGTATGATTCTAATAATAGTAGCACGAGATCGTGAAATAATCTAGCGAGGCACTTGGCTTAAGTGTTGGTTTCGGTTCGAGGACGAACCTTGTTTTGAGTGGTATATTATGTAATGCCCCGCTCCGCACGGTGCTTTACGATGAATCGTTGACTCGAAGAGTTGCGTTGACCCGATGAGGTATCGATGTGAATCGATGCAAGTGTTGCGTTGGCCAAAGGTAAGCTTTGAGTCGATTGGAATCTATGAGTCGAATCGATGCAAAGGATAAGTCCCGTTTGAGCAAGTGCTGATGTTAGTTGATCTGGTGTGCAGGCTATGCCTTTATGCTGGATTACGGATTATAGCATAGGCACGATAGGCCAAATCAACCGAGTGGTTCGAAGGAATGGCTAAGTCTGAGAGTTAGCTATGCAACCAAGTTATGGAAGCGAGCCGCTTCAGCTCGGCGAAACGACAAGGCGTATCGGCTTAAGGTGGATGAGTTCTTGACTCTCTCTCCCTATTCCTTCATGTCTAATAAAACATATCATTGTATGCCTAAGATGTTATCGAGTTAGCGAGCGTGGCTCGACGAATAAGTGTCTAAATATGCATTGAACACTAAGGTAGAACATTAAACATTGAACAAACGAAGCGGCGTGCATCAAGTGTACAGGTCGCGGTAGGGCAATGATGGTAGAACATTGAGAGATGATATTAAGATGTGTATTATGTGCACAGCTCCGAGAACATTGAACACTAGGCGTAGAACATGGATTACGGTGCTGAGCATGCCCTCGTGACCGAAAGCTAAGGAATAACTAAGTAACTACGGAAGTAGGCTTTGAGAATGATTTACGAATGGTACGCGTTGAATATGAGTATGAGATGACTAAGTCGTTGGGCGTCGTGCATCAATATGGATGTGTTGGGGCATAACGCCGACAGAGCTCCCCATATGGATGGTGGATTATGTTTATGAGACGCGAATATATTTATGGTATGAGACTATGTTTATGGAACGGAGGATTGGTTGGAACGATATGATTTGTATGCTATGGTACATATTATATGGTCAATGGACTCAGATGGCCCGTGCACGGGTGCGGCTTCCCTCGGACGGTTACGACCGGGGCACCGGGATCGTTCGGCCTAGGAGAAAATTATGTGTGGTATTTATGGTGTACAACATTCGGACGGATTGCCACCGTCCAGTGCTGTGATAAGCTATGATATCCGTAAGTTTGGGATCCTTCGAATATTAGGCTAGCAACCCGTATCGAAGTGATCATAGGCTTACACATAAGAGATGCCAAGTCCATTACGGTGTGAAACACCTTGACCTTCATATAGTTAGGGCCGGTGGGCTGAGATGAGAGTTTGGTGCAGGCGGAGGGCCTGCCACCCTTATGCATATATTTACGGTTATGATTGGTTGGTTGCGCGAATCGTATGATTGTTCATGTAAGTTCTAACCATGGCAGCCTAGGCAAAGAGGAATGGAGATGAGCACGAATCACTATGTTATGTTCATATTATGGCTAACTGTATATGCTGCAGGAACACGGTGTAGGACACATTTACGATATGTTGCTATACATCGAATATTGCCATGAAACTGATCCTAAGGCTAAATAGAAAGATTACCAAATGATGATGCATGTTCCAATAAATTTACTTAGTGCTTGGCTTGGGTGCGAGCGGGTCTTGATCAGTGCGAAGCGAGGATGAAAGCACTAATCTCCCACTAGTTTATGTGCAGGTTCAGGTATGTTCGGCTCGGGACGGAGCTTGGCTTGGACGTGCCGAGGCATGGAGTCCTTGGTGTTCAAGAGGAGCTACCGTATAGGCGTTCGAACTTGCGACATGGAGATGTTCGGCCGAAGACTACTTGGTGGCTATAAAGAGACATAATGTATGGAACAATGTAATCCTTTGTGAGCTAAAGGGATCATGAGCGTTGTAGCCAATTGGCATATATGTTGGGCTATTCAGAGCCTTTGTAATCTTCAATTTGTTATCAATAAAAGAGATTCTTATGTTATACTTTGTTTCCTTCCGCTGCTTATGTTACGACTTTGAGATAATCACTATGTGAACCGCTATCTTGCCTTGTACGAGCGCAACTTCAGGCTCATACGGCATCACGCCCCAGCGAGGACGATAATTCGGGTAAAATCTATGAGGACGAGCGATTTTTCGGATCGGGGCGTGACACTGTGGAGCTAAAACTCACATATAGGAACACTCTGACGCTTCAAGGTGTGAAGCACGTTCCAGTAATTTCAAAGAACCAGATCTCTGCAAGCCTGCTTAGCAACGTAGGTTTGAGGATGAACATCAATGCTGGCCAGATGGTGATGTCCAAGAAGGGAACATACTTCGGAAAAGCTTTCAAGCCGAATTGATGTTCAAAATTTAGCTTGTAAACCAGTCAAATGTAATCAATGTAATCGTTCGTTATGATTATTCTCATGAGTTGTGGCATAATAGGCTAGAAAATATTCACTGTAAAAGAATTAACAAAATGTCTAGTCTAGGACTTATCTCCAAATGTGGGGGTAAGGTAGAGAAGTGTGAAGTATGTGCTCAGACATAGATCACAAGAAAACCCTTTCTTCGGGTCAATCGAAGCACAGATCTTCTGGAGTTGGTGCACTCTGATATCTGTGATTTCAAGCAATTCTCTACAAAAGTCGGGATGAAGTATTTTACAACCTTCATCGATGAATTCTCAAAGTACGCATTTGTCTACTTGCTCAAGTCTAAAGACAAAGCATTCGAGAAGTTCAAGGAGTTCAGGGCCGAGGCTGAACGGTAAACTGGACAAATCAAGAGGCTAAGAAGTGATCGAGACAGAGAGTATCGGTATCATAAATTTACATCGTTCTACAAATAACATGGAATCATAAACGAGACTACTGCTCCGTATTCTTCTCAATCTAATGGAGTAGCAGAGAGAAAGAACAGAACGTTGACAGAAATGATGAACTCAATGCTACTAACTACGGTCTTCCTAAATGCTACTGGGGAGAAGCTGCATTGACGGCCACTTTTATTCTAAATAGAGTGCCGTATACAACTTCGGACATAACTCCTCATGAACTCCGGTTCAAAGTCAGACCTAACATGAATGTTATTCGAGTGTGGGGTGTCTAGTTTATGTGAAGCTCTAAGATCTGAAGATTCAGAAGCTGGGGACAAGGACTACGAAGACGATATTCTTAGGGTATGCCGAGAAGAGTGATACTCGGAGATTTTTCGATATTGAGTCAAATCATATCATCGAATCTCGCGATGATGAATATTTTGAAGACAAGTTTGCAAGACACAAGAATATTGTTCTAACGGACATTTCGGAGAATGATGAAGGTACAAAGGAGACTGGGATCTTCAATGAGCCAGTTGTCTAAGATGAAGTTGTTGCTAAGGAGACAACGATTGAACCAGAACTCGCTGAGCCGTCGTCAAAGCGAGCGAGGAGGCCGAAGAACTTCGGAGATGACTTTATCATCTATCATGTAGAAGCAGATCCACTTACCTGTAATGAAGCGATGAAGACTAGAGATGCTATTTTCTGGAAGGAGGTAATAGACAATAAAATTGAATCAATCACCTCCAATAACACTTGGGTGTTGGTTGATCTACCTGAAAGAGCAAAACCTATCAGATGTAAGTGGATCTTCAAGAAGAAGATGAAAGCTAATGGAACCATTGACAAGTTTAAGGCCAGACTAGTAGCAAAGGGGTTTTCTCAGAAGCAGGGGATCAACTACTTTGACACGTATGCTCCAGCAGCCCGGATGACCACCATCAGAATATTGATTGCTTTCGCAGTGATACATAAGATGGTGATACATCAGATGGATGTGAAACGGCATTCCTGAATGGAGACCTAGCCGAAGAGATCTACATACAACAGCCAGAAGGGTTTGTCATCAAAGGTCTTGAATACAAAGTCTACAAGTTGGTGAAATCTCTGTACGGTTTAAAGCAAGCTCCCAAAATGTGGCATGAGAAGTTTAACAAAGTCATAAGGTTAAATGGCTACAGGGTCAGTGAATTAGACAAGTGTGTCCATACGAAGTTTGCTGACGGAAGAGGAGTCATCGTTTGTCTATATGTGGACGACATGCTAATCCTATGTACGAATATAAGCTGTGTCATAAAGACAAAGAAGTTCCTCTCGACGAAGTTCAGTATGAAGGACTTGGGGGATACTAATGTTATCTTGGGACTCAAGATCATCCAGACAGACACTGGATTAGTGCTGTCACAATCTCATTATGTTGAGAAGATGATCACTCGTTACGGGTATCAGGATCTTCAAGGGATCGATAGATACGCCATACAGGTGTGATCTGAAGCTGAAGCCTAATTCAGAGGAAAGTGTCAGGTAGCTGGAGTATGCAAGCATAATCGGGATTTTGATGTATGCTACTACCGCCACAAGGCCTGACATAGCTATCGTCGTGGGAATGCTGAGTTATTTCACGAGCAACCCAGCATTGAGCACTGGAAAGCTGTGAAATGGGTTATAATATATCTCAAGAAGACTCAGACATATGCATTGCACTACGGCAGAGATTCGTCGGTAGTGGAAGGCTTCCATGATGCCAGTTGGTGCTCAGAAGTGGAGAGCGAGAGGTCCACAGGTTGATATATTTTTATAATGAGTGGAGCTGCTATATCGTGGAAATCGAAGAAGCAGACTATGCTATCGCGGTCATCCATGGAATCTGAGTTCTTTGTACTTGATAACATAGTAGAGGAAGCAGAATGGCTTTGGGAGCTCATGTATGATCTTCCAGTAGTTGGGGCACAAATACCGAGGATACCGATATGCTGCGACAATCAGGCGACTGCAGCGGTGACATCAAATGATCTTTTCAACGGAAAGAAGAGGACTGTGCGGTTGAAGCACAGGGTAGTACACGATCTCATTAAGAGGGGTGTTATTGTAGTGATTGATATTCAGAGTCAGGAGAACCTGGCAGATCCGTTCACCTTGGGCCTCAAGCGCCAGCTGGTCGATGACACAACTTATAAAATGGGCTTGAAGGCATTCTGATATTGTGTTATTACATTCCTACCATAAAGTTTTATGCTATTAGTTCAAAGAGAAATCTACTAGGCATCTAGCTTTTGGTTCAAGAGAGGACTATTAACTGGAAGAATATTAGGAACGGTGGGTACTTGTCCTCTGTGGCATGGAGAGGTACGGACCTATAACCACAGTTGTCTACTGTTGTTTTCTGTAGAAAACGGATCCTGTGGGAAGGTTGGCTTAAATGCCTTAATGAGTTCTCAGGCAGAGTGATGCCTGGAGGGCTTTACAGGAAGCACGGTAGCGCAACACTACAAGGAGTGTAACTCCATGCTATAGTGTGGTGACTCCACCATGAGGTTCCCGGTTAGGGGTAATGCCTCGGCTTTGTGAGCCAAGTCACAGTGGAGTAGTATCGCAAATAGGCAGGTGGCCTAATGTTGTATGATAATCGTAATAAAGAGAGGTAGACAGCACTACAAAGAAGACGATGTCCTCATGTTATAGTGGCATAACACCACGAAGAGGTACCAGCTAGGATAAAGCTTCGGCTTCGCAAGCCATGTTATAGTGACGTAATACCGTACGGAAGCACAAGGCTTCATGCTGGGTAGTTTGGCACTACAAAGTGGCTTGTGACCTCATGCTATAGTAGTATGACACTACGATGAGGTACCCAGGTTGGGTAAAGCTTCAGCTTTAAGCCATGTCATAGTGGCGTAGCACGGCAAAGAAGCACAATGCTTCATGCCATGACTCTTTATAAAGAACTCACCTATAGTGTATAGACAGAGATATCAGGCCATCTCTTGAGGGTAAACTTGTAGATGCCCAAAAAATTATAAACTGAAACCAGGCAGGCACAAGGCCTTTAATGTGCAGCCAGAAGCACATTTGATGTCATTATGTGAGTAGAAAGAATTACAGTTATGGTGCAGAATTCAAGGCTTAGTCCATTCTTGTATCATGTTGTTATTTAACCTATGCTGGAAGATTCAAGTCGTAGCGACATCTCTCCTAATGTATGATGGGTAGTCAATGTAGGGAATGCTCAACCCATATATTGAGATATGTGGGGGATTGTTGGTGTTTTTGCCTTTGGACTAGGAAAGGTAGTCCCACAACGGCTACACCAAATGGTGAGTATCTCAATATAATGCATTGCTTGTGTTGAGGTGTGCACATGAGATGTGGTGGGGCACAAGTATGTGTCATGTGGAAGTATTTCTTAGAAGGAAATGTAGCATCCAGTTTCCCAAATGAGGGTAATTTTGAAATTTCGTATTTATAATTATTTTAATAATGATATTTAATTCATGATATAATTTTTGGTGATTTTAAATCATTTTAAAATTATTTAAATCAATGACTTGTGGTTTCGACGTTTTGCTAGTAAAACCCTATAGACTGTTTGACCTAGAGCCTAACCATGTGATTATAATATTTTAATATTATTTTTGGCCTAAGGATATTTTTGCATTTGATCTCTTTGAATTATTTTGATATTATTTATGATATTATTTTGGGTTTATTTGAGTCGGGTTCGAATTTCAACTCAATCCGACTTGAAACGGGAACCCGGGGGTAGTTTGACTCTAGTGGGACCCACACACTAGTTAGGTATGGCCCACATGATATTAATTTTAGTCCACATGATAGAAATATTTTAGTTAGAGGTTAGACTAATTATTATGGATAAGGTTAGTGTGATTAGAGACTTTAGAATGACTAATTTAGCCCCAACCAATTAGCCCTTTCCTAATACTCATAGAATAGGTTAGTAGGGGCATTTGGACTTTTCCTAATAGGACAAAACTATCTTTATGGCCAGCCACAATAAGGATAGGGTTGAGCCTCCCATTTGTCATTATCCATATATTTTTCTCTCTTTTGTTCTTTTCCAAATTTCTAGAGAGCAATCCCTAGCAATTTCTCCACCAAATCCTTCCATTTCACTACCAAATCTTCTTCTTTCCTTCTCCATTCTAGCCAAGGAGGAAGCTACCCAAGTTTGGGAGGATTCGGAGCTCGTTCGTGTCCTTTTGGAATCTCTATGTGTCGGTGTCGCTCCGGGAAGGTTTTTCTTCGATTCGATCTACCAGGCGGTATAAATCTCTTCTCCTTTTCATTTTCTCATGCATATAGGTCTATTTTGAACCCATAGGAATGACCCCCATGGTTGTATCTCCATTTGTGTCCATTTTGTGTCCATTTGGAGGTCATAGGAGTGTCCTTTAAGTTGTGGATGTGTTCATGTTACATATATAGATTTATATATATATATATATTGTAATGAGAGTGTATCTATATTTATATATGTAATAAATGGTTCATGATGATTGTATAATCAAGTTTGTGAGTGTGGTTTCTCATATTATTATTGCTATTATTGTTGTGGATAATTAGGATATATATTGTGTATTCTTTTGGCTCAAACTATCTAAATCCGTCATGATTTTTATCCACGTTTTTAATTTCAGCCCTAACTTAGAAATGTCATAAATTCTAGCTCAAAACTCGGTTTAATCTTCCGTTTTTTTTAAAAGAAGAGTATTGAAGTTAGCTTTCCAAAAACATGTATTAATAGGCCTAATTCTTTCTGTAACTTTCTGGAGAATTATTTGACTGTCAGCTGTATGAAAGACAAACGCGTTCTCGGTGTTTTTGCGATTCCGGGAGTTTCGGGAAACGAAAACGTGATCCGTTTGAAGTTTCGGAAAGCTAATACATAGATCTATAACATACTTTAATCCTAGATTTTAGTTCATGCTGAGATGGTACAGTATTGATTATTAGTAGGAGTTACTATTCGGCATATGTATTTTGTGCACCCTTGTGTGTAATATAATGTTCTATTTGATTTTAACCCATGTTAATGTATATACATTATGTAATTAAATAGAGAATGCAAGCATGAGTAAATGTTTAAATAAATGATGTATGAGGTGTAAGTATCCTATCTAATGTAAGCATGTATAAGTATGACTTGTAATGAATATGTATGTTCCATAGTATGTAATGTATGGTGCATATAGTAGTGCAAGAGAATAAATGATTGATGAATGAATGCAAGCCTGAATGTAATATAATAATAGATGTAATGTATGCAATATACAAGTTAATGAGATGTAATGTTCTATGTTAACACAAATCCTATATTACCTCATGTACCCCTTACACTATGTTGACACTATCACACTTGACACTTTGTTCACTTACACTTTGACACTCTTTGATATGTATACACTATGTATGCCCATTTAACCCTCACTTGCCCCTTTTGTCATGTTCACATACACACACGTAGCATCTTAAATAAGTATTTATGAATATAGTTAACTTAGCTATGTATGTATATTATATATATGTCAGCATGTTGTGTTGTAATATATAAGTTTATATAACCATTTGAAATGTCATAATTATAGACCTAATGTTGAATACCAATATATGCATGTGTATATATGTGTAGACATATATAGCTTAAAGTAATAGATTACCTAGTGTATATCTAATGTGAATTCTTGCCTATTTGAGTATTGAATAATTGCATACTATATAGAGTTGGGTGTATGTTGGCTTGTATAGCCTTGTATTGATGTGTGCTTGCTAGGATAGTCTTGGTTAGGCCTAGTAAGACTTGCTGGGTTGGGACATGACCTAGCTTGACTTAGTTTGATTAGTGCAGTTGACCAGAGTTGACCAAGGGTTGACTTTGGCCTAGTTTGACCTAGATTCATGTAGAATGCATTGTAGTACTTTATATTACCCTTCTGGACATGTTGTGACTTGTGATGTTCTAATTAGGAGCCAGACACCTCTTCTCGGACAGTATCTTTACCTTGGACATTCAGATATCAGACGAGTACATTCTCTGATCATTTTATATCCTGCTTAGAATTATTTCCTGCAGTAGATTACTTTATTTGTACTGTCACGATGGTTACACGGATTGGTACTATATGGATCCTTTCTTGAGATGTTATCCTTAGAGAGCATCGGGTACTACGTGTTCTGTGCGTTTCACTTACATGGCGTATCACTATGCTTCTTGGTTCACTTGATTACTTGTGATATGTACCCTCATGATCACAGAGTCTCTTGAATCTTACACAGTTGGGTAACCCCCAGACTTCCCATTTATGGGACATCCATGTATCACCCTTCGGGGGTCGTGCATGGAATCATATAACATAACCTGGCTGGATCCTTGTGTATTGATTGGGGGTACGGGGGAGTAGAAGTGGACATGTGAATAATACACCAGTAGTATCTTCATTGAATCATTCCGTAGTGTCTTCATTGAATCATCCCAGGCCATTTACATGTTCATGTTGTACTCTGACTCACTAGTCACTGCTAGTTCTCTACGTATAGTAGATATTTCAATTACAGTTCTCTCTCTGTTTTTATACTGCACTTCTTTCAGTACTTGTATCTTACTTTACTGCATGTTTATATTTTCTAACCTGCTATGATTTGTTGAGATGTACTGTACTCGCTCCTGTCCTGACTGGACCTGTTGATAAATTTTACAGATAGCCTGGAGGTTGCCTGCAGCCTAGAGGAGACAGTAGAGGTTGCATAGATAGCTAGGGTTTTTGCTTATAGTTTATTTTCAGTCATCTTGAGTTGTATTTATGGATTACTGTATTTGAGTTTTGAGATGTATTCTGAGTTTGTATCTTAGACACTTAGACTTCTATCTGTTGTATCTCTTTTCGATTTCATATTTTATCTATCTTCCTTTATGCTCTACCTTAGATGTGATTGAGTTTACATTCGGCTATGTCACCCCCATTCGGGGAGTATAAACTGTTTAGTCTTATACTGTTAGATGCATTGAGACCTAGGACAGCGTTCTACCACCGACACTGCGGCGTAGGCTGGGCGTTGTTACGTTCTCGTGCCCTAACTCTAGGGTGCGGGTCGTGACACGTTTTTAGTGGTGGCCCATGCAGGTCGAGTTTGTGTAGTGGTATTCGAACTAGAGTACCACTACAGCCTGCAGTAGGAATAGGATATATTTTGAAGGTACTCAATCACAGTTAGGATCCTTGAGAGATTCCTGGGACGATCCTTGAGAATCTTGTTTAACTTCGATTTTAAAACTCTCTTTTTCCTTGATTTGATTTATCTTTACTTTCGGTTGTTGAATTTGATTTTGATGGATTATTATTGAATTTGAGTTTATATTTATTGATTTTGATGAAGATTGTGGAATTTTGAATCTTGATGTTAGCTGTAGCATCCGAGTTTGTAGTTATATGATTTGAAGGATTTTGTTCATTTCTGAATTTTGATGTTCGTTGATAAATTTATTTTTTAGGTATTCATTGTTGATTTAATTTAATTTTTGGCAAGATGAAATTATATGGGCTAGGTCATCTAAGTTATGGAAATTTTGTCTTCTATAGTCACATTAGCCAGCATGGTGAGGACATATAGTCTGACTTTGGATATATTTCTCGGGTGTGGGAATTTAAGGTTTTCGCAGCCATGCTAGCGGCATCGCAAAAATATTAAATACCATGATTCTAGAGGTATGTGCAAAAGTCGAGGACTCTGTGATTATCGTAGCCTTGCTTACTAGTATGACGAGGATTTAGGGTACCATGATTTTGGATAGACGTATATGATTATCAGATTGTACCTTAAATATTTTTGAACATGTTTTCTCTACTTTTGTTCCAGTCCTTCAAAAAAAAAATATTTTTATTATTATTATTATTATTTGTTTGCTTTGTTTTGCTTCTCGTTATTTAACTTAGGAGTAGCTTTAGCTGTTTTATAAACCTTGTGTAACTTCTTACAAATTTATTTCTTCTTAATACAATAAATCAGTGATTTTGCTAGGCCTTATTTTGGATTTGATATTATAGCTCTGATTTCGAAATGGGTTCTTCTTTTAAATAGATAAGCAGAACAGATTCTATTATCATTCTTTTCCTGCCAATATTTTTACTACCATCATTCCTTGTCTTATATACCTGTCCTGATTATATCAATTCCCTGTCTCGTATATAATTCTGTCAGCTATACCTTGAAAACTCTTGAATCTTTATATCATTTTTTTATCTGAGAAATGTTGAGGAAGTGACGTAAATCATATAGTTCGGAAATGATGTAATTGGTTATCATATGATGATTTTGTAGGAATCAGAGTGTTGGATGTCAAATATAAAAATTTTGAAATGGAGATGTGGTAAAGGTTTAAAATGAAATCGAGGGATAAATGTTATCAATTTAGAAACAATCACAGAAAGTGGGTTATGAATAATTCATGGATGTATTTCAAAACTAATGAGGATGTTCAAGGTCAACCTAGTTTTGAGGATTAGAAAATCTTGGTTATTGATTCTGGGAAACTTTTACTCTGAGGCTATGTGAAAAAAAAAGGAGAAGTGAGAATTTTATTGTATTAAATGATTATGCAAAATTGAACTAGATATTTTAAGAGGGTGACTAGAGACAGAGAGAACACAAGGATTTTACGTTATAGAAATTATTTTAGATGATTGGAAGAAATTGTGAAATTCAAAAGGATAACATTTGAAGGTGAACGTTGAAGAAAATATGAAGGTTAATTTATAAACAAGAATAAATTTGTGTAATATAGTGGTATTGGAGTTAAATTAAATACGAGACTTGATTTAAACAAGTCTAAGGATTCCATAAACTGGATTTAGAGGTTTTGGATCTAAATTAGAACGAGGTGAAAGAATTTGGAAACTTGATTAAATGGATAAGTGTTGATACCTAATTAAGAGGGGTATGCTTCGTGGAAAATATTTTGGAAGTTTGAAATTTTGTCTATGGTGATTGTGGTAAAGGTTTAGATGACTGAAGGTTATAAAATTTCGATGATAGTCATATAGAGGTTTATTTTCATATTGGGACTTGTGAAAAAAAATTATGATTTGGCAAATGATAAACTGATAGTATTAGAGAGGGATGATTGTTGACTTCGTATGAAATCTTTTCATGTTTTCTCAAAAAGGAGTTTTTCAATATCATTAAATCCTAGTTTCCTTAATCACGACCAAATCGACTTCGATTATCTTTTCTTATCATATTTATATCTTGGGTTGTACTTAATTGAATTAAATTTAATCATGACCTGAACCTCCATCATTGGATGCTCGTGCTCATACTTTGATTTCATTGATTTCCCTTCTTGCCCAAATCTCGTTTTATCCCGAAATTGATCAACTTAGATCGTGTTAGGACAAAAATCTATTTGTGATTTGTTGTGCCTAAATTTTTAATTTTTGCCATTTTATGGAATAGTAACCTTTTAATAATTTCTTAGTTGCTTGTTAATGACCAATTTTTATATAGGATGGTAGACAACCCTACAACCTTGATGATTGTTGTTCCCTTACCTTCCCAATTAGGACACCCTAGATTGTTTGTGTGTTGATACCATAGTACTGTTTTGACCTAGAATGATTAGTGTACCTAGGTGAGACTTTCAACTGCTACGGTATGCCCTGACCTTGTATACTATTCCTTCAAATTGCATAATTTAGATAAATTTTCTTAAGACCTTGATTGTTGGGAAATAGGGACGTCACCCCATTAGTATCAGTTTTAGATATATATAGGTTAGTCCTTGATGTGGGGATGTGTGTTTATAAACATGTAGCTTATGAGATTTATGAGAGATTATAGTATCAACCTTGATGGGATGTACTAGTCTTTTGGTGAGCATAAATGTGTTATGAGAGATAGGGGCCTATATGTCTTAGTAATGCATTGTTCCTTTGGTAATAAAATGTATTAATAGATGGTTAATAGGAAGATAATAGTTTGATCATACCTATAGCCTATGATCAGTTCCTTTTCATCCTTAGTTAAGACCACTTTAAAATAGGTCCAGTCCCTTGGATATAGGTTCCAGTCCAAATTTTATTGAAGTTCCATTACCGCCGTACAGCAGAGCAGTATTGGAGGTATTACTAGATTGACACTATTTAGACGTCCGTTTATTATTCCAGTGTTAGGAAGTGTTACCTTAGATATTGGGTAGGTTAGAGGCTCTAGAAGTAGTACTATCGATCTTAAATTTCGAGGACGAAATTTTTCTAAGGTGGATAAAGTTGTAGCACCCAGTTTCCCAAATGAGGGTAATTTTGAAATTTCGTGTTTATAATTATTTTAATAATGATATTTAATTCATGATATAATTTTTGGTGATTTTAAACCATTTTAAAATTATTTAAATCAATGACTTGTGGTTTCGACGTTTTGCTAGTGAAACCCTAGAGACTGTTTGACCTAGAGCCTAACCATGTGATTATAATATTTTAATGTCATTTTTGGCCTAAGAATATTTTTGCATTTGATCTCTTTGAATTATTTTGATATTATTTTATTATTTATGATATTATTTTGGGTTTATTTGAGTCGGGTTCGAATTTCAACTCAATCTGACTTGAAACGGGAACCCGGGGGTAGTTTGACTCTAGTGGGACCCACACACTAGTTAGGCATGGCCCACATGATATTAATTTTAGTCCACATGATAGAAATATTTTAGTTAGAGGTTAGACTAATTATTATGGATAAGGTTAGTGTGATTAGAGACTTTAGAATGACTAATTTAGCCCCAACCAATTAGCCCTTTCCTAATACTCATAGAATAGGTTAGTAGGGACATTTGAACTTTTTCTAATAGGACAAAACTACCTTTATGGCCAGCCACAATAAGGATAGGGTTGAGCCTCCCATTTGTCATTATCCATCTATTTTTCTCTCTCTTGTTCTTCCCCAAATTTTAGAGAGCAATCCCTAGCAATTTCTCCACCAAATCCTTCCATTTCACCACCAAATCTTCTTCTTTCCTTCTCCATTCTAGCCAAGGAGGAAGCTACCCAAGTTTGGGAGGATTCCGAGCTCGTTCGTGTCCTTTTGGAATCTCTACGTGTCGGTATCGCACCGGAAAGGTTTTTCTTCGATTCGATCTACCGGGAGGTATAAATCTCTTCTCCTTTTCAATTCCTCATGCATATAGGTCTATTTTGAACCCATAGGAATGACCCCCATGGTTGTATCTCCATTTGTGTCCATTTTGTGTCTATTTGGAGGTCATAGGAGTGTCCTTTGAGTTGTGGATGTGTTCATGTTACATATATAGATTTATATATATATATATATATTGTAATGAGAGTGTATTTATATTTATATATGTAATAAATGGTTCATGATGATTATATAATCAAGTTTGTGAGTGTGGTTCCTCATATTATTATTGCTATTATTGTTGTGGATAATTAGGATATATATTGTGTATTCTTTTGGCTCAAACTATCTAAATCCGTCATGATTGTTATCCACGTTTTTAATTTCAGCCCTAACTTAGAAATGTCATAACTTCTAGCTCAAAGCTCGGTTTAATCTCCCGTTTTTTTTAAAAGAAGAGTATTGAAGTTATCTTTCCAAAAAATGTATTAATAGGCCTAATTCTTTTTGTAACTTTCTGGAGAATTATTTGAGTGTCAGCTGTATGAAAGACAAACGCGTTCTCGGTGTTTTCGCGATTCCGGGAGTTTCCGGAAACGAAAACGTGATCCGTTTGAAGTTTCGGAAAGCTAACACATAGATCTATAACATACTTTAATCCTAGATTTTAGTTCATGCTGAGATGGTACAGTATTGATTATTAGTAGGAGTTACTATTCGGCATATGTATTTTGTGCACCCTTGTGTGTAATATAATGTTCTATTTGATTTTAACCCATGTTAATGTATATACATTATGCAATTAAATAGAGAATGCAAGCATGAGTAAATGTTTAAATAAATGATGTATGAGGTATAAGTATCCTATCTAATGTAAGCATGTATAAGTATGGCTTGTAATGAATATGTATGTTCCATAGTATGTAATGTATGGTGCATATAGTAGTGCAAGAGAATAAATAATTGATGAATGAATGCAAGCATGAATGTAATATAATAATAGATATAATGTATGCAATATACAAGTTAATGAGATGTAATATTCTATGTTAACACAAATCCTATATTACCTCATGTACCCCTTACACTATGTTGACACTATCACGCTTGACACTTTGTTCACTTACACTTTGACACTCTTTGATATGTATACACTATGTATGCCCATTTAACCCTCACTTGCCCCTTTGTCATGTTCACATACACACACATAGCCTCTTAAATAAGTATTTATGAATATAGTTAACTTAGCTATGTATGTATATTATATATATGTCAGCATGTTGTGTTGTAATATATAAGTTTATATAACCATTTGAAATGTCATGATTATAAACCTAATGTTGAATACCAATATATGCATGTGTATATATGTGTAGACATATAGCTTAAAGTAATAGATTACCTAGTGTATATCTAATGTGAATTCTTGCCTATTTGAGTATTGAATAATTGCATGCTATATAGAGTTGGGTGTATGTTGGCTTGTATAGCCTTGTATTGATGTGTGCTTGCTAGGATAGTCTTGGTTAGGCCTAGTAAGACATGCTGGGTTAGGACATGACCTAGCTTGGCTTAGTTTGACTAGTGCAGTTGACCAGAGTTGACCAAGGGTTGACTTTGGCCTAGTTTGACCTAGATTCATGTAGAATGCATTGTAGTGCTTTATATTACCCTTCTGGATATGTTGTGACTTGTGTTGTTCTAATTAGGAGCCAGACACCTCTTCTCGGATAGTATCTTTACCTTGGACATTCAGATATCAGGCGAGTACATTCTCTGATCATTTTATATCCTGCTTAGAATTATTTCCTGCAGTAGATTACTTTACTTGTACTGTCACGATGGTCACACGGATTGGTACTATATGAATCCTTTCTTGAGATGTTATCCTTAGGGAGCATCGGGTACTACGTGTTCTGTGCGTTTCACTTACATGGCGTATCACTATGCTTCATGGTTCACTTGATTACTTGTGACATGTACCCTCATGATCACAGAGTCTCTTGAATCTTACACAGTTGGGTAACCCCCAGACTTCCTATTTATGGGACATCCATGTATCACCCTTCGGGGGCCGTGCATGGAATCATATAACATAACCTGGCTGGATCCTTGTGTATTGATTGGGGGTACGGGAGAGTAGAAGTGGACATGTGAATAATACACCAGTAGTATCTTCATTGAATCATTCCGTAGTATCTTCATTGAATCATCCCAGGCCATTTACATGTTCATGTTGTACTCTGACTCACTAGTCACTGCTAGTTCTCTATGTATAGTAGATATTTCTATTACAGTTCTCTCTCTGTTTTTATACTGCACTTCTTTCAGTACTTGTATCTTACTTTACTGTATGTTTATATTTTCTAACCTGCTATGATTTGTTGAGATGTACTGTACTCGCTCCTGTCCTGACTGGACCTGTTGATAAATTTTACAGATAGCCTGGAGGTTGCCTGCAGCCTAGAGGAGACAGTAGAGGTTGCATAGATAGCTAGGGTTTTTGCTTATAGTTTATTTTCAGTCATCTTGAGTTGTATTTATGGATTACTGTATTTGAGTTTTGAGATGTATTCTGAGTTTGTATCTTAGATACTTAGACTTCTATCTATTGTATCTCTTTTCGATTTCATGTTTTATCTATCTTCCTTTATGCTCTACCTTAGATGTGATTGAGTTTACATTCGGCTATGTCACCCCCATTCAGGGAGTATAAACTGTTTAGTCTTATACTGTTAGATGTATTGAGACCTAGGACAGCGGTCTACCGCCGACACCGCGGCGTAGGCTGGGCGTTGTTACGTTCTCGTGCCCTAACTCTAGGGTGCGGGTCGTGACACGAAAAAGGATTAATTCCAACAAAGATGGAAGTTGATTTTTATTGTGCGGACTCGGACTCGGATACGGACTCCAGGATGTCTCGTACATGTACGGAAGTGTTCGGGGGGTTAGCGTGGACTTTCACACTTCTATGCTGATTGTGGGATGATCTAAAATATCAAACTCTATTTTTGAGTATTTGTATTTCAGTCCCACATCGGATAGGAGAAGAGGTGAAGTCTCACTCCACTCTATAAATAGAGCCCATTGGCCTGCTTTGAAAGATGCACCAAGAAGAGAGTTAAGGAAGTCCGTAAAGTCCAGAAAGTCCGTTCAAGTCTCAAATATTGACTTACGAGCGTTCCAGAAGTTCTTCGTGAACTTGTTGGTTCCTGGAAGCAGATCATGTTGGGGCGAATCTTGCTTTGAGCAACGGTGATCTTAATCACCCCAGCAAGAACCTTTCCTCTTCTTCTTTCTTCTTTCTTCTCCTTCATCTGAGTTGTAACTCAGTTCTGTCCGTCAGCAACTGCGATTGCAAGGAAGAACGTGAGATTATTTTCTGAACTTAGTTCTGTCCGTCAGCAACTACGATTGTGAGGAAGAACGTGAGATTTATTTTCTGATTATTGTTGCTTTTGTAATCAGATTCATATTATAGAGTTCCTGTTGGATCTCGAGAATCATCAGAAGGTGAACGTCTGTTTGAACCTCTGATCTCGACATCGAGTCTACCATCTTTGATCAAGCCCCGGGACTAACAGTAGCATCAGAGAAATGTTTCATTGAAAGTTCGAAGCAGCTTTTGCTTGGTAGTATTTCACAATTGGCAGTTTGGGGAAGACGGACGCATATAGAATAGCAATTCAAAAATGTTGAAATTGCAAAAAATAATACTCTAAGGTTAAGTTTAAAAAAATTAGTCAGAGTACAAACACACAAAATATAGTGCAAGAAAAATACATTTGATTTTAGGTATTGAGATCACAGAATAACAAGCAAAATAGTAGTTAATACATTCATTTTGATCCTTTTAAGTTCCATCCTCTACACCTTGATGCCAGGATGTATCATCTGATGGTTAAGTTGCCAACTGGAGCATCAAGATACTAACATACCATTTTCTTGCGAAGTTAAGTCTATTTTTCTTTTAATAGGGTGGCGACATGCTAACTTTGTCAAAGATTTTTTAAGTGGTACTGGAAGTTTCTATTTATCATACAGCTTAATTTTTTTAATGTAAATCTTTGATTGATTTTCAAAGTTTCTCTACCATTTAGTTAGCAAGGAGACTATCTGGAAGGATGATCTTGGAAGCTGCCAACTATGAAATAAAGAATGAAATCATCAAAAAAGTACACATATGTTTTAAATTAAAGTATAATATATTTTCTCCAAGATAGGTTCTGGTTGTATGCTGCTTGTTCATCCTTTAAAAGTGATTATACACTGAAGGGTTGGTATTACACGTAGTGATAGTTCAGGATTTGCCATCAATTTGTTTTTTCTTTGGCTACATTTTTGCTTTTATTTTTGTTGCTCGAGTTTTTTCCAACTTACATTGGAGGTGTATACTGTTATTCCTTTGACCTCTTGGATGTAACCTGTAAGAGATACCGTAAAATGTGGGTGTGTCTCAAATTAAGTATCAAAGATCTAAAGTCAAGAGTCAAGCTATTCTTTAGCTTCCGAACCAAAAGTTAGTGAAGCATCTAATTTAGTGTTTTTGTGCAATCTAAATATACTATGCAAGATACAAATATGTAAGGCTTGCTAATTTTGTCTACATGTTGCACGTAAATCAAATGTATACACGACTGTATCTATGTATGTAACTATGCATGTGCTCCCATAGGTTTATGTGCACAACCTTCAGACGATAGACAATTTTTCTTAGGTTCTCCTCATGCTCTTCAATAGGCACAAGTTGTCTTTCACTTGTTCTCCCCAAAAGAGCTGCATCATTAGCCCAAAAAATATAGTTGTTGCAGCAGGCGATGTCGAACAGCTCTGAAAAATAAAATAAATTAGAATGGTTTCTGAATGGACAAATAGAAGTAGAAGAAGATGCTCTATTAACTTCAACAATTTTTATAGTTAGTGTAGATTTTAACCAAGTAATGGTATACACATAAAAAGAAGGGGCATGTATAAATCTATATAGACATGTATGCATCAGACTTCATATATGTGTTATTCCTATATTCCTTCTCTATAATGGATGCAATCTGTTTGTTGAAAAAACTACATTTCTCTTATTTTTATTTAATGTATTCTATCATTCTTTATGGTTAGTATATAACCCCAAAATGTGATGTGATGTATGTCAAGTCAAAATTCTAAGAACCCCAATGTTTATGGAGGTACAACTATACATCAACCCTTCACTTTCTTCAATGTATATACGATCGGCACTGTCATTATTTGTTAAACAATCCAGATTCCAACCTGGTATTAGTTAAATGTAAAATAAAGTGGAAATTTTCCTGTAGCGATAAAAAAAATAGAGAAAATTAGTGGTAGGAATAGAAGTTTGCGAAATTTTGTAAGCCGATAGAAGTCGACAGACGATCTGGCGGAATTGAGCCATGCTCAATTTCCACCAGACCGTCCGGCAAAAATTGGGCAAAGTCCAATTTCCGCCAGACCGTCCGGCAGAAATAGGGCACGCTCGGCGGTTCGCGGGAACGGTTTGGTTCGGCTGTGTAGTTGGGAGTTAGGGAGATTTAATAGGCCGGTTGGTTGTTGGGGTTTATGGAGGTTGGTTGTTAGGATTTATGGAGGGAGTTAATATGGTGGTTGGAAGTTAGGGGGGAGGTTATATGAAGAAGAGTTCACAGAAGAAGTAGAGCGGGAAGGAGAAGAAGAAGAAGGAGGAGAAGAAGAATTAGAAGCAGCGGGAAGAAGAGAAGTGCTGTTGTAAGTTTGATTGCATATGTTGTTATAAGTTTGATTACTTATATATTTAGGATATCCTATTATTATTCCAATGGACTATCCTCTCAATTTTAGCCGTTTTGAAATATTGAAAGAAAACCCGAGTGGTTTTGGATAAGTGAAAATTTATTCCATCATCTACTCTGTTCTGGTATGTTGCAAGACAATATGAATTATCACAAGTTATCCCATTGTCTGAGTGAAACATTTTTTTTGATATACTAAATTGTTGTATATGATTTTTTTGATCTTCTTTCCAAAGAAAACATTGGCAATACAAGAAAAGTGAGGGAAAATGAGATAGGGAAAGAAAACACCAAAATCTGATGGACTAAATCCTAGGACTAATCCTAACACTAATATATACCCAACCCTAATCCAAACCCTAAATTATGCGTTTTGACAAGCATAACTATTAAAATATGCGTTTTGACAACCATTTTTACAGATGGCTAGCCAAAACGATGGTCGTATACCGGGGGGCCCACTACAGAATTGATTGAGCATCAGCGTGAGTCGCATATATCTAGTCTAATATTTATTGGAGAGGTATATTAAAATTTAATTTTGTTAGTCTTTAAAATGTATATATTTTATATGTTCAATAATAACATAGTTCGTATATTTTTATATCTAGCTATGTGATTAAAACCTGATGCGGTCTCGAGAACATGTCACATGGCGCTATGAAGGCCAACTTGGTTTTTGGAAGTTGACTAGCGACCAAGAAGCTTTGTTGCACGTATTTTGTTTTCAGCACATTGATCAAATACGTTTTCTACGTCACGATAGAGACCTGATCCTCAGTCTAGTAGAGCGTTGGTGGCCCAGACGAAATACTTTCCAGTTACCTTTCGGCGAAATATCTATGTCCTTAAAGATGTTACAAATATTATAGGATTACCTATTACAGGTGAACCTATAATATTTGATGAGTCATTTTCTGCTGAGACTGCGATCATGGAGTACCTAGGTGTGGTGGCACCCAAATTGAAAGGCAAAAGCTTAGTGACGTATACATGGCTCCGCAAGAATTTTATGCACATAGATCGTATTGGTGACGAAGAAATATCAGTTGATGAGGAACGGGTAAGTATAACATTTATCGTTAGTTTATAGATTATATAACAATTTAGTTTAACTAATATAATCATTTCATAATTTGTCAGGTCATTGCTTGCACTAGAGCCTATTTACTAGGCCTAATTAGTGCAGTTATGTTTCCCGACTCATCGGAAAGGGTCAACTTACAATTTTTGTCATTTCTGAAAGATTTGACGGAACCCACGATTCATGCTTAGGGAGCGTCAGTGCTGGCATATCTATACATTACTATGTCAGATTTTGTGTGGTTCCAGTCAAAGGATAAATTAATGAAAAATTTAAATGGATGCGTGAAATTGATCCAGGTACGAAAATTCCTTGAATTTGGTATACATTTAAAATTTGTACACTTATATCATATATATTAGGTTTGGTCCTACGAGCACTTTCCTATCGGTAGGCCAGTCTCTCGTATCAGTAGCGATACACATGTCTTTCCGACAGCTTTACGGTGGATTACAGATGCAGTAGATCCCGCACACTGTGTCCAGTCGGTTTTCCCGATATATCGGGGCCAATTTGATTCACTACATATTTTAGAGGTAAATTTAATCATTATATATTCATTTATTAAGTTTATTATGTTTTATTATCTTATAATTATTTGTCCTAAAATAGGTTCAACTGGTGCATTATTGTATGAATCCCTATCCTTCTGAGATAGAACGAACAGCATATGACTTAAGTCTTCATAGATTTTTCATAATATACCATGGAGACATAATGTATCATCCAGCTGATCGTGTTATGCGGCAATTCGGTATGATACAACATTTTCGAAGATTCGTCATGCTACAATCGTGGTAGAGGAAGTGCAACTGCAAGAGCCCGCAAATTAATTCCAGCATGGAATTCCAGACTGGAGACACATAACATCTCACATTTATCTCAGGACATATCAAATATGGAGGATTGTAAGTTATTTTACAGTCTTCATATATTTTTTTTCCATATGGTATCCTATGCTCATATTTTTAACGTAGTACAGTACAAGGGGATATTGCATATAGAACTTGGTGGGGATCTCCAATTATAAGCAACAGACTCTACTTATATCAGGAGCCTCGATTCCAGCATAGAGCTATAGATGATTACAGCTTAAGTGGATTTCGTGAACATGTAATAAGAACTGATGTAAGTAATTTATTATTCTAAGCCAATGTTATTTTAGGTTCTAGCTTTGGAGCATATTTCATGCTCATATTTCAGTTTATATAAGAACTAATGTAAGTAATGCGTTATTATTTTTGGTTCCAGCTTTGGAGCAAGCATATGATAACCCAAATCCAGAAGTATTGAAGACGGCGGTAAGAAATTTTTGGATTGGGTGAAAGCAGATCCGGAACCTCCGAACCCTCCACTACATATTCCGCCAGATTACCCTGTAGGCATTATTAGCCAACGACAACCCCTGTAGGCATTATTCCTTTCAATAACTATCACAATTACTTCGCATGATGTTTTATTTTCATTCTCTTGGTTGATTTGTACAACTCCTTCTATTGTGCCCTAAACCATGACAACTACTACATCGGAGATCTCTTGAAGATTGATCCTTCGCCATAATACGGTTCTTTTTGGTCGTCCGGCTTTGCGTCGTACGTCTGGTACTCCAATGTCGCATCTAACCAATGCACTTTGAATGTTGTAGGGGACTGGAATTGGTTCCAGGTGCGGTTCGTAGACACCTTTTAATGCTTCCTTTGAAAATATAGCTGGATAATAGTGCTCAATCCTAATATTGCAACAATTACATGCATAGCATGCATGTATACATGGAAGAAAAGTATGATACCACTTTAAACATGAACAATAGTTTTTATCTAAAAGAACAAATATGTCCTATTTGTTTTACGATCTAATATCTCAAACAAATGACCAACTATACGTAACATTTCAAGCTGATGGTTTTCTTTTGTGATATGAGCCATCGTTTTTAACATCTTTGGACAAAAATATGTTTCAAGATTTTCAGCTTGTTGTCTGTTCTTGTCCTGAAGTGTTATAATCTTCGCATGAATACCATCAAGTAATGTTGTTATTGGCTTATCACGAAGATTTTTAATCCAGTTATTGAAACATTCAGCAAGATTTGACGTGTTAATATCTAACCTTGGACAAGGAGAATAAGCTGCAATCCAGTGTGAGAAAATACGATTTTCATCATTTACTCCAACGAGCCAATTGTAAACATCTATGTTTTCAGCTTTAATTATTTCCAAGCAATTATTTGCATCTGTTTCATTATAACATCTTGCAAGATAATCTAAACTACGTTGAAAATATTTTGATCTACATACCGATTTAAATTTTGTTTAAAATGTTGAATACAAAAAAATGAGGCGATTCCGGAAAAATAGCACGCATGGCATTTATGAATCCTTTTTGTTTATCTGATATAAAAGAAATTGTATTCCACGCATCAAAAAATCTTTCAAAAGATTTTTAAACCGTTTAAAAACCAAGTCCAGGAATCAGTGTTTTCACTCTCAGCAACAGCATAAGCTATTGGATATAATTGATAGTTAGGATCATGAGCACAAGCAATAAATAAAATACCTCTATATTTAGAGGAAAAAAAGTAGCATCAATACTAATCACAGGTAAACATCCCCTTAGAAATCCATCAATGCATGCCTTAAAACAAATAAAAATTCTTTCAAACCTATTATTTTCTGTAATCTTCATAAAACATTGGCTACCTGGATTTGTCTCAATAATTCTAAGACCATACTCTTCTAGACTACTATTTGCATCAATATAACTACCATTTATTTCAGATAGAGCAAGTTCTCTAGCTTTCCAAGCCTTACAGTATTTAATATGTATTCGATGTTCCCAAAATATATCTTTTACAACATGCGATGGACTATACAACTGATTATCTCGAATTTTATCAATAATCTGATTTTTAACCCATATAGTGGTAGCTAGTGGATGACAACCTGTTGTAAGTCCACCTAAAAAAGAATGTATATTTTCTAGCGTAGCAATAGAAAATGTGTCGCCTCTACCAATGGCTTTAGCATATACTCTCCAATGACAATTTAGAATATTATATTTATATATAATCCCAGTAGCATTGTTTAAAGTAGCTGAAGAAGTAAAATTATGTTTAATTGCTATATCACTAATAAAACTTCTAAATTTAGAATGATTCTCAAATTGTTTTCAATAAATAATTCATAAGTGCTAAGACTATCAACGAAATCATCATATTCATCATCTAAATTTTTTAATTAGATCATCACTATTTTATCATCGTTATTACCATCTACTATATGTTCTTCTTCAATAAGTGGAATAACTTGGTGAGAAGAACTAGGACCAACATTAACATTTATGTTAGAGGCAAGTATACTACTTACATTATTAATTCTTGCTGGGGGTGGAGTGACATAGATATTAATATACGGTGATTGTGTGTTAACTTCAAGAATAAATTTCCATGATTGTTCACTATCTACATTTATACAATTAGATACGAAAATATGTACTAATATAAATTCATAATCGATAGAATATTGATCAATAATTAGATTATGTAAACTAAGAAACGAAATATTTCGATCAATTAAAAGAACTTGAGTTAAACCTCCTTCATAAGCTAACCCGTTTAGTACACCTCCAAGCGAGCATAGTATTGTTCGATTTTGATCCATGCTGACAAGAAGATGAGCTTTGAAATTGTGGTAGGATGAGAGGAACTTCAACTTTCAAGGAAGTATACTGTGATGAGTTTCTTACTAAATGAAAGATATTGTGAAGGAAATAAAAATTTTAGAGAAGAAGAGATTGCTCGGTTTGATACTTATGCATATGAATGTGGTATAATATAGCCGTTAGAATTGGAACGTTGCAATTTTACCGTTGGTATTGTAACGTTGGAAGAAATTCAACTAGACCACTCAACCCAACTGCAAACCAAACATCACCCAACTCCAAAAAAAACCAAATCCAAAAAAAAACCAACCAAAAAAATAACCAACATCAAAAACCCATTAAACCAACTCACTAGAAAAAAACCATTGAACCAAACTCCACCCAAAAAAACCAAAAAAAAACACCCAAACCGAAAAACCAATAAACTCCTCTTCCACCCAACCCAGCCAACCTCTTCAACCCGACCCAACTCGCTCAAATTCAGCCAGACTGTCTGGCGAAATTGAGCATGCTCAATTTCCGCCAGACCGTCTGGCTGAATATATTGTTATAGCTATT
>JANAVB010014661.1:0-10900 GCA_029216955.1 Iris pallida
AGGTGTCATTGAATATCAACTAATAATAATAATAATAATATTTAATTATGAATACTTAGAAATATTTATTAAATCATTAAAACGAAATACAACACCCTCTTACCAAATTCTACCAACACGAATGTCATTGGACATGCCGCCTGACTACATGGACTTGTGCTCAGTTCGGTTCTAGTCTGGGCTAAAATGATATAATCGATTTCTCAAACTTAATAATATAAATAATAAATAAATAAACCTTCGGTAAGGGTTAAGTCGCAACTTGGCCTGGTTTTCCTAGTTAGGACATTGCTATGGCTCGGCCTTCCCTACCAGGACTAGTACTCTGGTCAAGTCACGTCATTGCACTATTCGCGTCATGATTCCTAATCGGTTTGTGCTCCATAACTCCACAAAGACTTAAGTCATCCATCGTAATAATTTACTAAATAATTATTTACAAAATATTAAAACTCACCATTTAATTCCAATAAATAAATAAAAATATAATTCAAAAATTTTGGGAAGAGGGGTTACAATAACTGTTCGGGGCGCATGATTGCTCCGCGCATCTGTGATGAGGCGTACGCTTCTCTCAGTTTTAAATGATAATGCTTCGTAATAAACAAAAAATATTAATGATGATCTTTTGGTTTATCCGCAATTATCACTTTGTAGAATCCTAAGCGGCGGCTGACGTCACCCAAGCCTATAAATAGGCATCTGGTAGAGAGAGAGAGAGTCTTCTACTTTCTGCCAAATCTTTCTTCTTCTTTAGAGTTCATGTTTTTCAAAAACCCTAGCTTCTTTTATCGAGATGGCTCCCAAAACTCCTTGTGGTGGTGCTGGCCGCGGACAAGACCGGGGTAAGGAGCCGATGGAGTTCGATGAGGAGGACGTTACTGTCGTCACTGTGACTCCTGCCGACGTTCGACCAGCGGTGATGGGTGGGTGTCTTCTGACTTTGTAGTTCCCCACTTTTTTTAGACGAGTTTGGAGCATACGGATGAGTTGCATCCGGTTGCTGTGCCCTAACTTCTTGTTGCCGACGTACATGGACTTCTGTACTGATGATGCGCTTAGGTTCTTCTGCCGACGCATATGGGTTTAGGCCCTGATTATGTGCCAAGGCTTTGCTACTGACGCACATGGGCTTGGGCCCTGATTATGTGCCGAAGCTTTACTGCTGACGCGCATGGGCTTAGGCCCTGATTATGTGTCGAAGCTTCACTGCTGACGCACATGGATTTAGGCCCTGATTATGTGTCGAAACTTCACTGTTGATGCGCATGGTCTTGGGCCCTGATTATGCGCCGAAGCTTTTAATGCGCCCCAAATGTTTTTTCTTTGAGGTCTCTAAAAAAAATTTTTTGATGCCTGTCTTTTGTTTTTGCTGTGTCAGTGTCAGTGACTATCCCCTTGCTAAACGAAGTCCTTCTGGATGCTTCGCTTTGCCAAATGGGGGTTGACTTCAATGAGGAAGTTATTAACCCAGCAAAGGCTGCTATCATGCTGGATCAGCCTCCCAAGAGGATGTTGCAAATCTGGGATCAGTCGCCTATTTTTCGCCAAAGTATGATGGAGAGCGGCAAACTGAAATCTGTTGAATCCGAGAATATGACTTTCTTAAAACCAGCCTTCCTGTTTGGTGATCGTTTGATCTCCACTAAGGCGAAGATACTGAAGATCAAGGAAGACTGCTTCTTCATAGCGAAGGGCGTGACCCTATACATGCGGCAGTCTAAGCATCAATTGCCACTGACGGCTTTCTACCGTTTGGCCTCCAAGAGGAGGATGCCATGGGAACTTACTCCTTCTCAAGGAGGGACAGTGGGGGTACCCTTCGTATTGATGTTACTTCAAATCAAAAAGATACCTTGGCCTCCTCGCGAGCTGGAACCTCGTACCATTGCCGAACTTTGCACCCTGGGAGCATTTATAGTGATGTTTCCCCCGACACCTTCGCCTTCGGTGCTTCGACCTTTGCAAGCCGGATGCTAGCATCGAAGGTTATGTATCCGAAGGAAGGTTTTCGGGTCAAGGGCTGGTGTTAACACGTGTTAAAGTGGGACGAGCTGACCCTTTGGGTTTTGACGAAGTTCAAGACTGAACTGAAAGCGACTGGGCTGACCGCTGCTCTTTGCGCCACCCAAGCAGGTGTCGACCTTAATCGACATATGTTTCTTGCTCTCTTGGAGATGTTTAATACCCAGACTGGCACCTTTTTTACTCTGGTAGGGGAGTTGGGATTGGCTCTTCATGAGATGTATGAGGTGTCCAAGCTTTCCTGGGGCTCGGAGCCATATGAGGAATACTTCCCGACAAATAAAGAGATTCAAGTTCTGGAAGACAAGGACCCCAAAATGGTAGCTGTTTTCAAGGAAGTGGCGAGCTACCATTATCTGCTGCAACGGAGGGAGAAAGGCGGATCACAGCCCCATGTGACTGCTTGGAGGGATTATATCTTTAAGCAGGACCTGACGGACCCTTCGAAGATTCGGTTTGTGACTCCGCAGGGACTGAGTCACACGAAGGTGACCTCCGACATGAGCCGATTAGGCGAGAAGACTCCTCGTTCAAATGAGAGTGGTGCCGACTTATATAGTTATTTCTCGTATTGCGCGCATCGGATGTCTTCCAAGGCTGTATTGACTGCCTACTTGATGATATGGCTCTAGGACTATGTGTTCTTGGGCGGATCTGGATTCGTAGAGAGAGTGAGCCGGAACCTCAGTTTGCCAGTGGTAAAACTGGTTTTTGGTCATCCTCTGGCACTCCTTCCCACGATGGTGTGTAACCTATTACGGGGTTTGAGAGATTTTGCCAACGATGTAGTCCACGGGAGGGACAAGAAAGACAACTTTCCCTGAGCCGAGCTACCATTCCATTATTTGATGGGATGGTTGATTCTATACCATCCAAATGTGATGAGCCCAGGCCCTGAAGAGGATCATGTTGAAGGTGACGCCTTTATCCGTCGCTTCTATAAGAGGAAGTGGCTGCACAACGGTGTCCCTGTCTGCAGGAAGGTTTTGTCTTATCTTCAAGGGTGGGAAATCTCCAAGGTCAGTCCTGTCTTCACAGACTTTGAGGCTGACCAAGAACTGGAAGACTCTGGTGAAGATGCAATCGCCCTGCCGATATGGGGGTTTCGCTGGTTGCAGAGTATTCGACCGTCCTATTTGGTCTACCGCAACAGAAATAAGTGCTATCTGGAGTCGTATTTACCGAGCCGATTTGCGCTCCAGTTTGGTTATATCCAGCTGATGTTAAGGAACCCCAGTAATAGTCTGGGGTCCGTCGGGAGTTTACTGGATGGGGCCCGAGGTTGGCAATATTACAACGTCGGATGCACTGGAGTTCGTTTCACTATTCCAGTTCACAATCCTCGGCCGTAAATCTTGTATTCGGCTGTGAAGCTGTATTGCGCCATGAACACCATGTCCCCAGATTATAACAGGGAGACTAGCTTCATTGTTGGCACCCAGCTAGAGGCAACGAAAAATATGCTGGCGGCAGCCCGGTCATATTGTCCACCGGAGGTTGCAGGTTATCGAGCTGCTGCTGCGGCATCAACGGGGGATACTCAGGACGAGCTCCCAGCTGGAAAGAGGCGAGCCGGTACGGAGGCTGGTTCGTCTACGCCAAAAAGATCGAAGAAAGCGACGACTCCGAAGGTGGGAGCCCCGAGGGTGCCACATGTGGTACCAACGGAATCAGCTCCCGCTGAGGTAAAGACATCCTACATAGTCTGATTTATTCTTTGATTTCTGTGACTTATGTCCTCCTTTCTCTTTTAGAAGGTGCCGAAGAGGAAATCTCGGGTTTCAAAATCGAGTATTAGTAGGCCGAAGGAGGTGGCGAGCTCTTCCGACGAGCGCATTCCTCCGATTATAGCATCTCTCAGGGAATGGAGTACTGATGACGTCACTTCTGTAGAGATTTTGGTGTCTCCAGATTATGTTAGAAGGGAGGCCGAAGATGTATTAGCGCCTCAGGTTGTTGTGGTCTCTCGATTGGTCCATCAAGAGGGTGGCATGCAGCCTAGACCGGAAATCGATCCGGCTGTAAAGGGGGGTACCTGAAAGCATCGGGGCCTTAGAGGAAATTGAGGGAAAAGTCCTTCCAGACGATGAGGAAGTATGGAACTCGTCTTCTTCTGACGATGGCGCGCAAGAAGATGTTGATCAAGCTGTCAGAGAGATCGTGTCTAGCGGAGACGTCTCTGAAAAAGATTTGCCGGTTGGGCTTCTTTCTGGTTGTGGTATCGAGGCACTGGTCGTACATGAGGCCTCGTGGCCCAGTCCTACCCCTGCCCCGGAAGTGGGGGTTGATGTGGTAGGGTTGACGTCACTGCCGAGCCCTACACCCGTCCCTGTAGGGGGAGTTGATGCGGGCGATGAGATTCGTTTCTCGAGCCCGGCTCTGAGGGAGGTTGAATTGTCAGGGGCGGACTCCGTCGCTTCGAACGAAAGGGAGAGCCGCCCTGCCCCGGACGGGGATAATATCTCGGATGTCGGGGGACCATCCGTTATTGGCTATGATAAGGGCAAGGGCCCTGTTATGGAGGACACTCCTCCTGTTCTTTCCACTTGGGGGACAGTATCTAGGCCCCATTCGGCTCCTTCCGTCCACTTGGTACCTCGGGCTAGTGGCGACGTTGAAGTCCCCGTCGAGAGAGAGTCCGCTGATGTCGAGGTTTTAGCCTCGCAGATTGAAGTCGGTGGATCTTCTTCAGGCCCGTCGTCCCTTACCGCAGCTCCTACAACTCCTACTATGATGCCTCAGGTGTTGGCAGACACGGATGAGTATGTACAATTTTTTATTGAAGTAGTGTACAAGATGCTGCAGAAAGGCGTATCAATTGTGCTGAATGCGAACGAAAGTTTCGCGACGGCAAAAGCCATGTCGTTCCCTTCCATAGGTCTGATACGTTTGCACTGTGGTCATGATCATATGGCTGAGATTCTGGAGGCGTCGGTGGCCGTGCTCGACCAGCTTCTCTCCGTGCTTCAGAGTATCCGGCGAAATGACTTTTCTGCTCTGATAGAAGCAGAAAAGGAGAAACTGATAGCTGAAGTCGAGTTATCGTATCAGGCCACGGTGGCTGTCTGGGACCGCGAGGTGGCCGAAGCTGAGGCTGCGGTGGAGAGGCTATCTCAATATAAGCAGGAAAAGGTAAAGTTGTGGGCCTCGTTGGATGCTAGCATAGCGGAGGTCACTGCCAAGATCCGCCTCCTTGAAGACCAGCGGGCCCATCTCTTGTTAGATTCTGAACGAGTCCAGGCTGAACATGTAGCATCTAAGGAGGAGAAAGCAGCTTTTACTCGCCAGATTCTTTTTCTAACCCCACCAGCGGCAACAGCTAGATGAGATGTATGAGAATGATACTGCCCCTGAAGCTGTCGAGGTGATGCGTCAAGAAGTCGAATGCCGGGTCTTGGCGACTGCAGAGACTCGGGCGGAAGACTTGAAGCATCGGATTGAAGAGCTTTCTGCCAATCCCAATGATGCTTAGGGATTGTAGTCTTTCACTTTTTTTGTTTATTTTGTAGTTTGCAACTTCTGCTGGGGATGTAATTCTGTACTTTTAAATGAAAAATAAAGAATTTTGTGGTGTGTTCATTGTTTTGCTGTCATGAACTGGTGATTTGTGTGGACCTATTATCTTTTGCGTACCTTGGTTTTTAGGTACAGATAATAAGTTTGAGAGAACCGACATGTTTGCTCAGAGGTAATGTGGACGTGGCAAATATGGGATTTAAATGATGAAGTCTTCCTACTCAGAGGTGTTATGGACGTGGTGAAAGTGACTCTGGGGGATACGCAGAACTACTCAGAGGTAATATGGACGTGGAAGTTTTGCGATCGATGTACGGCAACGCGGGGGTTGTTTGTACGGGATGTTTACTCAGAGGTAATATGGACGTGGTAAACATGATAAGCGGCACAATCCTACGTGGTGTAAGATTACGCTTTGCAGGGCGTAGAGGAGCAACTCAGAGGTAATGTGGACGTGGTTGTTCTTCTACTGGAGATAGAATGCCACGGAACAACTTGGTTCCGAAAGCATAAGGTTTTGTGAAAGGGAGATGTACGTGAGCTTTGATGATCAGGTCCACTGACTCCCTTATTGGGTAGAGATGGAAGTACATGTCTGAAAGATGTCATGAGTAGTACTTCTTAAGGAACTTGCCATTGATGGGCATTATGAACAAGTTCCCGTTCGGTCAAGCGAGGCGGTAAGCACCGTTTGAGTATACCGTCTCTATGATGAAAGGTCCCTCCCACTTGGGCTCAAACTTTCCTGGTGTTTTGTGAGTCAACACCATCAGCCTCCTGACTGCTAGGACCAAGTCACCTACTTAGAAAGTCCTCTGCTTGACCTTTTTGTTGAAAGCATGTGATATACGGGCTTGATAAAGTTCAATCCGCTGCTGAGCTAGGAGTCATTTTTCGTCCAGTGCCTCCAATTCTCGCAGACGGCGACGTTGATTGTCTTCTTCTGTCAATTGATTAAAGATCGCTACACGGAGTAAGGGTATCTGAATCTCGAAAGTCAGTATCGCTTCGCTTCCGTAGACTAAGGAGAACGGGGTGTTACCCGTCGGAGTCCGTACCATTGTAAGGTAGGCCCAAAGACAATCGCCGAGCTTTTTGTCCCAGTCGCGTTTGTTGGATGATACGACCTTTTTGAGTAGCTTAACGATAGTTTTGTTAAAAGCCTCGGCCAATCCGTTTGCTGCCGGATTGTAGGCGGTTGATGCCACGTTCTGAATACGGTTCTTGTCACAGAATCTGCTGAAAATATGGCTGATGAACTGAGGACGATTGTCGTGGATAATCCTATGGGGTACCCCGAAATGGTAGATGACATGGTACTTGATGAAGTTGATCACCCTAGAGCTTTTTACCTCTGTCAGAGGAACTGCTTCTGCCCATTTAGAGAAGTAGTCGGTGATGGCTAGGATGAAACTGCGGGTTCGGAGGCCGCGTCTCTGTCCGAAACTCCCTTGCGCTGGCCCGGTACCTGTACGCCTACATCGAGAAGGCCGAATTCGTGTCTGTGTCATTATGGCACGGGTTATCCACTAGTATATATATATGAATGGCAGTAAAGCTCTTAACCCCATCTACCATATCAAAAGTCTTATTGCCCCTCTCCTTTCTTCCGGCCAGAACCACTCCCCTACCTTCGCCACCATAGCCGATTATGCAACACCAAACACCGCCACCATAGAAACCATCGCCACCGTCACCATTGCCAGTACCATCACCACTATCATCCGCCTTTGTCCATCCATGTCGCGACCACCATCCAATACACAGAGCAACAACACCCAAAAAATATGTCTGTGTCTACCATGCCAGTCGGATCCGACCCCGAGTGTCCGTATCCATGTCCACACCGATCCATAACAAAACCGCAAAAACCCAAAACAATATTGCATACAAGGAAAAAAAAACCTCGTCTCCGGCTATCTCTGCCACCACGACCATCACCAGCACCGAGTCCTGGCCAACCCCCGTCCCTTCATCACCATCTTCGTCCGGCGCTGCTGCCACAAGTCCCCGAAGCCGCAGTATCCGAGCTAGACCCCGGCTTCCTCGGTGCGACATCTTCTCGCGGACCAAACTCCGCTGATGGCCAGATCCGCGGCAAACCCGCGCTTCTCCGGTCGAGATTCTGCCACGGCAAAGGTCGGCGAGCACTCTTCCGGCCAAAAACCTGCGCCGACGACCTTCATACCCCAACATTCAGGCCCTCCGTCGGAGAGCTCTGCCCTCTTCCCTCCGCGTGGACTCTCGCCGTCGTGTCTGCCGAACCACTCTAGCCGCCGTGTCTGCCGAACCACCCTCACCATCCTCGAGCATCAATTCGTGCGCTGCAGATCGACCGCCCCGTTCCTCGAGGGTCACCGTGACTGCGCTGACCGACTCCCCAGTCGAGCAGCCCCGCTCCACCAGCGAACGCCACCCGCGCCGGATGCTTCGCCGCCCTTAGCCGATGCCAACGAGCTGCCCGGATCCAGCGTCGCCTGGACGCGAGCGTCGCGATGCCATGGCGAGCCCGCATCCCGTACTCCGATGGTCCCTCTGCCGTGCGGTATCCGCGTCGCCTCCGCCATCGCGATCGGTGGCGCCGCACGCATCTCCATGCCGAAAGCGGGTCACCGCCCGACGAACTCGAGAAAACCCTCTCGGTGAGCCTCTCTCCTCACTCTCGATCTCTGACTCTCTCACAAATCTCTCTTTATTAAAAGAAGGGATGATAAGCTATTGTTTGCTATTATTGGGAACATGGGAAACCACACTTGCTCTTGTCCCAATATACACAGAGAATATGGGAACAATGCATAAGGGTTAATTTATAGCAAGTAATAAGTTTTATCATTATTTTACTTTTCATGAAAACCAAGATTTTAGTCTAAATACACTATTGAGTAATAGTTTTTCTACTTATAAATTTGTATTAAAGTGCTGATGGCAGTGTTCGATTACTAGTACATTTTATGTATTCAGCAGGATGTATTAAAATGTAGGAATTTACCATAATAGGTATATGTTATATTAGCATGAGAAATTCACATTGGTATTATTATAGCTAGTACTTCTAGTTATTTTTTTATATCAATTTGACGAAAAATTGTATTTGAGAAAATTATGGTTTTGACCTAAAAATAGGATATTTCTATATTCTCAAATAGCTATCTAGAAATATTTTCAGCTAATAAAGTATCATTTTCGAATATCGTGACTAAATAGTTTGTAAGTATCTTTCTATCTATTTGTACCGTAACTTTTGACCAGGAAGGTGTAATTTGACAAAATTGGATTATTAGTTTTAAATTAATTTTCTAGCTTTTCCAATATTTATTTAGAAATAAAAATTATTTGATTAATAAATTATATTTTCTAAGATAGTACGAATAGTTTCTAAAAAAGTTTCATAAAAAATTTTCGGTATACTTTTGTAATTAAAAATTTCTTAGTAAACAAAATTCCTTCAAAAATCAATCCTTAATGTGACTAGTCATAAGTTCCTATTTCTTGTGATTTTGACCTCATCATATCGATCCTAGGCTAATCGGACTATCCTGGACGCAATGGTAGTATCGGTTTCACCAGCAAAGGACCCCAGGCAAGTACACTTTCTGATTGCTTTCGATTCATAGTAGTCTTTTCATTTCATGTTTAGACATATGTCTTGTTGCTTGTTGACACGCTCGTCACACGGAGTAGTCGGGAGGGAAAATATCTTAGTAGATATGTAAACTACCCAGAACTATCCCATGAGTCTATTCTTGAATGATAGCAGCTGCACACGACACGTACAGGGTGCCGGATTTACCCCTAGCTGTTCACATGTCGAAACAGATATTTCACACCACATAGGTAGTTATATTTTATTTTACTTTTTATTGTCTTCTCCACCGTGCCATGTCATCAGTACTTTCTGTCACGACCCGTACCCTAGGTAGGGGCACAAGTGCGTGACAACGTCCAGCCTACGCCAAAAAATGGCGTAGAACGTTGTAGAACTACTAGCCAACAAACAGTATATAATCACCTGTCATCTCCGTACGGAGGTATATAATATGAAATACTGATAAACTCAATCATAATCTAGAAGGAAGAATCATGGCACGAAAACCAGATAGATATAAACCACAAGTGCAATATCCAGCTCAACAACGAGAAGAGAGACACAAAGTAATATAGTTATACAATCCCAAATATAATATCATAACATAAGTAGCAAGCTGGAGACAAGGTCCAGTCCAAAATATCTACTCTAACTAAACTAAGCTAGAGGCTCGTCAGGCGGAGCTAAGCCCTGCTGAACCAAGGTCTCCAAGTCTAAGCCCATTACGTCATCCGGACCGTAGTAGGTATAGTAATCCTCCTCATCAACATTTATAATATTTTTTTAACATATCCATTCAGGATGGAACGAGTACAATCAACTAACAACAGTTCACAAGATATGAAAAAAGCTATAAGACTGTAAATAGAGAGTATATACAAGAAATCATAGAATGTACATGTGAGTATCTTGGCAAGGTAAGCTGTAAATCTAGAGCTAGAACAAGGCAAGTAAAACTGATCATGGCATGTACAAGAATCAAGAATCATCTATCTAGGTGTGTAAGTACTAGCTACAACATGTGGCCGGATTGAGTCTGTACAAGGTCATGAGCTAGCCAATCATACGTGTGGTACAGGATTGGCATTCATAAGGTTCACAAGATATACAAGGCGGGTATTGACCACACATCTACACTAGTACTCCCCGTTTTCGACTGGTAGAGTGGATCCAAACAAGACACGTTACGACACGGAATTCTACGAGAAGGGAGTAAGTCTCTTCGAGAATCGGTGTCCATATACTGTACAAGAACTACAAGGGGGTTTGCACAAGATATACCAAGATAACGAGGAATAACATCTCATGTCGGGATCCATTAATACCAATCCGTGTGATCAATGTGTCGAGAACAAGCATATCTACACTATTTACATGAATTATAACAATCATCGTAAATTAAAAAAAGTTATCAGAAAATGTACTCGCCTGTAATATGATGGATAGATCGACTGAGTCCAAGAACAGTGCCTCGAGGACCTATAGATGGAATACTGTATCAATATAATGGTTTAGAAGTGAAATTAAGTCATACTGAGTCAAACTAGGTCAAGCCACGTCAAACTAAGTCAATCTAGGTCAAACAAGGTTAAACTAGATTGTACAGGGTCAATCTAAGTCATATTAGGCCTAACCAGGTCAAAATGGGTCAATGCAAGTCAAACGGAATTAAACTAGGTCGATTTAAGTCAACGGTTGACTTATAGTTGATTTTGGTCAACTGGTCAACTCTGGTTAATCCTAGGTCAACTCTAGGTCAACTTAGATCAAACT
>JANAVB010014662.1:0-39328 GCA_029216955.1 Iris pallida
TATATATATATATATATATATATATATATATATATATTGTAACCCTCTGAATTTTAATTCTAATTAATTGGAAATTTTCTCAGTACAAATGAAAATTTTAGCCTTACATAATCTACTATAAATTATTTAGAATTTTCCAGATTTTTAGATATATCTTAAACAAGTTCTAAAGCTTAAAATATTATTATGCTATTTTTAAAAGTTATTTTGTAATTAATATAGTTTTGCAATGTTTAAATTATGTTTTATATTATTTTGCAATTTTTAGTTTGTTTGTACAAATATATATTTGCACATTTTTGTACGGAGCGGTTGTTCTACAAATGAGAATTTGCGTTCTTTTGGGTGGGGGTTTTGTTTGTAATCGATTTGTTGGGGGCTGATGTGCAATTTGCCCCATACTATACCCGTCGGAACGTAACTTTGTTGTCTTCCCCGACGACTAATCCGACATCTACAGTAACTGTCCACCTCGACCCGGAATCACCTGAATCATCGTCCTCGCATGGGACGTATGTCGCACGAGCCTGGAGTTGCGCTCGTGCAAGACAAGATGACAAGTTCTCAAATGGTTATCTTTGAGTTGAACGTTAACTGAAAGGCAAAACATAGTATACAAAACCGATTCTCTTTATTGATATTCGAAATCAGATTACAAAGGCTTTCGATAGCCCAATAGAATTTGCCAGATTGGCTACAACACTCAGGTTCTCTCTTTCCCACAAAGGATTCTCCGTTCCATACATCATGCCTTCTATATCTCGGCCGCCTCAATCCTGTCGCGAGTCCGAGCGTCAATGCGATCGCACGCTTCAATAACGCTTCGGCATTCCAAAGCCTCAACGCGTTCAAAGCAACGCTTCGTCGCGAGCAATCCATTCCCTGCACCCTGCATGAAGCTGGTGGGGGATCAGTACGTTCGTCCTCGCATGTACGAAGCAAAGATCTTCTTTCCAACCGACATTTTAATATTTATGTTGAATCATGCAACTTAGCTTATGATCTTTCTATGTTTTCTCCTTAGGGTCAATTTCATGGCATATTCGAAAGCGTAAAGCATAGCAAGCATGTTATTCAATTCGCATAAGTAAACAGGCAAGCAAGCATTCTCGTGTTTGATTCGTGGCGCGACTTAGCAATATGGACTCCTCGCCCTTGCACCGACGCAAGGTGAATGCGCCTATCCGTTTTCCCTGTCATGTTATAAGTGCCCTCTATTCGGATCCATCCATGCAGGATATATGCATACCTTGCATTTCCAAACCCATCGCCCTTAACTATATGAAATCACTAGCTTTTCGGGCTAGAATGGACTTATCTTCATCGAATCGAAACATAAGACGATGTTAACTCTGTGCGGTTGCAACCAACATAGAGGCCATCGAAATAATCGCAGCAAGTGGCTTATCACATTCACCAGACGGTCGCTACCCATCTACTGAAGTGCACCAACAATACGAAAGCGATCCCTCCTAGGCGAACGGTCCCAGCGCCGTGGCGCACCGCGTTCGAGGGAAGACCCATGCACGGGCTTTATAATCTTTAAGTCCATTTGACCATGCAACGAATCTTATATTTCATACAACCAAGCAAGTTCGCTTATCTCTATTTCATTGGCACAACGCCCGAATGTTCTCATCGAACGCCCGAGGGCCGCGAACATTTCGAAGGGCACCATGCCGCATTATCATCTCGCATTTCTTCCGTTAACTTTCTATTGTTCTTACGTTTCATACTTCGTTTCAATGTTCAATGGCATTATGCCTCAACCCAATGTTCGTCAACCGAACGACCCGAAGGTCCCGAACACCTTTCGAGGCATTATGTCATATTCGACAGTTCCGCCACATTCATGCCACAACTGTATTCTTTCGTAACAAAGCCCTTTATTATCCGTGCACGTAGGCACGTTTCGACCGTATTTCGATGTTCTATGACTTAGCATTCAATGTCCGTGGCTTGCGCGCTAGGCGCTCGCCTATTGTCTTTCAATGTTCTAGCCGTTCTAACTCGTACGCGAAGGCACGGTATGGGTTCGTGCACTAAGACACTCGTCGAGTACAGTTATCCCATGTTCTTGCGGCTTGCGCACCGAGGCGCTCCGCCTTGCGATATCCAATATTCCATAGCGACTCGTACGTTTGCCGTACGATTCATTTTAATTGTTCTATCTAGTGTTCGACACGCACTACGTTTATCTCACCATCGAGCCACGCCCGTGGCGTTGATAGGTTAACTCGCATACAATGATATATTTGACTTATCGAATGAAGGAGTAAAAAAGTCAATCCTCCCACCTTGAGTCGATACGCCTTTCTCGTTTTGTCGAGCCGATGCGGCTCGATTTATAACTTTGTTGCACGACCACTCTTTGACTTAGCCATTCGAGCACTTCTTGCTTATTGAATTATACGTCCGATTTGGGCTTACCGTCCAACGCCTTAGTCCGTCGCAAGGCGACGATTTGCTTTCGCGGACCCCTTACTGAATAAGGAAAAAGATCGACCTCTAACATTTTAGCGTAAATGTATAGCCTGCACATGAAACCAACTAAAATCAATACTTGCATCGATTCGAACTTGCGCCTTGGTCGATTCGATTTCTTAGAATCTTCGAACCGTTTCAACGCACTTATCCTTCGAGGCAACGCGGCGCTTCGCATCGATTCACTCGATGCATTCTTTGGGACAAGGCAACTCTTCGTATCGACTTAGTTTGATGCATTTCTCGGGACAACTCAACACTTTGTATCGATTCGCATCGATACATAATCGGGTTAATGCAACTCTTCGAGTCAACGACTCAGCATAATGCACCGTGCGGAGCGGGGCATTACAGTAACCCTTGCCCTAAACCTAGGTTAAAACCCTAATCTAATCTACCCAGTCAACCTATATAGACCCCCCTCCCCCGATTGTAAACCCTAACCCTATTCTCCCTATTGCAAACCCTTGCCACCGCTATCAACCCATCTTTCCCAACCGACCACCGGAACCCTAGATCCGATCTAGGCGTTGCTCCACGCGACATGAAGGCCGCCACCGTCGCCCTTGAGTTCACAATGACGAGACAAACTCGGATCCTATTTTTCCCGACCATCCCGACGTTTCCTCCGTCGTACAGCAACCCCGATAGCCACTCCAAGCCGGACATGTACGTGTCACTCTCTTCCCATTTTATTTTTGTGTCTCATTCTCATGTATGTGTCGTCTCATGTCGTAGAGTGAGTGTCTTTGTGCTTCGACACGGGAGATTCATATCAGACACGCTGTTCTAGCCTCGGACACAAGACACGGTGTTGGGTGCATATGATTCGTGTCCCTAACTGTCAGGACACAGATATATGTTATTGGGTTTTCGAGTTTCTTTCTGTTATTGGGTTAAAACCCATTAGCTTATTGGGTTTGGGTGTGACCCACTAACAGTAGGGTTCGGGTTTGGATTTGTTGTGGGCTGTGAACCCATTAGCCCAATGGGACTGGGCTTGGGCTGAGTATTGTTTATGTGTGTGTGTGTGTGGTGTGTGTGTGTGTGGTGTGTGTGTGTGTGTGTGTGTATATATATATATATATATATTATATATATATATATGGAGCGGATCAATATATAATATATATATATATATAATATATATATATATATATATATATATATATATATATATATATATATATATATATATATATGGAGCGGATCAAAAGTCCCCTTTAGAAAATTCCCTAAAAACCCCCTCACTCTAATCGTAATTTAATGTTAATATTAATATTAATGTTAATAATTTTATGTTAATATTATATTAATGTTAATATTAAGTTAATATTAATGTTAATGTTAATATTAATTTTTATTTGTATTTTATGTTAATGTTAATGTTAATGTTAATGTTAATATTAATGTCAATATTAATGTTATATTAATTTTAATGTTAAGTTAATGTTAATTTTAGTATTTAATGTTAATATTAATATTATATTAACATTAACATTAATATTAACATTAAATTACGGATTAGAGTGAGGGGATTTTCTAAGGAGGGAATATATATATTAATATATATATATGTGTGTGTGTGTGTGTTGTGTGTGTGTGTGTGTGTGTGTGTGTGTGGGAAGGGTATTACCAAACTTTTGCATCAATTGTTCACCAAACAATCTCAACCACACATTTATTTCTATCATGTGGTTATAAAGTATTCCATAAAGTTGTTGCCACGTCAGCATGCTTTAAACCACATGATTGAAATAAATGTGAGTTTGAGATTGTTTGGTGCAATAATTTCAATAAGTTTGGTGCAATATCCCTCCCCTATTTTTTTTTTTGCAATAAGACATTTTATGAAAATAAAAAGAGCTCATTACGAGCATTACAAACATTACCTGCGCCAAAGACACAAAAGGGCCCAGTACAGCAAGTGTTCGAAATCTGCTACCCTAAATTCGAAAACATGTGGGATTCGAGTAATTCGAAATTTCGAAAAACAAATTTCAAAAAAAATCCAAATTCAAAGGACATGGAGAAACGGCGAGGTGTCAGGGCTCGAAGCCCGAGCGAGAATCTTGAACTTAGGGGGTGGTTGGCGCTCTGCCCGGGGGGAGGGCGCGCTCGAATCCTCGATCCCCCCCCCCAGCACCCTGCCGAGGCCGGGGATCTCCGGCGAGGGAAGCCAGTGCTCCGGTGAGATCGAGGGATAACGGGGGAGGGGGAGATGAAGGGTCTCCGACGCCGGAGGCCGGCCAGGAGGAACGGGGGGGATCCCTCAACCAGAAGGGAGGGAAGCCGGCGAGGGTGCGCGCGGCGACGGCTCCCGAAAAGAGGGACGACTCGGAAGGGGATGCACGGATCCGAGCCAGCGCCGCGGGGAGAGCCGAGGGTGCGCTATGGGGGGGCCGGAGGCGGCCCCGGAGGTCACCAGGCCCGACGGGGAGGAGGGCAACGGCCGCAGGGGCAATCCCTCCCCTATATATATATATATATATATAATATATATAGATATATATATATATATAATATAATATATATATATAAAATTATATATATATACAGAATACAATAAATATGTATAACAATATAATTACATATAACTATATACTGTGTAATGGGCTGGGTATTGTTTATGTGTGGTGTGTGTGTGTGGTTGTCTCTCTCTCTCTCGCTCTCTATATATATATATATATTAATATATATATAATATATATATATATAACTTTGTATTTGTATTTAACATATTTTGTTAAGTACGCCTTTTTGAGTCCAAACCTAGCATGGGTTGTGTGGACTCAAATGAGCCTAAATACATTCAAGACTTGTACAAGTCATATTGGACTTGATTCATGGCCTTGGGTCCTATATTTGGACTTTGGTTCAATTTCGTATACATGGACAAATATATTAAATAATTAATTATTTATTTTCAGAAACTGTACCTTGCTGTATTCTAATTTTTAAACAGTTTTTAAATACTGTAAAAACAAAAACATTTATAATTAAAACTATGTTAATTGACTAGTTTAATACGATTTTTCACGAATTTAGTTTACATAATTATCACTGTGGAAAAAGGGTATTCATAACCTAATTTTAAGATACTTATGTATTCTGATTTTTTAAAAATCTCTACGGCAGCTAGAAATTCCAGAAAGAATATAGTAAAATTTATAATTAACTGGATGATTTTGAAATTTTTTCATATTTATTGGAGCTTTATAACTACCTAAATAATTTTGGAAGACAGTAGATAGTTTGAATTTTATTGAACAATTGTGCTTTGTGTGATAATTCATGTTTTTGGGTGTGTTAAGTGTCGTAGTTTGCCCCCATTATAGTGTTGAGTCTCTAAGGACTCTAAGTGTTGATTGTAAGTTAGTGTCACCCAATTGGTCTACTATGCTAGGTCATCACTTAGCTAGGTGCATTAGTTAGAAGTCGTATCACACTACGTGTTAGAGTTAGCAGTTAGAGTCTTGGACATAGAATAGGAACTGAGATCGTTATACCTTTTTGACAGTGACATGACACTCGGCTTCTTCTTTGCATTCTCATTACATTACCTTACTCGAGGCAAGTACAAACTATAAACTTTACTTACTGCATGATAATAAATTACGTATAAACAATATTATATATTTATCATAACTGAAATCATGCCTTACACGTATCCATGTATTTTTTTATATGCTTTAAACTGCTCATATATCTTCTCACATGATAATAACTTGGGGATGGAGAAATTGCTAGTTGAGTACGTGATCAGACTGTAACTTAGTACATATACCGAGCTCGATCGTATCTCATGCAACCTTGGCGTAGGCCTTTATCCCGCATATTTGTATGTATATACATCTATGCTTGTACACTTGTACGTATGCATATTTTATTACATGTATACTTGTACACCTGTACATTTATATCCATTGACCGATCACGTACCTACTAGAGTTTCAATATTTATAACATATGTCACCATGACAAATGTATTTACCATATGATAGACTATGATATGAAATGTTCATATTTAGCACATCTCTTTCCATTCCATGTTCAGTATGTTTAGTTTGTAGAACCAATACTTGCTCCCTTCCTGGCAGAAAATGTTACAGGCGTACTTTCTGAGGAAAAGATGCTCTATGACTCTCACTATGGACCCGCTGCAGAGGACCAAGCCATTGCCCCTGAGGAAGTCCCCGCAGGGAACCTCGCTTAGTAGTCTTGCTTTAGATCCCTTTTGCTTAGTATGTTGAACGGTTTCGACTCTATCTTTTGTCACTGGACTTTGTCTCCAGTTTGATACTTTATAAATGTAATAACTAAAATCTGAACTTATTTGCTTCTGCTTATAGATTTTGTGTTGTGATGAACATTTAAAATGTGATATTATAACTGTTAGTATCTTAGATCTTTTATTTTCTTTACTTAGAACAGCTTACTACGCTATGACACAAGCATAGGCTGGACATGGCCCAGCCAAGCCCAACAATTTGGGTTATATATATATATATATATATATATAATATATATATATATATATATAGTGTGTGTGTGTGTGGTGTGTGTGTGTGTGTGTGTGTGTGTGTGTGTGTATGTGTGGTGTGTGTGTGGTGATTCAGCATGTTCTCCCTGAGCTCCCCCCTCCCTTTGACCTTTCCCACTGGCATGGTCCCCTCCCCGGCCTTCCTAGCCGCCCCCGGCCGGTCTCCTTCCCCTCATGCCTCGCCCTCCGTCGTCTCTCCCGCCTTGCTGGCTGGTAGCCGCGGCAGCCGATCATGGTTGCCAGATCTCAGTGTCTCCCCGCACTCGTCGACGACCCGAGGAGCGCCCGACCTACCCACCGTCCCCTCTCCCCCCGCGCTCAGCCACCTTCCTCCCTCGGTCTCTTCCCCCTTCGACTCCGTTCGCCGGGTGGACAGACCAACTTCGCTTAGTAGAGCGCAGCCGCGACGGCCGCCCCCGCCAGCGTTCTTCCCCCTCGCTCCGGCCGCGGGCTCTGCGGCCGCGCTCGGATCTCCGGCGGCTCAGCCCTTCCCCTAGCTTCCTCCGGTCTCCTCGGGGACCGTCCGTTTTTCGAATTCTTTTCCCCCTCGGGAGCTGGGGGGCACGTGGCTCCCTCGGTAGCCGGGGAGCACGTGGCTCCCTCGGGAAGCTGCCCAGCATTGGGCGTTGAGAGTGCCCTTGGCGCGGTCCATCCAGAGCCTCTGGTCAACGTGCAGAACCATCACATGATTCCTGGGCGTAGTGGCCCCTCCATTGTGCGCACGTCTGCCCCTAGCGCAGCTGATGTTTGGGCTCGGGCGCTCAGCCCGATACCCCACAGGCGCACGCCTCCTTTGCGCACCATTCTAGCACACCCCTGGCGCTTTCTGTGCTGCATGACCCCGGCCTCTTGGCGCAATCCAGGATCTTTCCCCTAGCCCCGTGGCGCACTCTGGAGGATCCTCCTTGTCTTTCGGCACTTCCTGGAGCACCCTCCCCCTGCCTCTCGGCGCACCTTGGGCCCCACCACCCAGCCTTACGACGCAACCCGGGCTCGCGCAGTCCGTAGACCTCGTCGAGCTGGCGCTACCCGGTGCCACCTCATGTCCGGGCTCTTCCCGGTACAGATCTCCCGAGAGAGAGTCTCTTGCGGCTCCACCTTCCGCCCCCGCCCCGTCCCTTGCATCGACTATTGCCCCTCCTATTCGTGGTCGCAAACGTCGATTATTCATCCCTCTCTCCTGTCACGACCCGCACCCAGTGTGAGGGCACGAGGAGTAACGAACGCTCAGCCTACGCCGCAGTATCGGCGATAGAACGCTATCCTGAGTCACCATATCTAACACAATCTAACCAATCTATAAATAGAGTAGAAATAATACGTAACTCAATCACAATACTAAGAAGGAACAGAAGAAATAATCTCAAGAAAGTCACTATAAAAGTCTAGGTGTAAACCACCAAAAATCTCAAGTACAACTCATAAAAGTCTCAAATAGAAAATACAAATAAAGTACTAAGTCTCAGCTAGACTATGGGCAATCCTCAGCGACTGTGGGATCCTCCTGGGGTCCACGTCGCCAGTGTCATTTAAGCCAATGCCAGAATAAGTAGGACAGTACTCCTCATCATCACCTGTAAAATTTTCAACATGCCCAATCAGGACGGAACGAGCACATATCTCTCACAACAGTTCATAACAGGAATGGACATATAAAGCAAGCTATAGAAAACTATACATGAAACGCTGTAAAGAGAAATCAACAGAAAAGAAGATATAACTGAGGTATAAATATGATAAATAAAGAGTATAACCTTCTACGTGAAACAGAGCATGAATTGGTTATGTAAACAGCTTGGGTCGCACATGGATACAACTACGGAAAGAACATGGATAACAACTACTGGGGATAATGATCACATAACCAACTACACTCTTCCTGCCCCCAACCAATACACAAGGATCAAAGCATGTTATGTTATTGCACATGGATAACAACTACTGTATACATGGAGCTCATATGGTCATGAGTGTACATGAATAACATATGAGTGCACATGGATAAAAGTGAATACATGGAGTACATGATGAACATGATAAAGTACATGAAACATGACATACTCGATGTATCCGAGGGGATAACGCATGAAAAGATCCATAGGGTACCGATCCGTGTGAACGTCGTGTCAGCATCAAGTACACTAGTCTATAACAAGAGTACATATCCAAAGAAGCATGAAAAGATCAGAGAATGTACTCGCCTGGCAATCCGAACTGCTGATGATGAAAAGTGACTGGACTGGAGTAATATGATCCTATTTAAAACAACCACATGTCATTATACAGTCTAAAATATCATAAGGAATACCTTTAATGCAAATTCTACATGATTTGGGTCAATCTAAGTCAAAGTCAACCTTGGGTCAACTTTGGTCAACCAAACTAGTCAAACTAGGTTAATGTTGGTCCACTAGTCTATAAGTCAATTCTTGGTCATTACCAACCAAAGGCACCCTCACATTGTACCTACACTAGGCCTGTCACGACCCGCACCCGGTTTTCGGATACGAGACGTGTCCAAGCCAGCCTACGCCGCAGAGTCGGCGGTAGAACGCTGTCAAGCCCGCAAGAAATAAATGTTCAAATAAAATAATATTGCTCATTCATACACTTCTAGATTTATTACAACATTTACAATTTAAAGGAAAGTACAAAATTTACAATTTATGAAATGTTACAACTGTTTTTTATTTCTAGGTCGTCTTCAGCATACCCAAGTCTCCAGTGCTAAGAATGATCGCGGCTAAACCTGAAAAATGTTGGTTATCCAGTCAGGATTGGAACAAGTACACAACCGACGATAATGCAAACACAATAGAATTGACAAGATATGAAAATAGCATATGAGAAATAAAAACTGGAAGATACTGATGTCATAGCACGATAGAGAAAAAACAAGGAAAAACTAATAAAAGACATCTATCTAGGTGGTGTGAAATATCTGTTTCGACATGTGGATGGCTAGGGGTAAATCAGGCACACTGCACGTGTCGTGCGCAGCGGCTAGCATTCACGAAAGACAATGGGATATTTCTAGGTAGTCCACATGTATACTAAGATATTTCCCCTTCCGACAACTCCGTGTGACGAGCGTGTCAACAAGCAGCAAGATATATGTATAGACATGAAATGAAAAGACTACTATGAATCGGAAAGCAATCAGAAAGTGCACTTGCCTGAGGTCCTTAGCTGGAGAAACCAATACTATACCACACAATGAGCCACAATCAATCAACACATGCAGAAGTCTCCGGATGCTGAAATAAACAGTACCAACGTTCTCAGAATAGTCAAATTAGCTAGGATTGCCTGTCCTTAAGTCCAATTCTGGACACAGGGGCAAAACGGTAATTTCGGGCAAAAACGATGTCCGCCGTTGGACCCGCTTTGCACCGAAAAGCGTGCCAGAGTCACCGGTCTCTAAAGTCGTCAAACTATATGTCTACGGATTCAGTTTTTTGATACGAACCCAACCGTATGTCCAAAGTTGGATTCCGGCGGGCTGTGCACAAAATCGCCCGTTGAGTGGGACCGCGGGGCCCGCAAAATGGTGATTTTATCAACAGTCTCAGAATCGGACCAAACTTGGCATACAGGACCAGAAAAATGATATGGTCCTGTTGGCGTAAGTTTTGTCTCGATCTGACGAGTGTGCACGAAGTAATTGAGAAATTTGCAACGTGCACGATACGGTGAATTTTGACGGATACGCATCAAACTCGTCGCGCACACGCGACCAATTTGAATTCCGTCAAAGCACACACGACCACGAAGCCGTTATGCAGCTTTCGATGACTTCGGTGCGTGACCACGTCGTCCAAAATGGCGGGACGGACGTCGTGTGGAGCGTTTTCAATGTTTTGAAAACAGGTTTTTCCAAAACTTCGGAGTCCGATTTCTCGACGTTCAGTTATCGAAATTAATTTCTGTAAAAAGTGTTTTCTAGCCCTATATGTTGTTAATGAATGCCTTCAGGTGGATTTTATAAATCGCCAGTATTCTGCTCGTAAACTGTCTTCCAAAACAGGTGATTGGGACAATTTTCTAACTATTTCCAAGCAGTTTTTCGACAAAGTTTGCGTCGATTTTCTGGGTAATCTAGTGTACTATAACAAAATCTATTTGAATGGAAATATAGCCGTATATGTTTGGATGTACCAGAGAAAACGATTCGTAAAACGAACCAAAGTACGCGTGCCAATCGGGCGCCGAAGTACGGTCGATGGCTGCCCTGCTGCTGCCATTGCCACTGTCTTTTCCGTGCGAACGGCCGGCCCTGGGCGGCGCTCCGGCGAGGCTGGGTGGCGCGGGGTTGCGCGCAGAGGTGGTGGCATGGGTGGCGCGCGACCTGGGCGGGGTTCGCGTTAGGGTCGACGAGTATTAGGGTTTTCGTTCCCCTTTTTCTTATCTCCCTGTCGATCTCTTATATATCCAGTGTTCGGCTGTTAATACCTGAACCGAACATAGGCCCCTACCAGTACAGGCTTGGCTCCCGTCTGAGGAATAGGGGTTGGGCCTTTGGGCATTTTTGGTTTTTCTTTCATTGATCAAACAATAGTTTTGTATAACTGGCTCTAATGGTTGGCCATCTTATAAGCAACCAAGTGAAGTATAAATGCTGTTTGTGGGTTAGCAGAGGATGCTCGGATTGGGGAATTCAATTATTTGGCCAGAACGTATGTTTGCATGCATGTTTGTTGTTGCAGCAACTTGCAACCATTTTATTGAAATGGATTGAATTGAATTTCAATTCAATTCAATTCAAACATTCATTTCATTTCAATTCAATTAAATTCACTACTATATTTTATAATCATAATAGTAACAGAGGCCACCACCATAATCTATAATTCATTTTAATTTATTTCTTACAATCTATGCATATATATCTATATATAATATATATATATATATATATTATATATATATTATATATTATATATATATATATATATATATATATATATATATATTTCTATAAATATCCATGTATATTTACATATACCTATATACACATTTATTTATATATATACAAATACACATCTACCTTTATATAGATTTATATATACCAGCCCACAAACATTCACATGTATTATATACACGTATATATATTTATACCTATATATATTTATACATATTCCCATATATATTTATATTCTTATATCATACACACATAAATGTAAGCCTAATTAGATAAAGACGTAAGATTTCGGCTTATCAAAATCACCATTTCTAACTATATTAACTATATAATATTCTATTAGATAAATTCTTCCTATAACTTCACTGCAGACATGAAAAGTGATCTACTGTTCTGAAACTCCAGTAGTAAAATTGGAAAGAACTACAACTAATAAGTCTCTGGAGTAGACAATTTATCAAGACCCCTTTCTTGACATTGCAACTAAAAATTAAATAAAAGTGCATCTTTCTAGCCTCTGGCATGCACCAAAATCATGTGTGAGAAATATAAAGCTTATCATGATATGATCCAGCACTTACTAGCAATCACCATTTAAATAAAATAGATAAAATAAAAATATTTCAAAATTTCCGGGAAGGGGAGCTACAAGGCCAAGGCCTACTGCTCCCTGAATTTCATCCCAACTCATATACATAAACATATCTAAACCAGTTTCCTGTTTTAACTACAACACTAATCCTAAATTATATCACAATACATGTAATCTCTACCTTAACTATCCACCAATGTCAGTTATAGGCAAACACCTTTCTCATGATAGCCTATTTTAGGTACATCCCAAATATCCTATACTAAGACCACTCGAATATAGCTTATCCTCATGATGCAAGCTTAGCTAGCAGTCACTTAGGTAGGGTAATTTGAATCTGTAAGTTTGATCAAAACAAGAATCATTGAAACTGAAAATAGAAGGGAAAACTGGACTTAAACAAAACTGAGATGAACTTAAACTCAGTCCTTCTCATGAAAACCCAATTTTGAAGGCAACCTATTCATGTGGCAAACTACTAGGTAATCACTTAGATAAGTTAATAGAATCCTGTAGGTTTCACTTAGATAGGGCCAAGCCTGTAGGTTTCAGTTTTCACAGCCAAAGGCATGAATTGAATCTGCTGAACATCAAGAAATCTGAATTTAAAGGAAACTGTATAGGAAAGCAAACAGAAACAGGAAACATGAGTTTCAAAGCTTGATACCTAAACACGACCCTCCAACTCAACCCTCTATGCTACCACCTAATGGTTATATACCTAGATATGTATAATAGGGCCTGAAAGAGGAAACTGAACTGGAAATCAAAATTGAACCATTAAGGAACAATTCAACTTCAATTCAGAAAACTGGGATTTAAAGAACTTATCTATTCTATAGCTACCCGATACTCCTAAGACCCAAATTCAACACAACCTTCTACATCTAGTAAACTAGCAAGTAAACTCTCAAATAGGTCAAAAAGGATCTGTTGGCTCTATTAAACAGGAATCACTTGAAACTGAACTGGAAATATCATAAAAACTAAAACTAAAAACAGGATACTAACCTACTCGATACCTATGGCTTATCCGATTTGGCCCCAGCCCTATCCTTGATTCAAACCACATGGTATCATGTAGGGGGGGTTAAATAGGGACTGAAGGTTGAGTTTTGATCAGAAAATATATCGAAAAACTGATGGAAACTAATGTTCAGATTTCTGAACATTAACTGGGACATTCAAGAACCCGATACCCTCAAGAACCCAAATTCAACACAATCAGTTACAACCTATAGTATTATGAAATCTAATAGGTAAATACATATGTGATTTAACTAGGAACCTGTAGGTTAAATCATACATAAACATACATATCTTCAAATCGACAGGAAGGAACTGAAACTGAGAACAGTTTCAGAAAAACCCGATTTCAACCATTCGATCTACTCACCACCCAAAACATCGAAAAACCCAATAATATACGAACCTGAAGGTTGGTAACGTGTCAAGGGTTTAAACATGATGTGTTAGTGCAATCGTGTCCAACAAAATAGGACACGAAGGGTCCTGGACACCAATGAACCAAACTGAAACTAAATCATCGTGCACGCGTGTCACTCATCCTAGGGCTCGACACAGAGCGAAATAGGACACGTGGTTACTCGTACACGTAGCCCAACTATAGGGCTACACGACCACGTGTCTGCACTGGACTCTCGCCATGTGTCCGTGTCGCACGAAGTGCGTATCGGACGCGCGTTCTTCACGCGCGCGCGACAGTGCACGCCCCGTGCCGTGTCGATTTCTCTCTCTACGCTCCACGAAATCCAACGAAACTTTACGAGGGTGCTGTCAGTCATGGAGCCTAGATACAGACCAAAAATCTCGGGTTGAATCGCTGTGTCCAAAGAGAAAGGACACAACAGTAGCAGGACACGCGCGCGGTCCTCGTGCTGTGCGTGCGTGTCTTGTTTCGGACACAAAAACGTGTCGATTCAACCAAGAACCTAGGGCTTTGGAATCCTGACCTATAGGGCTACAAATTCGTGAAATTAAATCATAAAAATAACACGATCGAAATCTAAGAGGAAAATCATCGAACACCTATAAACCTAATCCGATACGTGTCCGATACACCCATCAAACGGACACGAAACCTAACCAAACTTCATGGGTAGTTCTAGGGTACCTAGATGCATGCTAATATAAAGAAAAATCAGAAGAAACTATGGTTTTTAGGTGTTTACCTATTGAGAGTTGAAGTATCAAAGAAACTGACTCCTCGATCGATGAGACGACCAGTTTCCACCGAGCAAACGCCTCCAAATCCTTGCTAACAATGCTCCAGCAAATTCTCCTCCTTCCCACGGTCACAACGCACTTCGTTTGGGGTGAAACGGAGGTCGGATGAAAAAGTTAGGGTTTTGGAGAGCTGGAAACTAGGGTTTTGTGAAGGGGGTGTCTATTCCAATGCAATGCTTATATAGGGGATGAGGGCTTCCTGTTTTCGCCGGCCATAGGAGTCCTAATAGGGTCAAGGTTGGTCCATGGGTCCCACTCCTCTATTTAAGTTGAGTTTAAGCTCAATTAACAAAAGGCTACAAAGGCCAATTAATTAATTAGCCTAAAAATAGCCAAATGACTTCTAAATTACACCAAAGCCTAAAAATAAAATCTAATTAGCTAGATACTCATCATAGGTCATGGTTGGTCTCTAATGTGAGTTTTCTAAAGTTAGTCCAAAGGCTAAATCAATCACAAGTCAAAAATATCTAGAAAATCACAAAATGACTAAAATGACTAAAATACCCTTATTTCAAAAAGTGGGTGTTACAAGTCTACCCTCCTTAAAATAATTTCGTCCTCAAAATTAAAATGATCCTACTCTTTCTAGGTCAAAACCCCAACAATCATGGTCTTAAGAAATCTTATCCAAAATCATGCAGTTGAAAAGAAATCATACAGGGTTATGGCAGGCAATCAATCTGGAGTCTCGTCTAGCTACTAAAGTCATACTAGAACAAAAGTATTCATAAGGTGTCAAACATACAAATATTATGGTAGGGTACAATAATCATCAAGATATGATAAGGTATGGGTCAAGAACTCACCTCTAGTAGGTCTGGTAGCTGGAACTCTCTCTCCTGGAGGTAGACCTCGTCTAGGGGCAAGTGTAGTAGGACAGTCTCGTATCTTGTGTGTTGCTGACCCACAAAATAGGCACAATCCTAGTCTCTTCCTACAGTCCTTCCATTCGTGCCCAAGCTTCTTACAGAAGGCACAGGTAGGTACTCGCTCAGCTGGTCTCTGCTGGACAGGAATCTGAACTGGATAGGCTGGTCTAGGCTCAAAGCCTGGGTACTCCTGAGGCTCTGGGTATAAACTGATCCTCGCTCTCTTGGGACTAGGCTCCTCCTTTGAATGCATGTAATCCCGCAACAGTTGGATACTGAGACTCTGCTCTCTTATAAGCTCAGCCTGAAGTCTCTGTACCTCCCGCAAATCCTGAAGAAATTTATGAATATAAGCTTCGACAGGGATGGCATGGGGTACCGCTCCAAGAGGCAAAGGAAGGCCCTCAGTCTCCGGCTGAACTGCAGTCCCCTCCTGAAGGACAGAAGATGGAGGAAAATTCTTCGATGAGGCTGTTAACACCTCCTGAGCAATTGAAGGAGAAGGTACAGTCTCGATCTCATCCGAAATTGCAGCTGTGCACTGGGGACAAATTCTGGTCATGGGTACCATTCTGGAAAAGATAAGGATAAATAATAAATCATTGGGCTGTAAGGCAGTATCTCATCCTATATAATTTCTGGTGATTATAAAAACAACTGAAATTAACCATAAAGCATTAATATTCTAAAGATGATCAAAATTAAAAGTTTAAAGCACGACTATCAATAACACTGAAATCCAAGCACACTATATATACATATATCTATAGATATTTTAGTCTCGATATGATCTAAGTTGATCAAATCCAGGATGAATCGAGGTTTGGTCAAGATGGAGAACGAGGTCATTGAAGTCTAGGCACGAGTATCCAAGATTTAAAATCCATGTCACAATTGGATTAATTCAATTGAATAAGGTTCCAAACATTGGACGATAAGGGAATGACCAAGTCGACTGGTCGCGATCGTGGGTTTAGAATTCAACACTATTGAAATCCTAAAGGATACTGTGAGGATATAGAATTAAGCCACTATCCTCCTTAAAATAAGGAAGCTAAACGTGATACTCTGGGTTGACCTATTAAGTATAGTGCCTTGCCTTTCTAAAATATGTGAAAGACAAAAGCAAAAGAGTTCAAGGACGATACTATTGAGTACAATACGTGGTTCATAGACGACGAAAATAGTTCAAAGAGAATTGCCAAACTGTCATGGATGAGACAGATGTTCTAGAGTCTCATCCACGTAGAGTAATATATGAAAGCGAACCAAGTGCACTAGGTTGATCAGACCATTATACACCGGTTCTGATTAACAATACGTTAGTGGGTCACGACCCAATAAAATATGTCATGATCAAGCTCAAGAAGGATAAGCTTGTAAAACTAAGGCTAAATTAGCAACATAAGGTAGTCAAGTATAAGTAAGGGAGGTAATGATGAAGATGGAAAGAAATAGTCCAAGATCCTTAACTAAGCTGGTCAAGCAATCAAGATAAGGTACAACGTTAAGCATTTAAAGAACAAGAAGAACTCCATCCCATGTCGGGTTGAAATAATTGAGTCATGGTTGAATCTCGAATTTAAGTCAGAAGGTATTTTAGTATCATGGTGAGGGTACAGGAATAAGAAAATCAAGTTGAAGCATAAAATAAATTCAATTAAGAATCCAGTGAAATAATCTAGGGACACAGTACTAAAGGCGAATACTGTTAAGGAATGATCAAATACAAATGGTTAGAAGTCACAATAAAAGATCTAGATTTGAGGGAAGGTTGAGTAGGTCAAGATTTGAGATACAGTCCCATAGTTTGGCAAACGACTAACAACACTAGAGTATATACTATTATCATAGTCATGAGTGATATGGCAATTAGTGTGGAACACTTCTATCTCATTAAGGTTACCTTGGTGGCCTACCTTTACATTCCTTTAAAAAGAAATTCCAAAAAAATAACTACCTCCATTTGTATTCACTCTAAGCCTTCCAATCTAACCACGACTAACATTTAAATCCTTTTCATAAATCTCATAATAACTTTTATCTCGTTACTACTAACCTTTCCAAATTTAACGTTTCAATCCAACTTTAAACTCCAGAGTTGATAAATCATGAATCCATAAAATTCTATATCACTTCCTAAATAAAAAAAAACTCCCCAATTTGTCTCAATAATCCTCAAGATAGACACCCAGCTTATCACGACAATCTAGCAGTTACAGCTCAGTATTTTAACGCGCTTATCAACCATAATTTTTCCTTCTAAGTCATTGAAACATAATCACTACTTCTTAAACCAAAATCCCAATAGATTTTTAAATCTTTAATCAATTGACATGATTCCAAAAAAATTCTTTCAAAACAATCGTTTTCATATCTTTCCGATCTTCTAAACCAAATTTTTTTAATATTATTGCTTCCACTTAAATTTGAAATTCAATATATACATCGCAGCTTGTACGACTCAATTTAATAGTTCATACCGCCACCCTCTTTTTTTTTTTTGATCATTCAAACCAATCTATACACGTAAGGATGTATAATCATAATCCAATAATTCATGAATCTCATCAATTCCTGAAATCAATTTATTTAGATTCTAACTAATTTCCTCCGGTATCAAGGTAAAATTTTATAATCCTCTAGTGATTACTACTTAGAATCTTCAAGATAAATTTCCTTGGTAATATCCCAACTTACCAACTACTAATCATTAAAGCATCCATTTAGAAAAATGCCCTTATAACTTAATCAAATCTTCGTGTATCCTAATTCCTTAATATAATCCTCCTAGCCATGCGTTTGACGCAGTGTAGCCATCTTCCTAACCATTATTAAACACAAGAAAGTAAGGGTATTGGTGAAAAGAGTTCAAACAAGATGCAAGAATCGAGGGAGGAAGGTGGACTAAAGTAAGGGGAAAAGGAATTTAAATCGAAGCTCAAATGAGATTCTCAAGGGTTGTCCCAGGAATCTCTCAGGAATTCCTAATAGTGATTGAGTACTTTAACTTATATCTTATATCCTACTGCAGGTTGTAATGATACTCTAGTTCGAGTACCACTACGAATCACACTAGTTGTGATTGCGGACCTGCATGGGCCACCACTAAAAACGTGTCACGACCCGCACCCAGTGTGAGGGCACGAGGAGTAACGAACGCCCAGCCTACGCCGCAGTGTCGGCGGTAGAACGCTGTCCTGAGTCACCATATCTAACACAATCTAACCAATCTATAAATAGAGTAGAAATAATACGTAACTCAATCACAATACTAAGATGGAACAGAAGAAATAATCTCAAGAAAGTCACTATAAAATTCTAGGTGTAAACCACCAGAAATATCTCAAGTACAACTCATAAAAGTCTCAAATAGAAAATACAAATAAAGTACTAAGTCTCAGCTAGACTATGGGCAAGTCCTCAGCGACTGTGGGATCCTCCTGTGGGTCCACGTCGCCAGTGTCATTTAAGCCAATGCCAGAATAAGTAGGACAATACTCCTCATCATCACCTGTAAAATTTTCAACATGCCCAATCAGGACGGAACGAGCACATATCTCTCACAACAGTTCATAACAGGAATGGACATATAAAGCAAGCTATAGAAAACTATACATGAAACGCTGTAAAGAGAAATCAACAGGAAAGAAGATATAACTGAGGATAAATATGATAAATAAAGAGTATAACCTTCTACGTGAAATAGAGCATGAATTGGTTATGTAAACAGCTTGGGTCGCACATGGATACAACTACGGAAAGAACATGGATAACAACTACTGGGGATAATGATCACATAACCAACTACACTCTCCCTGCCCCCAACCAATACACAAGGATCAAAGCATGTTATGTTATTGCACATGGATAACAACTACTGTATACATGGAGCTCATATGGTCATGAATGTACATGAATAACATATGAGTGCACATGGATAAAAGTGAATACATGGAGTAGATGATGAACATGATAAAGTACATGAAACATGACATACTCGATGTATCCGAGGGGATAACATCGCATGAAAAGATCCATAGGGTACCGATCCGTGTGAACGTCGTGTCAGCATCAAGTACACTAGTCTATAACAAGAGTACATGTCCAAAGAAGCATAAAAAGATCAGAGAATGTACTCACCTGGCAATCCGAACTGCTGATGATGAAAAGTGACTGGACTGGAGTAATACGATCCTATTTAAAACAACCACATGTCATTATACAGTTAAAAATATCATAAGGAATACCTTTAATGCAAATTCTACATGATTTGGGTCAATCTAAGTCAAAGTCAACCTTGGGTCAACTTTGGTCAACCAAACTAGACAAACTAGGTCAATGTTGGTCCACAAGTCTATAAGTCAATTCTTAGGTCATTACCAACCAAAGGCACCCTCATATTGTACCTACACTAGGCCAAGGCCTACTGCTCCCTGAATTTCATCCCAACTCATATACATAAACATATCTAAACCAGTTTCCTATTTTAACTACAACACTAATCCTAAATTATATCATAATACATGTAATCTCTACCTTAACTATCCACCAATGTCAGTTATAGGCAAACACCTTTCTCTTGATAGCCTATTTTAGGTACATCCCAAATATCCTATACTAAGACCACTCGAATATAGCTTATCCTCATGATGCAAGCTTAGCTAGCAGTCACTTAGGTAGGGTAATTGGAATCTGTAAGTTTGATCAAAACAGGAATCATTGAAACTGAAAATAGAAGGGAAAACTGGACTTAAACAAAACTGAGATGAACTTAAACTCAGTCCTTCTCATGAAAACCCAATTTTGAAGGCAACCTATTCATGTGGCAAACTACTAGGTAATCACTTAGATAGGTTAATAGAATCCTGTAGGTTTCACTTATATAGGGCCAAGCCTGTAGGTTTCAGTTTTCACAGCCAAAGGCATGAATTGAATCTGCTGAACATCAAGAAATCTGAATTTAAAGGAAACTGTATAGGAAAGCAAACAGAAACAGGAAACATGAGTTTCAAAGCTTGATACCTAAACACGACCCTCCAACTCAAACCCTCTATGCTACCACCTAATGGTTATATACCTAGATATGTATAATAGGGCCTGAAAGAGGAAACTGAACTGGAAATCAAAATTGAACCATTAAGGAACAATTCAACTTCAATTCAGAAAACTGGGATTTAAAGAACTTATCTGTTCTATAGCTACCCGATACTCCTAAGACCCAAATTCAACACAACCTTCTACATCCAGTAAACTAGCAAGTAAACTCTTAAATAGGTCAAAAAGGATCTGTTGGCTCTATTAAACAGGAATCACTTGAAACTGAACTGGAAATATCATAAAAACTAAAACTAAAAACAGGATACTAACCTACTCGATACCTATGGCTTATCCGATTTGGCCCCAGCCCTATCCTTGATACAAACCACATGGTATCATGTAGGGGGGTTAAATAGGGACTGAAGGTTGAGTTTTGATCAAAAAATATATCAAAAAACTGATGGAAACTAATGTTCAGATTTCTGAACATTAACTGGGACATTCAAGAACCCGATACCCTCAAGAACCCAAATTCAACACAATCAGTTACAACCTATAGTATTATGAAATCTAATAGGTAAATACATATGTGAGTTAACTAGGAACCTGTAGGTTAAATAATACATAAACATACATATCTTCAAATCGACAGGAAGGAACTGAAACTGAGAACAGTTTCAGAAAAACCCGATTTCAACCATTCGATCTACTCACCACCCAAAACATCGAAAAACCCAATAATATACGAACCTGAAGGTTGGTAACGTGTCAAGGGTTTAAACATGATGTGTTAGTGCAATCGTGTCCAACAAAATAGGACACGAAGGGTCCTGGACACCGTTGAACCAAACTGAAACTGAATCATCATGCACGCGTGTCACTCATCCTAGGGCTCGACACAGAGCGAAATAGGACACGTGGTTACTCGTACACGTAGCCCAACTATAGGGCTACACGACCACGTGTCTGCACTGGACTCTCGCCATGTGTCCGTGTCGCACGAAGTGCGTATCGGACGCGCGTTCTTCACGCGCGCGCGACAGTGCACGCCCTGTGCCGTGTCGATTTCTCTCTCTACGCTCCACGAAATCCAACAAAACTTTACGAGGGTGCTGTCAGTCATGGAGCCTAGATACAGACCAAAAATCTCGGGTTGAATCGTTGTGTCCAAAGAGAAAGGACACGCACTCGGTCCTCGTGCTGCGCGTACGTGTCTTGTTTCAGACACGAAAATGTGTCGATTCAACCAAGAACCTAGGGCTTTGGAATCCTGACCTATAGGGCTACAAATTCATGAAATTAGATCACAAAAATAACACGATCGAAATCTAAGAGGAAAATCATCGAACACCTATAAACCTAATCCGATATGTGTCCGATACACCCATCAAACGGATACGAAACCTAACCAAACTTCATGGGTATTTCTAGGGTACCTAGATGCATGCTAATATAAAGAAAAATCAGAAGAAACTATGGTATTTGGGTGTTTACCTATTGAGAGTTGAAGTATCAAAGAAACTGACTCCTCGATCGATGAGACGACCAGTTTCCACCGAGCAAACGCCTCCAACTCCTTGCTAACAATGCTCCAGCAAATTCTCCTCCTTTCCACGATCACAACGCACTTCGTTTGGGGTGAAACGGAGGTCGGATGAAAAATTTAGGATTTTGGAGAGCTGAAAACTAGGGTTTTGTGAAGGGGGTGTCTATTCCAATGCAATGCTTATATAGGGGATGAGGGCTTCCTATTTTGGCCCGCCATAGGAGTCCTAATAGGGTCAAGGTTGGTCCATAGGTCCCACTCCTCTATTTAAGTTGAGTTTAAGCTCAATTAACAAAAGGCTACAAAGGCCAATTAATTAATTAGCCTAAAAATAGCCAAATGACTTCTAAATTACACCAAAGCCTAAAAATAAAATCTAATTAGCTAGATACTAATCATAAGTCATGGTTGGTCTCTAATGTGAGTTTTCTAAAGTTAGACCAAAGGCTAAATCAATCACAAGTCAAAAATATCTAGAAAATCACAAAATGACTAAAATGACTAAAATACCCTTATTTCAAAAAGTGGGTGTTACACTCCCCCCATCCCTCACCCTGTGTCCCATCCCGGCGTCTCCTACGCGGAGGCCTTACGGCCAAATCGGGGCCAGCGATCTCCATCAGCGACGGTTGAGATCCTTCTCCCGGATTTAGCCTTTCCGATTCCTTCTGACGGCGACCCTATCCGGTTCCCCTTCGCCGCGTCGGAGGTCTCTTCCCTTTCATCCTCCTTCTCCAAGTCGTTCGTGCTCAAGTTCAGTTCCGGCTGTCCGAAGATCGCCACTGCCTCGGTTGCGGTTGCCGAGTGGGGCCTGTCCGCAGCCTTCCGGGTAGCTCCACTCGACCCCAAGCACATGCTCCTTCACCTATCATCTGACTCGGACTTCGCGATTGCCCGGGCTAAGGGTGTCACGCCCCGCTCCCGTATAAGAGCGATCATCCTTGCTAAGGCGTGATGCCGCACGAGCCTAGATTGCGCTCGTGCAAGGCAGTTCCATAACGGCCGATTCCATCGACGGCGACGGGGTCGTCGCACAGAAGTCCCAAGCAGAAATATTAAATACATTGCAGCAGAATTTAAAGAAGAACACATGAACATAAGTCATTCAAAAGAAGCTATTTTATTGATATTGAACAACATATTACATTTGTGGGCGCAAGGCCAAATTACAAGTCTCTCGTGCTCACTTTTCTCTCTTTTACAAAGTCACTCTCTGCTCTCTCTCTTGATTACAATGCTTGAGTCAGCGGAAGCTTCGGAAGGCGATGTCCATACATTATGCCCTGTATAAGTCTTTAGATCATGTGGTCGCACGCTCTGACTCGCCAAGGAACTCCGTGCCTCGACGCATCCAAGCGAGCTCCGCGCCACGAGCTTCTACCTGTGCCTGCACATAAAACACTGTGTGGGTGCCAGTACCACTGTACTGGTGGAGTGAGCTTCTCGCCCACCCATACATAACCGACACGTTTCATTTACTTTGTGCAGCTTAAACCCTTTCGATTGTCTTTCTAGTCTTGCCTTAGGATCAGTTTTAAGACTTGACGTCTAACCAACTCAACATGCAACGACAGAGTCGTGCTACAATACCAGCGTGTATTTCGATCGAGGCAGTACCTCATCTCCCAGGTACTTGACCAAACTTCAACTCGGGACGGCAGGGTCGTGCCACATTCTATTCGGGACCTTAACGTATTCAAGACTGTGCTATACCGAGGAGCAACTTACGCGAACTCGGCCGTGTCAAGACCTTTGTTTAAACTCGAGCGCCTCTAGACCAATTCTCATGCCAACGATTCAAATGCCAAGGACGACAATGGGACGACTCGTGCAGGTCGTGCCGCTAGACTTGATTCGCGCCTTAAGATCTGCTTAGACTAGTACATGCTTCAAAATTGAGGGCGTGCCTCGCAACTTATCAAGACTTATCATGCTGTCGCCTTGCGGCCCTTCTATTCGACTCATGAACCAACTTAGACAAGACTTGCCAAACCTAGCATCGATCTCATGGACATCCTGACGCCAATCTATCCTGCCAAGTACGGTGCCTATGCTGCAGCCCAGTCCTAGGCCCAGACTTTGTGTTAACGACTAGACCAGCATTCAAGCTCTAGACTCAATCCAATGGCATACACGCGGTGTGCCGCTATTGCCGACACATCTACACGAGTGGTCACTAGCAATTTCAAGCTATCTTGGACTGGCTCGTGGGATATCCACCTGTACCAACACGGGTAGCTAGCCCGGTGGGGTGGAACTCTCCCATGCGGTCATCCAGCATCCTACTTTGAGCCACACTCTTTTCTCTCGGGCCGAATGATCCCAGCGCCCCGGTGATCACTCGAGAAGACTACACCTTGTCGACAAGTTGTCCAATGACAATGCATACTCGATCTATCCACTCTATCCAGTCCTTTCTTAACCTGACCATGCATTCCTTCTTTCTATCAAGACTTAACGAGACTCCCAAGCCGGGGGAACGATCTCGTGTGCGAGACATATCATCATTTAGCGAGACTCCCAAGTAGGGGGATCGATCTCGGCGACAACAAGTCGCATGAACTTCCTTTGTTTGTGGCAAGCATTTCACTAAATCGACCGTAGCTCGTGCCTTAGAAAGACCTGGTTCTCTAGGCGACGCTAACGCTCAAGTCATAGACTTTACACGACGAGCCTTCTTCTCAAGGGACTATGCGACTTGACAACTGCAGATAGAGCGGGATAGTGCTAGAAATGGCTTTGATAGCCCAGCACAACTCTTGTCTAACTTATTCGAGCAACGACTCGACGAGCGAGAGCTACGCCGAGCTCCGCATCGAGGGAACGTGCTAGGCACGGGGTCGACTTGGACAACCAACTTTTCGGGTGCCTAGACTTAAGCCAACGAGCCGTGCGAGATGACTTAACTTACGGGACATACGAAGGCTATGCCAAGCCTTGCGGGACGGGACCGTGCATGCTTTGTTAATCATTCCTGCGGACGACGCCTATGACTTAGGCTGATCTGAGTGTCGGGGCAACAAGACGGGACCGTGCATGCTTTAACAAGCATTCACGCAGGCGACGCCTAAGACTTAGGCTATTTCAAGTGTCGGGACAACTTAACTTAAGCCAACGTCCTTCTCCCAAGCCACGGGATCGAAGAATTGAGTGTCATTTGAAAGCACGCTGAGCCGACTTCTATGAAGACCGTGGGACCATTTTCCATGTTCTAAAGCATTCCGACCCGACGGGATTATTCCCTTAGCTATGTTGGTGCGTAGCTTTTAGATTAGCCTACCAGTGCAAGTTGAAAACATACGCATTATTAAGTGAAGGCTAAGATGAGGCAAGTTCACCGAAACTACCCCACCTGTGCGAGGAGTCACCTCGGACGAGCGAGCCTTTGAGCAGCCGTTGCAAGGCTAAGTTCCAACGCCGTCGGTGTTTCGATTCCTCCGATTTACTTTGCGGGACGGGGCACTACAACATACACCACTCAGAACAAGTCTCGTCCTCGAGACTTTCCTGAAGGCAAGCCATCTTACCATTTCTATGGCCAAGACTTAATCGTGCACACTCCGCCTATGCGTTCCTTCGATTCCCAGCCACGCTCGCACGAGTATCAATCCTTCCCTTAACATGATTTCAAGATCTCGACACACTCCCATCTTTCAAGTCTTGCTTGAACTCATTGTATCACTTGGCTGGATCGTGCACGCATTCCAAGCGTCCCCAAAATATATGCATTCAGCCAAGCCGCATGATAGAGAATTTGTCATTCTCACTCGAGTCGCATCGTGCACATACTCAGGCGTCCCTGAAATATATGCATGTCAGCCGAATTTCATGAGGGGTTTTCCTATATTCGTGATTCACATCCATCCATGCCAATCCTCAAGGTCAATCCTCGATTGATAACTCATAAAACAGGACATCTCGCCTAACCGCTAGGCCAATCTTTGCGAGGCTAAGTCAATGTCAGGATTGGAATCATATTTCCCCAATAAAATGCCAACACTGACCCCAAACCTAGGGTCAAACCAGGTTCGGTAATACGGGGTTTTCTACCCAAGCTCGCGTCACTCAGATTTCTAAACATCGAGCACGATCACCTATTCACATCAATGCATGCGTTGCACATATTCGATTTTATCCAAATCACCAACTCTAACCAATTCGTGCATTCGATCACGAGGTCATCTAGCTCAACAATACGTTGTGCCCCAATCTCACGCGAGTTCGATTATCCACGACGGTTCATGAATCACCATGCAACGCACCCGCGGAATAAATTCTCATCGGGGTATAACTCTTGTTTGAGTTTAGACTAACTCATTCTCGATACGCGGATTGGACCTACGAAATCCTCAAATTTGATCATCAAGCACACTGAGTCATTCTCAAGTTCACCTTCGCGTCATACCACAAGTCGAGGCAATCAGATTACCATGCCGTGCAAGTTCAATCACTTCCGCTGTATGAATCACCATACCAGCGCTCACGCGGAGTGATCGCCCTAATCGGCGTGACGCATGTGCGAGGCTGGGGTTGCGCTCGCATAAGACAAGAATGTCGAAGTTGTGGTTATCGACGAAGCAAATCCAATGTTTTATTTTCATCCAAGTCAAGATTTCAATTTGATAGTCCGACCGTCATTCATTCAACCAGAAAATCCTCGAGCCAAGTTTTACCCTTTCTTCGACACGTTTCAATATCCCAAGTATAGCATCCGTCGGAGCAATAACATTTGCACGATCGTTATTCGCCGAGTCAGAGTACCCCCGAGTTATCGCATATCGATCTTTGATACGCCTCAATACCATCGACGATATGCGTAACCTGACGATCTTCCTTTGCAACAAATTTTGAGTCGTGCGTTGATGCTGTTGTCCGAGTTGGATATTCCACAATTTTCCTCGATATTCAAGATAAAGTTCGATCGCTATTCCTCAAGCTCGTTTCAAGATCGTTGTTCAAAACTCAAATCATATTTCATTTGCATTAATCCGATATCGTACGCACGATCCTCTAAGTTTCCTCGATCACGACCATTCATTTTCATTCATCGTTCCGAATTATTTTGATATCGTTTTCTAGCTTGCGTTGCCTATTCTCAAGTCGTCCGAACGAGATGCTCGTTCGGGACATTCGAAGTCACGATCAACTAAGCGTGACGCGTTCTAAGGATTTGCGCGATCGCATCGCCTCGCCGACATACTCGCCGTTACTCGTAATCCTCAATATTTGCTCGAATGATTCCCAAGAAAATCCATACACCACTCAGATTCGAGCCATCCGATCTAGCCTACAATCACGTTCGCGTCATTTGTTAAGACATCCTTCGGATTCGTTCGACGAATCCCTAGCGTAGTCGCCCGCGTCGTATCGACGGGCTAGGTCGATCGCACTATTTTTTCAAAATCCAAGTCAATCTTCCATGTACGCCTAAGCGTTAACTCGATAGCGTTCCTATCGATACACACTCTAAGTGCATCTCCGTTCCCAACCGAACGATACCTAATATCGCTCGCGATTCGTTTGCACCAAGGGTCGAGGTGCGCGACGCGCGACGCAACTTAGCCAAAAGGCCGTGCGCATGGTTATCCCGTACGGACTTTTATTCGAGTTTGCATGCTCACATGCTAAGGTCAACGTTGGACTATAGTTAGGCATGCACGCGACTTCTAAGGTCGACGCAGGACTATTCGGGCACACGTGCAACTTGCTAACTTTAGCATGCATTTTCATTCAAGACAAGTTGACACCGTTGCACAAAGGCCATTGCCTATCGATGCGTTCGATTGAACGCTTGAACGAGCTTTCGAAAGTATTTAGACTTATTGAATGGACATGCCGAGGGACATTCGAGAGAGAGTGCGCACTTCTTTTTCAACGACGAGCTTTCAAAACTGAGAATTTTGACATGAAGTCCAAGGACGTAAAGCCGTGCTCTGATACCATTATGTCACGCCCCGCTCCCGTATAAGAGCGAGCGTCCTCGCTAAGGCGTGATGCCGCACGAGCCTAGATTGCGCTCGTGCAAGGCAGTTCCATAACGGCCGATTCCATCGACGGCGACGGGGTCGTCGCACAGAAGTCCCAAGCAGAAACATTGAATACATTGCAGAAGAATTTAAAGAAGAACACTTGAACACAAGTCATTCAAAAGAAGCTATTTTATTGATATTGAACAACAGATTACATTTGTGGGCGCAAGGCCAAATTACAAGTCTCTCGTGCTCACTTTTCTCTCTTTTACAAAGTCACTTCTCGCTCTCTCTTGATTACAATGCTTGAGTCAGCAGAAGCTTCGAAAGGCGATGTCCATACATTATGCCCTGTATAAGTCTTCAGATCACGCGCCGCACGCTCTGACTCGCCAAGGAACTCCGTGCCTCGACGCATCCAAGCGAGCTCCGCGCCACGAGCTTCTACCTGTGCCTGCACATGAACCACTGTGTGGGTGTCAGTACCACTGTACTAGTAGAGTGAGCTTCTTGCCCATACATAACCGACACGTTTCATTTACTTTGTGCAGCTTAAACCCTTTCGATTGTCTTTCTAGTCTTGCCTTAGGATCAGTTTTAAGACTTGACGTCTAACCAACTCGACATGCAACGACAGAGTCGTGCTATAATACCAGCGTGTATTTCGATCGAGCAGTGCCTCATCGCCCAGGTACTTGACCAAACTTCAACTCGGGACGGCAGGGTCGTGCCACATTCTATTCGGGACCTTAACGTATTCAAGACTGTGCTATGTCGAGGAGCAACTTATGCGAACTCGGCCGTGCCAAGACCTTTGTTTAAACTCGAGCGCCTCTAGACCAATTCTCATGCCAACGTTTCAAATGCTAAGGACGACAACGGGACGACTCATGCAGGTCGTGCCGCTAGACTTGATTCGTGCCTTAAGATCTGCTTAGACTAGTACATGCTTCAAGATTGAGGGCGTGCCTTGCAACTTATCAAGACTTATCATGCTGCCGCCTTACGGCCCTTCTATTCGACTCATGAACCAACTTAGACAAGACTTGCAAAACCTAGCCTCGATCTCATGGACATCCCGACGCCAATCTATCGTGCCAAGCACGATGCCTATGCTGCAGCCCAGTCCTAGGCCCCGACTTTATGTAACGACTAACCAGCAATTCAAGCTCTAGACTCAATCCAAAGGCATACACGCGGTGTGCCGCTATTGCCGACACATCTACATGAGTGGTCACTAGCAATTTTAAGCTATTGGACTGGCTCGTGGGATATCCACCTGTACCAACACGGGTAGCTAGCCCGGTGGGGTGGAACTCTCCCATGCGGTCATCCAGCATCCTACTTTGAGCCACACTCGCTTCTCCCGGGACAAATGATCCCAGCGCCCCGGTGATCACTCCGAGAAGACTACACCTTGTCGACAAGTTGCCCAATGACCATGCATACTTGATCTATCCAGTCTATCCACTCCTTTCTTAACCTGACCATGCATTCCTTCTTTCTATCAAGACTTAATGAGACTCCCAAGCCGGGGGAACGATCTCGTGTGCGGGACATATCATGACTTAACGAGACTCCCAAGTAGGGGGATCGATCTCGGCGACAATAAGTCGCATGAACTTCCTTTGTTCGTGGTAAGCATTTCACTAAATTGACCGTAGCTCGTGCCTTAGATAGACCTGGTTCTTTAGGCGACGCTAACGCTCAAGTCATAGACTTTACACGACGAGCCTTCTTTTCAAGGGACTATGCGACTTGACAAACGCAGATAGAGCGGGATAGTGCTAGAAATGGCTTTGATAGCCCAGCACAACTCTTGTCTAACTTATTCGGGCAACGACTCGACGAGCGAGATCTACGCCGAGCTCCGCGTCGAGGGAACGTGCTAGGCACGGGGTCGACTTGGACAACCAACTTTTCGGGTGCCTAGACTTAAGCCAACGAGCCGTGCGAGATGACTTAACTTATGGGACGTACGAAGGCTATGCCAAGCCTTGCAGAACGGGACCATACATGCTTTGTTAAGCATTCATGCGGACGACGCCTATGACTTAGGCTGATCTGAGTGTCGGGGCAACAAGATGGGACCGTGCATTCTTTAACAAGCATTCACGCAGGCGACGCCTAAGGCTTAGGCTATTTCAAGTGTCGGGACAACTTAACTTAAGCCAACGTCCTTCTCCCAAGCCACGGGATCGAAGGATTGAGTGTCATTTGAATGCACGCTAAGCCGACTTCTATGAAGACCGTGGGACCATTTTCTATGTTCTAAAGCATTCCGACCCGACGAGATTATTCCCTTAGCTATGTTGGTGCGTAGCTTTTAGATTAGCCTACCAGTGCAAGTTGAAAACATGCGCATTATTAAGTGAAGGCTAAGATGAGGCAAGTTCACCAAAACTACCCCACCTGTGCGAGGAGTCGCCTCGGACGAGCGAGCCTTCGAGCAGCCGTTGCAAGGCTAAGTTCCAACGTCGTCGGTGTTTCGATTCCTCCGATTGACTTTGCGGGACGGGACACTACAAAGGGCATAGCCAAAATGGGAACGCAGATCGCTAAAGTGGTCAAATGGTCCCCCGACTTCAACCCAAAATTTGACTCAACAATCATTTCCTCTTGGATCACCCTCCCCAACCTCCCCCTCGTCTGCTTTCCCGCAGCCGCACTCAAATGGATTGCCAGCTCCTTCGGGACGCTGGTAGCCATAGCGGAAGAAACTCGCAATTTATCCAAGTGCAACTACGCCAAAATTTGCGTGGATCTTGACCTCGCGAACGACCCTCCCAAACTCATAGAGATTGAGCTCGGCGATATATCTCACAAACAACAGCTAATTTACGATAACAACATCGTCTTCTGCAAACACTGCCAGATGAGCGGTCACCTTATTCAGAACTGCTTCCGTGCGCATCCTGAACTAAAAAGAAAATCCCGCACACTCCACGGGCGCCCACTACTCAAAGAGACCCCTCCATTACCATCCACAAACCAAATCCCGACCCCATCCCTCAGATTGAAGGGTCCAAAGGTCAGACACTCTCTCACCCTCAGACGACCGCAACAACCAGCCGTGCTATCTTCCCCTTCTGTCCCTCCACACTTGCCCTCCATAACTCGTTCGAACTCCTCTCAGACACCACTGCCGATGACGTGCACAATGACTACAGTGAGCTTCCTCTTACCACCACCAGACAACAAGCATCCACCAAGCCCCGTGGTCTCACACTTCACCCAATAGGCGATAACACCCTCATCTCCCAACCCCCCCCTCCGCCAACCTGAGATCACCACACTACCCTCCCACGAGGCCTCCCACCCCCCCAACCACCTGTCAACTGATCCCAACAACCAGGAGAGGACTTGCCAGTAAGTAGCTCAAAGATTCAGACTGAACCTGAGTCCTCTCGACATCCTCCCACTCCCTCAAAGGACGCCCAAACCACTCTCAGCCACATCTTGACCGGCAGATTCTGGAAAGCCAAGGAAGCAGGGTTCCTGGACCCTGGCAACCCCTTATGCGCCCTGGAAGATCAGGACAACGACTCAACCATCACAAACATTGACATGGTTGGAAATAGTGACCAAGGTCGGTCTAACAAAGAGTCAGGAGGCAACGGATCCATAAGCGTCCTAACCAAAAAACCCCATCCAAGAAGAACAAAAGCAACCAAAATCTGATGACGACAAGGACCACCAGGTCCCCCACGAAGCACAACCATCCCCATGCCATCTCCTCAACCGATGCTTAACATCATCTCCTGGAATATGAGGGGGCTCGGCAACAAACCGACGATGAACAAAATTCTCAGCCTCAAAAAAAATTATCGTATAGACCTCTTTATCATCATCAAACCTAAAATCCCTCAAAAAAGACTCAAAGCCACCCAGCTGAAGCTAGGTTTTCTGCATGCCATCGCTGGCTGCAACGACATCTGGATTCTCCTCGCTCAAGACTTCCAATTTGGCATCATCAATGATTCTCCCCAGGCTATTACTTGTTGGGTCAAACACCCGGCCCTCAAGTCCCGTTCCTTCATCTCCGCTGTCCATGGCAGTTGCGACATCCCTGAGCGCAGATTGCTCTGGGCAGACCTTCTGAGGATCCAACCGCAGGGGCTCCCATGGCTTTGCATCGGAGACTTCAACACGGTGTCTTGCTACGAGGAGACGTCCGGTGGTCGCCCCCCTCCCAAGCCAGCTATGGATGATTTCAATAACTTTATCTTTCATGAAAACCTCACCCCAATCCCCTACCTCGGCAATACATTCACCTGGTGCAACATGCAAGAGAGTCAACGGCGACAGTACTGTCGCTTAGATCAAGCGATGATCAACGATGGCTGGCACGACATGGGCCTGATCACTAATATCTCTCATCTCAACTCCACCGAATCGGACCACTCCCCTCTCTTAGTTCCGATCAGCAACAATCACACTGGCAACAAGAAAGCCTTTCGCTTTTTCAACTTTTGGCGTCATCACCCGTAATTCCAGAACACCGTTACTTCGGCTTGGAACTTTGTCTCAGCCATAGACCCTATGACCCGCATGGCATCTAATCTCAAAGCCACTCGTAAGGCCCTTTCTTCTTGGAGTAAAGAAGCTTATGGCGACATCTTCCAGGCTATTCGTGAGGTGGAGGACGACGTCACTCACGCGGAGTCCACATTAGCCCTTAACAACTCCCCGAAGAATCGTGCATACTTAAACCTCACCAGAGCTCTCCTTAAGTCTAGGCTGAGAGTGGAGAATGAATTCTGGAAGCAAAAAGCCAGATTGACCTGGGACACCGATGGTGACCGTAACTCTAAATTATTTCATGCCTGAGTTAAAGGACGCAGGAACAAATTAAAATTACACCAGATCCTTGACAACAACGGTAACATGATTGATGACCAGGCAGGTATTCAGGCCGATGCCGTGAACTTCTACTCCAGATTATTCACCAAAGAGCGGGTCGCTAAAGACGCAACACTATTGTCGGTTATCCCTTCCCTCATTAGCGATAATGATAACGAGACCCTGCTGACCACCATTTCCGATGAGGAGGTCAAAGCTGCGGTCTGGTCTATTAATGAGCACAGCGCCTCGGGCCTGGACGGATTCAACAGCATTTTCGTCAGAGCTTGTTGGGACATCATTAAGACAGATTTAGTTGAAGCAACTATTGCCTTTATTCAAGGGGCCAGATATCCGAAGTCGATTTCCTGTGCCAACATCATCCTTATCCCCAAGAAAGTCAATCTGAAAACCTTCAAGGACTTCCGTCCTATCAGCCTCTGCACCTTCACCAACAAGATCATTTCTAAGATTGTCGCCAATCGGATGGCCGATCTTCTCCCCAAGATCATCTTCGAAGAGCAAAACAGATTTGTGAAAGGCCACAACATTACGGATAACATCCTTCAAGCACAAGAAATAATCACGTGCATGAAGTTCCCGTCGAGGAGGGAACGTGGCCATCAAACTAGACATGAAAAAAGCTTACGACCGCCTAGACTGGCTGTTCATGATCTGGGTATTCAGGGCCTTCGACTTCTCCGAACCATGGATTGACATCGTCTTCAGATCTATCAACAATACGTGGTTCTCCACCGTCATCAATGGCCAGGCAGCAGGATTCTTTCGTTCTATCCGCGGGGTCAGACAGGAGGATCCGCTCTCTTCCACCATTTTCATTATCGCGGCTGAAGCCTTCAGCAGAAGCCTCAATAGCATGCCAAGTATGGCCGGTTTCAACCACTTTCACACCACCGGATGCCCTCTTATCACTCACTTGGCCTACGCTGACGATATCCTCATCTTCTCATCTGGAGACAGTGGTTCGATCGAGGTCATCTTGCACACGATTAATAGATATACCAACTGCTCTGGTCAGCGTGTCAACAACAACAAGAGCGTCATATACACTCATCACAAAGCCGACAGAACCCGCTCAACCCTGCTCGCCAACAAGACCGTCTTCAGCACGGCCTACCCCCTTCCTCTACCTCGGATGCCTATTGGTGTACGGTAAAATAAACTCCGGGATATACGACCACCTAGCCGACAAGATCCGCAAACTCATTGCAGGATGGCACAACGCAACCCTATCCCCTGGAGGCAAATTAATCCTCATCAAACACGTGCTATCGTCCATCCCGATGTACACTCTGGCCGTCTGCGCCTCCCCTATGAAGCTGTTGTACTCTCTTGAATCCCTCTTCGCTAAGTCCTTTTGGGGGCATAGCGACGGCAAAGACAAACATCACTGGGCTGGTTGGAAGATAATGGCCAAACCCACTGGAGAAGGTGGTCTGGGTTTCAGCCGACTTGCTCATATCGTGGACGCATGCTCCTTTAAGCTTTGGTGGAAGTTGCGCACCGAGACCTCCTTATGGACGACATTCATGAGAGCAAGGTATTCCAGATTCTTCCATCTGTCTGAGGCTAGTACTAACAACAAATCCTCATCATCGTGGCGCTGAATAACTCAGGGCCGCATCACGGCTGAACCTCTTATTCGTCTCCAGTTGGGTGACGGCAGATCCCAGGCCTGTCTGGAGCGGTGGTTAGAAGAAAATATCATCCATCCCAACATTCTTACTCCGCAGGGTTGTGCCATTAGAGACCTTTGGGAGGGCAGTTTCGGATGGAATTGGAGGAAGGTTAGAGATTGGCTTGGCCAACCAGCAGCCACCAATCTTCTAGCCGCGAATCTACAAATCACCGACACGTCCGACTCCTGGAGATGGTCCCCTAACCCGAGTGGGTCATTCACTTTGGCCTCCGCCAGAATTATTGCCAGAGGCAGCAGGGTGCCTAATATCGTCTATGCCAAATTTTAGCAGACATGCATTCCTATCAAATGGTCCATCCTCATCTGGCGTGCTTTTCGCCGTAAGATCCCGACAGATGACATCATCGGATCATTGGGATCCAGCCTCGCTTCCAGATGTCACTGCTGCGAGGAGCACAAGACGGAATCAGCTGAGCACGTCCTTCTTTTGGGGGACCTGGCTGCAGGCACTTGGTCCAAGCTTCACCATAGTCTTAATATGGGTCAACCTACCGGGGGCTTCTACGATCTCCTGGACTTCTGGAGCCGATCCCACGGACATCAGATCGTAGCAGCCGTCGGCATTTGGGTTCTTTGGAAAAATAGGAACAAATTCCGATACGAAGGATGCCAACTCCCCCTTCTCAACTATACAGAGAGGTCATTAGACAATGCTTCAAATTGAGGAGGCGCTGCTCTCACGTCTCCAACTCGTTCTGGGAGGCCCTGGTTTAGGCCGCCCTCCTCCATCTTTTGTGTGCGTCTATCGCACTTTTCGCTTTTTGTCCTTTCGTCGCGTTAGCGCGCTTTCTTGTATAGGCTTCGGTATTTTGTGCCTATTTCTTCAATAAATGTACGATTTTTCAATATATATATATATATATATATATATAATATATATATATATATATATATATATATATATAAAACAAAACTTGAGTGGGGTCACATGACCCCACTAGGCCTATGCTGGCTCCGCCAGTCTATTTATATAGTTATGCTCTAATAGGCTTGCAAGCCTACCATGTTGAACAATTTTGTTTACTTTAACCGGCTTCTCCGTATATGTTTAAAATGAATCTTTCTAATTAAAAGTAAAAGATGGATTTGATTATATCTTAGTAAAGTCATCAAATCTTTTAATTATAGACTAATATCTCCAACTTACCGTATACTATATTAAAATTGTACCTTTCATAGTATTAAAAATCTAACAAATATATCTTTTAAATTTCATTAGAAAGATTCATTTGAAACCAACAAGGAGTCTTTTAAAGTAATTATATAGGCTAAATTACACTAAGATTTTCTATATTTTGTGCTTATTACGTGAACATCTCCTAGTGTAAAAATAGATACACTGACACTCCCTATGTTTTTTGTTAAATACATTGACCACTCCAAGTTTATAATTTATGTAAAAAAAACTTCCTTGACCTGGCACGGCTCTTGATCCGGAACCATTATATGTATCAATCCTATTTCAGGAGAGATGCCTACAAAGCTTCACTTAGTAAGTTCCCTCTTCCATATAGGGGTGAGCGTTTGGATTATTCGGTTACAACCGTACCGAATTAGCCAAAACCGAATAAATCAAAATTCTTAAACTTCAAAACCGAACCGAATTAGCCAAAATCAAAACTGAACCGAAACGAATAATGAATTCGGTCTAATCGATTTGTTCGGTTGAAATTAATGGGTCAGACCCAAAGTTAGGATTATGGTTAAATTATATTAAAAACTAAAATTGTTATGCACACATTTGCTGAATTTCAAAGTTACACACAAAGTTGAACTAGTGAATTATCAAAGTTATAATTCAAAACACATACATAGAATTGTTGGATTCAAATATACACATTTTTAAATTGAGGGTATTGTTGTAAAGATAGAAGAGAAAGAGAAAAAAATTGTAGCCAGAAAAAATGTGTCTATAGCCTTTTCTCATTGATAACATATATAGAGGGAATAGAGGTTGTTGTGGTTATGGACAAGGACATCCATTTGGGTCCATCCAAATCACAACACTCCTTCTTGGATGCCCACTTTAATTATTTTCTTATTAAAAACTTATCTAAGGAAAAACCCTTTGGAAAAAATTCATAGAAAAAATAAGGGTACAATAATATTCTTCAGGAATAATATGATTCTTCAAAAATCAAAGTGGGTGTGACTTACACTGCCTCGTTAAAAACCTTTCGAAGGAAAAACTCAGTGGAAAAAACCTCAATGAAGAAAAAGTGTACAATACGCAAAGATATGCTTCAATATGTCTCCATTAGCTTCTTTAGGATACTTGCATCTACATGATGCTCTCCCTCAAATATTACATTCTTGTCCTTACATCAATTCAAAATAAAAAATCAACCCCTAATAAATTTAAATATACATCTACCCCAACATACTATTTGTCTATACATTTATACTCATATCCTTATGAAGAGATTGCAGGCTTTATTTGTGATTTCGAAAAGCTTGTAACTCCGCCTGATATGTTGAACTGTTGAAATCACAGCCATGCACATGATTTGATGATCGTTGCTGCAGTGATTTGCTTTAGTTCTCTCTAAAATACCTGCAACATTGTTCGTAAAAGATATACCTTGTTTTTGATACCTCTAAGGAAGGTCAGATAAATACCCTGCATTTGAATATCTTATTTCAAAAACATCAAAGATGATATGTCGTTCCAGTGTATATGTGTAGATGCATGTCAGCTGATTCACGTAAAATATTGTGCTGAGTAAAAAAATGGTATTTCAAGACCCAGAACATGTTATTTTATTCTTTCGATCGTAATGGGTCCAATTGACCTGGCCATTATAATTTTGAGTAAATGATTACTACTGATATTATATCTCTTCAGGAGATTTATCTCAACAGAAGATTAAATTAGATCTCTGTTAGAGGTTATCTATTCTAGAGATTATCTGAGATCTCTTCTGGAGATTTATCTTTTTTGAAATTTATCGCTTATTCGATCTCTTCGGAAGATTTTTGATCTCTTCGGGAGATCTTCTCTTCAGAAGATCTTCTCTTCAGAAGATCTTCTCTTCAGGAGATTTTATAGACCACCGTTTTATAAATCCGTTTAGGGATTTCTTTATAAACTTAATGAGTCTATCACATTCTTTGGATGGTTTAATCTATACATGGCACATTTACAAATCCTTCGGGGATAGCATGATAATTTTAAATCATTCAAGGATATACCTAAAAATTTAAATCCTCGACTTCGAGGATATATCTTATCGTCTAGGTTATCATAATCAGAATATATCTATTCATGATTATTTCGAGAATCCTTGAGCTGGCGTTGCTCTATACATTTGGATCCCTATTTGTTACAAATAACCATTCAAAACCTACCAGGTTTATTTGGATTTTGTACTGTAGGACCAAACACTCTACGTCTTACGAGTGATATTGCATCTTTTAATTAGATTATTTGTTGTTTTAGTGTTATCCTTTAATTTTCAACACCCTTTTTATTCTCATTCGATAATGTCATCTATAATAAATTTTCTTGATTCCAAATTTTTCTTAACTATGTATAAATATAGATTTCATAGATATCGGTACCTCTCTCTCACTCTTTTATGGAATCTGAGGTATATCCTCTATTGGAGCGATATACTTTGAAAATTTTGGTTTTGGTTCATGACAACATATTCCGGACCGTCATAAAATTTTTCTTTACATGAGATGTTGCTTCTTCAAGAGCATTAGGGTGTGTTGTATTATTCGGTCTCTTCTTCTGGAGAGCTGAATATTTAGAACTTATAGTATTATTTGACCTCTTTTTCTGGAGAGTTAAATATTTAGAACCTTTAGGTAACTTATTCATTTTATTGCCTTTATTTGGTTCTTTTGGTACTTACTTCTATTAGAAGATAGATACATAGTTGGTATTACTATTTATGCAGCATAATCGAGTAAACATCTAATTTTTTTTGTAGTAAAACATAAGAGATAATATCACCTAGTTTAGTCAATATGAAAGTATGCCATTCTATATTTCTCTGGAAGATGTTTACGACGTTCTTCTGGAATAAAAATTCACGACGTTCTTCTTGAACAAAATATTTATCTACCAATATCTTCTCCTAACCGCGGGAATTCTTTCGTATTCAAAATATCATAAATTCTCATGTCTATAGAAAAATTTATTAATCAAAGGAGACTCAAAATTGAACATAAATACCCAATCTACATTGGGTACCCAATTTAAAAATTTTAAACAAAAAATGCAAAAACTATCAATCTAAATAAATACCAACATAGTAAAAAAGAACCAAAAATATTGCTACTCTCAATCAATAAAATTGAGTGACTAATCATCCCCAAAGAAATCTACAGATGTCAAGTTGGTGTACTCTTGTGCCTCATATTCTTCACCAAATAGGTCATCATTGTCCGTATCAAGAATGATGTTTGTTTCAACCTTCTAGGTTTTCTGATAATTAGCCACCACTTCTTTGGATGCACGACTGATGTGGGTGTAAAACCCCTAATTTCTACTATGATTTTTTTAAATATGGTATTGATTTTTGTACTTTGTATTTATACGTCG
>JANAVB010014663.1:0-25475 GCA_029216955.1 Iris pallida
TTTGGCCTAGATTGACTTCTAACGTAACCCACAGAATCACATTACATCCAATTGAACGAATAATAACATAAACAACAGTATAACACAATGTAGCAGCAACAATAGAATGGGATCCAACAAATAGGATCCAACAAATAGAATAGCACAACCACAAGTATCCAAATAACCAAGTCTACACCAAATAACCAAAGTCTACAACCAAATACCAAAGTCTACACACAACCATAATAGAATAGGATCCAACATCCAAGTCTACACAACCAACAAATATCCAAGTCACAAACAAAGGATCAAACAAACACAAACAAACCTCCTAACTAGGACTACTACGGATCTGGTGCAGGAGGGGTACCGCCGTGACGAAAGGATAAGAACAACTCATACTCCCAAGTGAAATCGATACTGATGGAGTAGACAGTGACGTCGGTGGAGTCGGTGTCGAAGAAGAAGGCGGTGAGGCGGCGGAGTCGACGATGATGAAGGCGCACCCAGGACCAGCACGCTCCAACGCTGTCAGTCGCTGGTGGTATGAATCCATGATAGATAACATTCTACTGCTCTGGACCATCGAATCCTGTGCCAATCTTAGCCTCTCGGCCATGGTCACCTGTCCTGTCTGCAGCTCCGTCACCGTGCGCTCTAACCCTCCAACGCTGCGCTCTGTCCTCTCAGTCGTCTTCATGAGCTCTATATGCCGCGGTCGAGCTCATCCAATCGTGCTAGCAGCACAGGATCATCTGTAGGTGCTAAAACTGCTCCTCGATCCGTCGTAGCCGGTCGTCACGGAGAGACTCCATCATCTGGTGGACTCGGTAGACTCCTGGGACGCTGTGGACCATGCACACTAGCAGGAGATGCCCTAGAGGACTGGGTCACAACTAGGGCGCCATAGGATCCCGTACCGTAGTACGTACCCCTACGGAGTCCACCAGCGCGGTCATCCACATCTCGTCCGTCGATGGAGCTTGAGTGGGCTACGAGGAAGTACCGCCTCTCTCCTGCATCAGGTGCACTAGCAGCCGCCCGTTCCCGCAGCCTCTGATACTCGGCTAGAAGTATGGATAGTACTCTATAATTTCTATTTCTAATTAATGTACTTATTATTACTAACCACATGAATATTATTTGCATCATATTTACTAAGTTATATTAAATTGACATGAAGTATTAAATTAAGATAACGTATTATAATACTTACATAGGTCTGCTCGGCCCTCTCGTCAATAAGGTCTTCGCCCTTCCGATGGGTGGCCAGAAAGACGATTACCATGTCGGCGTTACCGACCTTTTTACCTGTAATTAAATATATTATCTTAGTATAATTTACGGTTTTGTATTAAAATAATATTTCTAAAAGTGAAAGACATACAAGACGACGAAAATGTTCCGTCATCGGAATTGACCCACCGCACCACTTCAAGGCATGTTGCCTAGACACCTTGGCCTTCTCCGACTTCTCTTTGTACCTTGGCTCGTCGAATCAGCCTTCATCGCATTCCACTGATCAGGGGTGATCCAACCTTGGTCGGCTTTCCGGTACGATCACGATCCTTCTGATGATCATTAATAGCGTCGCGGATCAGCTTGGCAGCGACGGCAGAAAACATCTCCTTGATACTCGGCCCGGTGCGGTGGATAGAAAATATATCCTAGAAGAGCGCAAACCAAATATTTATCAGTTATATATAACAAAAATTATATGATTCATGTTAAAAGCAAATATTTTAACCTTGAAGCGCACAACCAGTTGGCCTTCCTCTCGTCCGGAGCATCAGAGTAGTTAATCCAAGCACCACCATAATTATGCCTCAGCATGTGGCCTAGACGTCTTTGTACCTCTGGGGGACTATCTATACAGACACATTATATTCATAAAAAATTAATTTATGATAAAACAGAAAAAAAATTATAACTAAAAATACCTACTTTATACCGCCGCCCAGATCTCCGTCCTCCTCTCCTACGAGGTGCGCACGCCATCTGCTGGTCGGGTCCGGGCAGCCTCCTCGACCGACGGTGCAGCCTCCGCCATCTGCTCATCCGTCTCATCGTCGTATCAGCAGTAGAAATGCTAGACGGACGAGCACCCTCAACAGGCCTGGAACTACTCGTCCCCGGAGATATGCTACGTGACATCGTCCCAGCAGGCCCAGCTACTGTCCGATATGGAGAGGAATCGGCGACGAGATCCAGAGCCGGTACCAGTATGAGGTACCGAAGGAAAACTCTGTCCTCTAGCAGTACCTGTAAGTACCAGAGGATCATGACCTCGTCGTCCCCCTCGAAATGATCTGCGACGACCTGCCATACCTGATAACAGCATATGATAATACAATTAATAATAGAGACTAGAAATATGAAAGTACAACAAATAATAGAGACTAGAAATAAAAGTACAACAAGGACAATATAATAACCAAGACAACATATGATGATACATTATAAAAACATCTAAGTCCAGATAATGTATTCTAGAGGAAACATCTAAGTTCATATAAGTATATCTCTCTCAATCATCTTCAGAATAATCATCTTGTTCATCTTCCTCGACCTCATCTTCCTCTTCCTCCTCATCTTCACTTTCATCTTCGCCTTTGTCGGCTTCGTCTTCCTCTTTGGATAATTCTACATCTTCTACGTTATGTGTCGTATATTACGTAACTTCTGTGGAGTCTACATCGACAATATTGGTTACAAGAGGTAGCTCGTCCTCCTAGTAAGCTTTTTTCGTCAACATTAAAAGTATCTCTAGCTTTAGTCTTGCATACTGCCCACCAGTCAGACTTCGTTGCTCTCCGTCTCGAATGTTGTGAAGTACACGAGCTGAGCCTGAGTTGCTAGGACAAACGGTTCGTAGCCTTGATATCTACGCTTGTAGTTTATATCCACAAGACCATGCTTGTCAATTTTCCAACCTTGATTTTCAATCGGATCGAACCATTCACACTTGAATAACACGATCTTTGCAGGTTCTCTACCATTATATACGACAACTCCACAATCTCTCACAAGATGCCAAAGAAATCATTTCCTTGATCGACGTCTTTGTAGTTCGAAGACTTGATACACAAACAACTGTTTTTCGTGGAATCAAGATCCAGGAAGCTGTCTCTGATCGGAGCATTGGTCGACTTGAACCGAAAGCCATTGACACAGTAACTTGGCCATACTTTAACAAAAGTAATTGGTCCCTTGGCAAGAGTTCTAATTAATTCATCTCGGGTGAAATTACGATTGACCTGAATATCAAAGAAGAGATAATAAGTTATTATTGCGCAGTTGCATTAGAGGAGGCCAGTAATTACCGAGCTACTTACATATTCGCTCAACCATAAAGGAAAATGACGTCTCATTTCTTGTTCTAATGCTCTTCGTCTGTTCGGTAGGGTCTAACCAGCCACAACTCATCATTATATGTGCTGGAAAACAACGAATCAACCGCCGATTAGTACAATAATATTAGCTTATATTATTACATTGAGATGACGTAAACTCATCATCCTGAGTTACTTACCCCTCTAGCTTCTCCACTTCATCCTCGTCGCAATTGAGTAATACATACAACTGAGCAGCCCTTAGCTCTTCGTCATTCAAATATCTCTTCTTTATTTTCCCCGAAGGCTTTTCGGACGCATTGAATACTTTCAGTATTCCATCATTAAATTCTTGATATTCGTCGTCGTTTCTCGGAGCCTTAGTTCTATTCGTAGCAATATGAGGTTTGAAATAGGAGGAGCAAAAATTTGTAATCTCCTCGAGAATATAGGTTTCACAAATAGAACCCTCGACCCGAGCCTTATTTTTCATCTTTCTTTTTAGGTGATTCAAATATCGCTCGAACAGGTACATCCATCGATATTCGACGGGTCCACCAACACGTGCCTCGTACGAAAGATGAATCAGCAAATGCTCCATAGAGTCGAAGAATCCAGGAGGGAACACCCTCTCTAGCTTGCACAGTGTTACCACAATGTCCCTCTCTTGCTTTTCTAGACGATCAACGAGCAATTTCTTAGAACAAAGGTCCCTGAAGAATATGCTAAGCTCGTCAATGGATCCCAAACTGCATGCGGTAAGAATTCTCAAATGCAATCAGAATTAATCGCTCCATGAATACGTGACAATCATGGCTCTTCATACCTGTCAGTTTGTTCTCCTTGAGGTCGACGCGTCTTCTCAAGTTCGAAACGTAACCATCTGGAAATTTTAGACCTTGAATCCACCCACAAAGCCTCACTTTATCCTCCTTCTCCAGTGAGAAAATTGCCTTAGGCTGCTTCAACTTTCCAATCCCATCCTCTATCAAATGCAATGCAGGACGTCTACATATTTCTTCCAAGTCCAATCTAGCCTTTGGATTGTCTTTCGTCTTCCCCTTTACGTCCATTATAGTATTAATTATGTTGTCAAACACATTCTTCTCGATATGCATGATATCAAGGTTATGTCTAATCAGATTGGTGCTCCAATATGGAAGATCCCAGAATATACTCCTCTTAGTCCAGTTATGAGTGCGACCAAATCCGTCACACTTGTAGCCCGTAGCAGGTTGCTCAATAGCTCTTGGTAAATCTTTTACCTCTTCCTATATCGTGTATCCGGGTCACCTTGGTGGGCGATTAGCCTTCTCCACAACGCCAGCATGAAAAGCATTCATGTTCCTCCGGTACGGATGATCCTTCGGCAGGAATTGTCGATGACAATCGAAGAAGCACGGTTTGCCTCCGTGTTTCAAACGGAAAGCCTTAGTGCTATCCATGCAATACGGACATGAAAGACGACCATGCCTGCTCCATCCAGATAACATTCTTTAGGCCGAAAAGTCGTTGATGGTCACATAAGTGCTGTCCGTATCTATAAATTTTGTTTTCTAGATACAACGTACGTGTTGGAACCTACTTCCCACAGCTGATTCAACTCACCAATCAACGGCTGTAAATACACATCGATGTTCCTTTTCGGATTGTTCAGACCTGGGATAATAACGGTGAGGAACATATACGGAGTCTTCATGCACATCCAATGCAGTAGATTGTACGGGGGTGACGATCACAGGACAACATGAATACTGGGATCCTGAAAGTCCGAATGGGGTAAAACCGTCGGAGTAGAGACCCAATCTGACATTACGCGGATCAGAAGCAAAATCTGGATACTCTCGATCAAAGTGCTTCCATGCTTCTCCATTATATGGGTGATCCAACACTCCTTCGGTATGTTCCCGCTTATGCCAACTCATGTTTTCTGCAGTTTCCTTCACCACAAACAACCGCTGCAACCGCGGCGTCAACGGCAAGTAGTGCATCGAAGAGGTAGGCTTCCTGGCACCGACAGACTTTCCTCTACCACATGCCTTGTAGCGATCGACACCACAAAATCTGCAGGCGTCTTCATCCTTGTCGTCTTTGTAGTACAATATGCACCCGTTGCGATAGGCATCGATTATTTTCGTATCCCATCCAGAGCGATCTAACCATCCTCTTAGACCGGTAGAAGTCTTTAGGCAACTTCGCACCCTCAGGCAATATTTCTATAAGCAAATCCATAAGACGGTTGTAGCAATCTTGCGACATGTTAAAATTGGACTTGATGCTCAACAATCTTGTCACCACGTCCAACGGTGAATGATCCTCACAACCAGGACATAATGGAGTCCTTGCGTTCTCCAGCAACTCCATGAACTGTGCAGCATCGGGATATAACGGAGTCTTCATGCACGTCAAAAACCATGTTTGCCAACGCATCGTCGTAAGGAGCGTTGTTGTGGACATCCACATAAGGCTCGTACTCCGATGCTAAAGACACAAGTTCTCCGTGCTCGCTCTACTTATAGTAATTCGGCATGAAACCCTTCGAGTATAAATGATACGTGACATCCACTTCTCGATAATATTTCAAGTTGCGACATCTCATACACGGATACTTAATTTTGGTTCCGTCCATGTACTGAGGGAACGCCTTGGCAAACTGCAGGAACTGGTGTACACCCTCTATGAATTCATCCCGCACATGTTTTACTTAACAAAAATGCCTTGAGAATTAGCTTTTTGAAAATAAAACGAGAAAAAGTACAAGAAGTACAAATTTGATTCTGGAAAAGTATTGATGTAGAAGTCTGATCTGTAAATGATCACTTTGTTCCTTGGACCATATGATGATGATGAAGATCACTACATGAAGATGAACAACTTGGAAGAACTAAGTCACCAGAAAGGTATCGACGCACTTGGGCACTGATGGTGAGGCCGAATGCTTTTCTCCTTTGCTTCACTCTGTTCTGGAAGAAAGGTTGAAGAAGAATGCTCTAGAGAATCAAAAATCTCTGAGTTCTAATCTCTCTGTCTTCTCTCCTGTCTCTCTGTGTGTGTTATATGAGAAAATAGGTCTATTTATAGACTTGGGCTCTTGTGCGTAAAAACTCAGCAAAAGTTCCATCTTTACGCTAACAACTGCCACCCACGACCGAAGTCATCCTCTGTATATGTTGACACGTGTCCCATCATTTCAGTAAGAATAGGATACACGTACACATGTTCTTCGAGATGTGTGGCATGAAAGCCATGTAGATAGACCACGTTCTCAACTGATGAAGAATAATAGGGCGTAAAACAACCCCAATATACTCTGTGCGTAAAGCAGTAGACTAGGCGTAAAATAGCTCTGTTATAGATTTCCCGCGTAAAGTGGTTATTAAATAACCTTGAGCGTAAAGTAGCCCAAATAGACTTTACGCACACGTCGACTTTCGAGCGTAAAATCTCATATAATCTCCGTACGTAAAAGTAACCATAATGTGAGCGTAAAGTAGCTCAGTCCACATACTAAACGACAACATTGGTCTCTGTGGTATATGCCATCATCAATATCTTTTTGTCAGACTTTGCATTAAATGCGAGACTTTGACAGCTTTGTCCAGCATAAAAGGAGGGTTAGCCTATCTATAGGCGTAAAACCATTGTCTTGACCCTGGCTGCTTTAGGCGTAAAAGCGATTTGCCTTGTCTTAGGCGTAAAGTATTTAACCTCCCTACGGCGTAAAGTAGATCAATTTGAGTAGACTGATCTATCACTTTGACTCATTCTGTGAAGCACTTTTTACTCTCCTACAAGACCCCCTTCAAAGTTTTCGAATGTCTTCATAATTCGAAACACTTTGAACAGCAGCGTAAAAGTTGAGATTTGACCAGTCAGCGTAAAATTCGGGATACGCAACAGTTATCCGCGTAAAAGCGGGGATATCCAACTGTCGACGTAAAATCTGGAATTTAAACCGATTTGAAATTTCCCTATAAATAGGGTTCTTCGGAGAGAGAAAACACTTTTACTCATCTTTTTGCAATCTCGAATTCCTTTGCCATGTCTTTCTTCGAAACCCTCACTTTGATCCAATGGCTCCCAAGAAATCATCCGCCGCTAGCAACAAGGGAAAGAAACCAGCCGTCGATTCGTCATCGGCCGACCATGCAAAAACTCCCATTCCGCCGTCAACACCACACCGACAACCCAACCCGGCCGTAGCTCCACCTATGATGGGTAAAACCCTATTCTTTGACTGGAAAAACCCGTCGAGGAAGGAAAAGATAACCCAAACCTTCAGTTTTTTACGTCCATGTTATACGTGTTAGCGTAAAAACTGAAATGACAATATACGTCCACGTTGTACGTGTTAGCGTAAAAGATAAAAAGAGTATGCCCACGTTATACGTGTCAGCATAAAATTTGGATTACGCCCACAATTAATGTGCTAGCGTAAGACTTAACTACGCTCATGTTCATACATGCCAGCGTAAAAAGTTATATTACGCTCACGTTAACATGTGGTAGCGTAAAATTCATCAATCACTGAGAGACTTTGTAAAACAAAGACTTCATAAACCTTTATCCACTTTTAGTTAGCGTAAAAGTCATAAAACTTTCAAACTAATTTGATCTCTTTTGTCCTTTTGTCAGTGGATTTTGCAGTTCACCCTCTCGCAGAAGTTTTCGGCTCGTCAGTTGGCATGGTGGGTTCGAACTATCTGGAAGATTTATCTCATGTCCAATTTCCTCAATCGAACCCTGAATACCCAGTAGAGATAGCACAACTGATAGCAGCTCAAGGGGATAGGATGTTGCTATCCATGATAGACGGAGAAGTACTGATGTCACTAGATAATCAACAATTCCTGAAGCCAGCTTTCTTATTTGGAGATGCGATAGATTACAAATCACAGACTCATCCCAAAAAAGAGGCTTGGGTATTTAGATCTGGAGAAAGGGTAATGTATCTCCCTGACATGGACAGGGATTACCCTATATCTGTATTCGTCCATGCTAGCTATTACCGTCAATTGATGTGGAATTTGACTCCCAGTAGCTATGGTAGACCGGGCAGAATCATTTTTAGAAGGGAGAAAGCGAATGACATGGGTTATCATGTTAGCACCCCTTGTGGTGGTGTTATTCTATTTTTCGGACTAATGCCTAGATTTACACCGAGCGAGGATTCATCTCTCATCCAGCCGGTCCAGGTTCCCATGTTCATAAATAGATTCATAAGGAAAGGTGTCTTATATCCTCAGACCAACCCTAGGCTGACAGGGTGGCTGACCCCTTATAGTGGTAACTGGATCCAGATCAGCAACTGGGTCATGAAATACTTTAAAACAGAATTGGACGACATCGGTTTGTATGAAGCAGTAGCATCTACTAGTTATGGCATTTCGCCGAATGGCAATCTGTTCTTGGCTTTATTGGAATTGTATATGAGTTCGACGGGAACTTTTGCAACTCCGCATGGTGAGATGGGTCTGGCCCTACATGAGATGCAGTTTATCTCGAAGCTACCAATGGGCGAGTTCCCCAATGAAGAATATATTCCCTCCAATCGGGAATTGGCAGAAATTCGGGAGAAGAATCCCGAACTGGTACAAGTTTACGAAGAACTCATGTGCCATTATCTGATTTGTACCAGCATGTATGAAACCGGATCACATTTGGCATACATTACAAAATGGACAACTTATCTAATTTATCATGAAAATAGAGTGTCTAGGACAGAGAAGAACAGGTTCCGAGAAGACAAGACTAAGGTCATCAAGCCTTGCTCTATAATTCCTGCAGATTTAATTCAGGAATTGATGGTGTCGCAGAAAGCTCGCGACCGATATCTGTCTACCAAAACTGGATACATCCCTGCGGGGACTGAAGCTTTAAGCTACCTGAGGCAGGGTAGTCAAAAGATGTCGAAGAAGGCCTTGTTGGCAGGCTTCTTATCCTTATGGCTGCGCAGATGGGTCGTGCCAGGGATCAGCACTGTAGACCGGATTCACCGCAACATATTGTGGCCAGCGGTCCGTCTGGTATTCAAGAACAGAATTAACCTATTGTCGGCAATGGTATGCCGAATAAATGCAGGTCTACGGATTTCTGGTGAAGAGCTAATCAATAATGCTCCTCACAATTTTTCAAGGGTAGAGTTACCATTCACCTATGTGATAGGTTGGTTACTACACCATAATTGTAATTTGTTGCCACCAGGCCCTGAGGATGAAGCTAGGATTTTTCTTCAAAAATTTAGCAAATCCATGTGGAGAACTACAACGTTGGCAGATACCCGAGCAGCATTAAATTATTCGCATGGCTGGAATTTCTTCTACACCAGACCACCAGTTTCGACTGACTGCCTCGGTGTGCAATTTGAAGATAGAGCAGATAAATCGGCCTTATTGCCGAGATCTGTCTACCGATGGTTAGTGTACATCAGACCCTCTCATCTGATGTACAGTAATGAAGATAACTGTGCATTCGAGCCTTATCTGCCAAGTAGGTTCGCTCGTCAGTTTGGATATGACCAACTTCATGTTGGCAATCCTTCCACTAGCTTCTATCATTATGGGAAGCTGATCGACGGTGCACGAGCATGGAGATATTTCGGAGCTGTATGTACTGGCGCTAGATTCACCATATCTACAGCCACTAGTACAAATGAGCTATGCATACTTCATTCATATGCTCATTTCTATACATCTATCTGCTCTTTTGAAGATGGTTATAGTATGCAAGGAAGTCTTCGGTGGGCTCAAGAAGGAAATGTCGAAGAACCTATCAGGACAAACCCAGATATACCAGACAATACTGCCACTATAGATGAGTTTCTGGCAGTAATTCCTAGGGGAGCTGGGGAGGTAGCCGCGGGACCAATAATTATTGGAAAGACCCGCAAACGAAATCAGAACACAGCTACTATTTCTCCGGTAAAGTCTCTAGAGAAGAAAAAAAATCTACCACCAAAGGGCCTTCCAAACCAAGGGCCCACACTCCAGAAGATGACACTTTGATTGAAGAGGATCATCTTGTCGGTTCTTCCTCAGTCCATCCAGGAGAAGGATCTTCAGCCCCTCCACCAATAGTTGGATCAGGAGCTGTAACACTTTTGTCTCCTGGACGTCTTAGCACCTCACTCTATTTATCTTTGCCAACCAAGGCATAAGTTACGGAGGGTGCTACTACTGTATCCATCGCTGATCAAGACCGCATCCCATCAGACGAACCGGCTCTTGACTTCGAGGATGATGACTAGGATGGTGATTATGATACATATCTTGAAAAAAATACACATATTCCAAGTATTACACAAAACCTATACGAAATTATATATCATGATTTTGTATATTAACTTATTTTGTTCGTTTTTTGCAGATATCATAATTGCACCAAAGCCTATGGCTCCTCCTCCTCAAGAAGAAGATATTTATGAGGAAAATGAGGATTCTACTGATGAGACTTCTTCTTCTAGCGAAGAGGGTGCAGATGAAGAGGGAGGACAACAACCCACGATGGAGCATCAAAAAGTACATCCTGAACTATCCTCTCATGTTGAAGATCAGCACCAGAAAGAGGCTGTAATAGACCTCACTGCAGGTGATGATGAACCTGCTGGAGGAGAACCGGTCTTAAATAAAGAATAAGCTATAGAAGATTTTAATACAACTGAAGCAGTAGAAAATCTTGCGGAGCCGACAGTTGAAGAAGGTGCTGAACCCAGGGAAGTAATAGCATCTTCTACTGTAGCTGCTGATTCAATATCAGTTTTTGAGAAGTTGATACCGGAACCTGAACCAGCTCCTGTAATTGTCACCACATCCACCGATATCACCGTCGTCGGAACTCCAGAATCGGCTGGAGTAACAGATATTGAAGACATTGCTCTCAAAGTTCTTAGGAGCCAAATAACAGCAGTGACAACAACAGCTCCACCTCCGTCTGTTGTTACACCAATGGTAGCTATAGGTGTTGGAGATACAATCCCTGAAGCTCTTAGGGATAACTTGGCCATGGCAATAGTAACAGCAACAACTTCGTCTCATCCTGCTGTCGTGCCAACCACATCTGCTCCCGATCTCCAAAGAAGAGATTTATTAGATATTGCCGCCACACCAAGCTCCAGCGTAGAAATGAATCTCCTGGTTGAGATTCATACTGAAACTTTTTATAAAACTCTTGCAACTCTGATAAAGATGGTACTGAATAAGGGTCTCAGTTATGAGATTTTGAAGACGGCAATGGCTCTGACTATCAAGAATGTTGCCATGTTCAATGATGTTAAGAGAGCTGCAACATTAGAGAAAATTATGGAGGACCTTGAGCAGCCGATTGGAGAATTTCTTAGGCTATCAAATGAGACTGTTGAAAGCCTCATTCAGGAGGAGTGTGATGCCTTAACGGCTGATTATCTTGCTCGAGAGACTACGTATAATGCAGCTCTCCATGAACACAGTCTAAAGGTTGCTAAAGAGAAAGCCTTTTTGGCTGGCATAAAACCTGCCCTGCATGGTCACAGAGTGGCTTATGATGCTTTAAACATAGATATTCAGAGCAAGAATGAGAAAATCCGTGAAGTCAAGGCAGAGCTAGCTCGCTTGAAGGCTGAAAGGAAAAAGATGATCAATGCTCGAAATCTACATCTCACCCAAAGCTCAATTTTAGAAGAACAAGCTTTTGGGGCTAAATCGACTATCAGAACCCTTGATGAAGCCAAGGACAATCTGATATTCACTTTCGCTAAACATTCTTGTATTTGCACCCTTGAAGCTCGACGTGCTGAGGCTACCAAGAAGGTTATGAGTTCTCGTGGCAAGCGGCTAGAAGAATTAAAGAAGTTGCTTCAAGATGTTTCCATTCCACCTTAAGAGAGTATTTTGTCATCTTTTGTCTTATTCATTTTGTAGTGTTTCCACCAAAAATGAATGAAAGATTTGTTTTGTGATCCTATCGTTTATTTGGAATTTAAACAATAGGTATGAAATAGAAAACACTTATCAGAGGTAATATGGACGTGACAAGTCTTTTAAACTCAACGTATTATATCTATCCAGAGGTAATATGGACATGATAGATAATGAAATCGCATTTTCTGTTTTTAGAGCATAATACTATCAGAGGTAACATGAACATGATAGCATGTATGAACTCAAAAAAAAGTAGATTAGTATCTATGCAGAGGTCAAATAGACATGATAGATAAGAAACATCAGCAAATTTATTATTTATTCAGAGGTTATAAGAACGTGATAAATAATAAATTCAGCTTTCTATACCAATTGATAAGATGGAAGATAAAAATTTCTCTCAAAAGAGATGAGTAATCAGCTTAACCAAACTGTCACTCCCCGTTCCCAGAATGCGTATTTTTATACATGTACAACTCATGTATATTTATTTAGTATTTATCATGTATTATCCTGTAATTAAATTTCTTTAATTTCATGTTAATTAATTATCTGCATTTTATTTTCTGCTTTAGTCTTGCTTGTGGTTCGGGTTCATGGAGGGTTATTCGGGTTCATGGTTGTTCAACCCGACCCAAACCCCCACCTACCACCACCCTTCCTATTTAAAGCTTCCATCTCCTTCTCTCTCCTCATAACTCTCCTTCTCCATTACTTCTTCTTCCTCCTCATCACTCTCTCCACCAACAACAGCAGGCAAGTACATCTTGCTTCTTGCTTGGAGAACCATTTTTTATGGTTCATTATTCTTCCTCTCATGATCCTGAGAGAGTTTACTACTTAGCATTTTTGATTTCTTTGGCTTGTTTCTCCCAGATCTAAGTTGTTGTATTTTCAGTTGTCTTTGGGTTTTGATCTCCCAACCTAGCGTGCTTTTCGGGATAGATGGTTCATGTTGTAGAGCTTCTCCTTCTACACCATTCTGAACCATGGAACTTCATTTCTGGCTGGAACGAAGGTTCAGTCACGCTCATGTTCTTACATGCCAGCGTGAATTTTGAGTCACGCTCACGTCTTTACGTGTTGGCGTGAATTTTCAGTCACGCTCATGTTCTTACATGTTAGCGTAAATTTTTAGTCACGCTCATGTTCTTACATGTTAGCGTAAATTTTTAGTCACGCTCATGTTCTTACGTGTTAGCGTGAATTTTAGTCACGCTCATGTTCTTATATGCCAGCATGAATTTTGAGTCACGCACACGTTCTTACGTGCGTGCGTAAATTTTTAGTCACGCTCACGTCTTAACGAGCGTGCGTGAATTTTTAGTTACACACACGTCCTTGCGTGCGTGCGTGAATTTCTTCTCACTTTCCACGCTCACTTTTCACGCTCACGCTGTGCGTGCGTGAATTTCTCTTCACGCTCACGCTGTGCGTGCCAACGTGAACCACTTTTCACGCTCACTCCTACTAGACTTGTTGGCGTGACTTTTTGGCCTTAGCCTAGACTTGTTGGCGTGACTTCCTGACCTAGGTGTTTTTATTTGTTCTATAATTTATTCATCTAATGGTGGCATGATAGTTCTCCTATTATATCCTTATGCTTTTTGCATGAACTCAAAATTCTTAGCATGTTAATGTTTTTGATACATATGGCTGTGTAGAACATGCCTTGTGTCTTGATTGGTTTATGGATACCCAGTAAGACTGGAACTTAACCTTGAGGATTATAGACTCGACCCCATTTAATACTAATTGACTTTTATGCCTTGTCACCATTTATAATAATGGTTATCTTGACTAAAATTGATCATGCGTTCCTAGTTGGAACTAAGAGACTGGCTAGTCGTCTTATTGAATTGAATCAATGAGACACGTTCATGTAATGAACTATTGTACTCGATTAGTCGATCCCGAATATTGGCATACAGGCACATGCAGGCTTCAAATTATTTATTTATTTATTTAGTTATTTATTTATCTTACAAAAACAGCATGTGTACTTTATAGTCAAGGCATAATTACTCCGTGGCTAGATTTGATTGTTGCATTACGCTATGTAAGACCTACAACCTAGCCGCACGGGTATCGTTGTAGAGTTGTGCATATCGTACCCCGTACGAAAGTACTCATTTGAATGACCATGATCCACGGCATGGGATTTCACTCAACGTAGAGACTATTAAGTTAAATAAAATAATGATGGCATGGAGAGAATGGATTCCCGAGTTCTTACATAGCAGCCCTCTTGGGACTAGTAGTGCCCGACAGGCCGGCTGGTTCCCACAGATACTGTAAATCTGTCACGTGGGCAGGGAACGGTATCTGCTTATATTATTAAATTGTACATGGTATATTAACGGCGGGCGTCCCGCTGGGACTCGTCTAATTACATAATTGGCACAATTGATTGACTGGATAGACTAGCCTTGCTCGCACATAGTAAGAATTGAGGAATCCCTATTTGCATAATTCCAGGATAACTTTGGACTCACAATAGCAAGCCGTCGGAGTTGATTGGCCGTTCAAGATGATTTGTTTGTGTATTGTACCTACTCTGTTACCTAACTGAGATGATCAGAACGTCAGGACATGACGGGCCAACTTCTGTCCTTGTTTGGTTGGGAGGTTGGTTCAAAGTGTCGTGATGTTATGTGAATCCTAGTAGGAAGCAGAGATCTATTATTATATTCTCTTACTTACTGGTTTAATCCTTCATATCGTCCTTTCTTGTGGTACTTGCTATTAGAGGTCTAACCTCTCTGGTTTTGCATGACCAGATTTACAGCCGGTCCCCGAGGATCTAGCTTACTTCTACCTCCAAGATGGTCAATACTAGGGGAATGATCGCAGGAGGACTCGAGTGGGTTCCTTACTTCATCGCTCGTTTTGTTGTTTACTTCATACTTAGCCGTTTGGCACCGACATGTTAGTCAGATTGTCTTGCACTTACTTTTATATAATTGTAATTAAGTCATACTGCAGCTGATAATAATTGTGTATATGTTACTATACCATCTGGCTATGTTTTGTAAAGCCAGATCTCCAGAACATTTTGACTGAGCATTTGGGACGCCTTACTGCTTTATCTTACATGTTCTCTATTTTTGCTTCTTGTTTGAATGATTGAGACAATAGATGTGAAGTGACCATAGTAAGACTTTCATGTAGTATGCACCCCTCGTCTGGTTAGACAGCATTGATCGTATTATACGGTATTCATCTACCCGTAATACGTAGCTGGCTGAGTCATTCCCCCGCTCTCCAGTATTCTGGTTCTGGGGCGTGACACAAACTTTGGTAGCTGGGGATTAAGAAGACAGACATTATGAGCATATATGTCAAATATCGATAAAAGAAGTGGATGACCCAACCTATTTTATGGGAGAGGAAAGGAGGTCAACTCAAGAATAAATTCTAATGGAAAGTTGAAGATACACGTTCGAATTCATCATATGAAGAACGAGATATATCCGATTCGTTGAATTGGTTTTCTTCTGAATCAGATGATTGTGAGGAATTAGAAAGGAATTCTTCTCGTATATCGTCATTAAACATATGGGACGGATCATATCCCAATCCATGACGAGTCTTCTGGTAAAACGGATCACCACATAACGGGAGTCGTCTACCTTTGCCCTGATTGAGACCTTGCATAGTCTTCAAGTCATATCCCATATTCTGAATAATCTTGATGGATTATTGACTATATTTGTCAATTCGGATTCTTCCTTTATCTTTATCTTTCAGATCGTCTGTCTGAGCAACAGGTATATTTCTAGCCAAGCCAAAACAATTTGGTGCTTGTTTTTCTTATCAGACGGAACCACGAAATAAGACTCTTTATGACGTCTATAAGTTACACAAGCTTGTGATTGGGCAACTACCGGAAGTAGATAAGGAGAAGATGTTAAGAACTTTTGAGCATAAGGTCCAACATCAACCTGAAGAGGGAAGGAATTTTCTTTATAGTTGATGTATAAAGTTTCTTCTGTTCTATGTCGCCTTTAGATTGATGACTTTGATTATCAGAAGATAAAGTCATTCTCTCAATAAACTTGGCAGCCATATACTCGAAAAGAAATCTTCATTGATATCAAAAGTACAGAATGATCAATATTTACATCATTTACGATTTGACTACTACGCTTCGATTAATCATCAGTGGACCATTATCCGTCTTCTGCGTAGATTTGCCAAGATTGACAATCAATGGTGGTTCTGGATCATTCGTACAAGAAGTACGCCCTTTGAACTTAATCAAAAAAGGTTGAACTTGGCTCTTAGTAGGAACATTTACTGATTCCTCAGATGAAGCTTGAGTTCTTCCTTTAACCTTGATTACCAAAGGTTGATCATTGACAGATTGGGATTGGATTCGTCCCTTGACCATGATCTTCAAAGGTTTTCTTCTGGCAGATTTTTATTAATAGACTGATCTTCAATAAAAGATTGATCTTCAGCTATGTCTGATATCTCTTTCACATGTTCTTGTTTATAAAGCCTTGAATCAGAAAAATAGGCTTCGACACCCTTGAAGGGATTGATATCAGCAAATTCAGTCTTTACAACTCTTGAATCTACATACTTGAAGCATTGGTGGAGAGTTGAAGGCACAATGTTGTGTTCATGAATCCACGGTCTTCCAAGAAGAATATTGTAGGATACATCTGAGTTGATAACATAGAAGGTTACCATAGTTCACAGATCGCCAATCTGAATCTTCAGACGAATCTTTCCAGTGGTTTACTTTGCCAGAGTTAAAACCAACTATCGTAGTACTAGTGTAAGTCAGGTCACTAGTAGGAATCCTCAGGGGTCTTAGCATACTTTGAAGGATTATGCTAATTGACGACCCAGGATCGATGTAAATCCTGTCAATTTCAGTAGATCCAATATACCCAGTATAGCACAGAGGTCTGTCATGTTTGTTATGCTTCAACAGCATATCTTCTTGTGTAAAGGTGATATTGGGAATTGCTTCCATCACACTATGACATTGCGGACACGACACTGGAGTATTATCAGGACTCTTGAGTTGAGCCAAGCATGAATCTGCTTGAAGTAGAGCTTCACTCAAAGTCTCATGCTTTCTCTAGAAAGACGAAGCAGCAAATATGGATAGTCTAGCTGGAGTATAGCTAACTGAGCTAGAATATCAAACTTGTAAGGTTTCATCACCACCCCTGACTGGAAGCAGACTTCAATGGAACGTCAAAACGTACTGCTTTCTGTTTCCCTTTTCAACCACCGAAGGTTTACAGAAACAGGAGAAGGTTGAGCTGGTAGTGTTTCCACACATCTTCTGCTTCTTTGGAAGATCCTCATAATCTTTGTGGTATTCCTTCCCGATCTTGTACCAGTAAAAGTTTCTTCTTCAGGCTCAAGAGAAGGAAGTACCATATTACAGGATTTAGTCTTCCTCCCTTTAGCCTTTTTCTTGTAAGGTTTGTTGTGAGAAATTTCAGAACCCAATCCAACAGTGGATTTTTATTTTGAATTTGTAAAGGAAGTCGTATTCCTTTATCATAATTCAAACCTTCTGCCTTCTGAAAGTCATAACCCATTTTCTTATGAGAAGGACAGATTGCTACTGTATAGATGAATGGGCAGCAGACTTTTAACAAATGGTTCCACAGAGGAAGAAGAAGAGATCTCTGTATCCACAGAAATGAGGAATAGATGTCTCTGTAACTACAGGAGGAGAAGGATTCGGGATACGAGGAAAAATCCCTGTAGGAGCTTTTTCGTAAGCAGCGAAGACTTGTTGTGCCCGGTATAAAGGGAACTATTCATAGCTAACCACTGCTGATGAGTAAGCTTAAGTTTGGTAGGAGGAGCTAGACTTGGAGGATATGTTCAATTCAATCCTCTAGTCTATCTTCCAAAGGAGTGCCATCCCATAGATAATCTGAATCGTCGGGATCTGGAATAACATGAGAAATCATGTTACAGGTTTTGACTTTCTTGCCTTTCTTGGATTTTGAAGTTTTACTTTTATTTTCCAATTCAGGTACTAAGTCAGGATGTACCCACATAATTTCACTATTTTTTAAGGTAAGAGGCAGCAATCCTTCATTTTCTTCTCTCTAGGAGGCAGGATATTCACAATCTTCATTGTCGCCTTCGGGATTGGGATGATTCCATCTGCTACTTGCTGTGGAGAAAAATCCCCGAATTGAAGAGAAACCATATTGGTTGTAACCGTATGGTCGTCATTAGTTAAGGCGATAGCACCACCATTTATCAGCTCTTGGATTTTCTTCTTCAGGACATAGCAAGTACTGGTAGGATGATTAATGTATCTATGATAGATACAATATTTGGGATTGTCAGTCAGATTCACCTCATTAGGCCTCTTTGGCTCTGGAATCTGAAGTTTGCCACTCTTCACCAGACATTGAAATATCCTGGGATATCACTCTCATCAAAAGAGTATTCTTTCTTTGGCCTGAAGATTCCTGACTATTCGGCGTCATTTTATTCTTGGAAAGATTAACCATGAGGGTATCTTTTCTTTCATATTACGATTATCGGGGTTATTACCAGATTACTTTTCTTTTCTCTATCATCTGAGGCGAAAATCATCCCATGTTCACGAGCCAACCTACCATTGGTCTCGGCAGAAATTGCTGCTATGATGAACGAAGCCCAATCTGTGAATTGAGAACCCGTAAAAACAGCAATAGATGGTCGCAGATTCATCTTGCATGTATCAATGAGTGCTGAATCTGGCATGCCAGGAGGCATCTTTAAAGTAGCTTGTCGAAAGCATTCGATGAATGTCCGAGTATCTTCTTTCTCCTTTTGTTTGATTTCTATTAAGGAGGACATGTTCATGTCCATACCTCCTTTATAGAAGCGGGAGAGAAACATTGCCTTAAATTCGTCGAAAAAAATGCAATTATCGGGTAAACTTTGATACCAATCATAAGCCGAACCCGTCAAGCAACCAATGAACACTCGAGTGAGAAAAGCATCATTTTTCTAGATGTACAGTCATAATATCAAAATAATTGATATACTGACTAGGAGAAGCCCTCCCATCAAACAATACCATGGATTGTGGCTTGAATTTTGGTAGAAAGGGTACATCATTCCAATGAGGAGGATAAGGTTGCTTAATCCCTAACCTCTGGAGTTGATCCTTGTGGCTCAAGAATTCAAACTGTGCTTTGAGTTCACGCACTGCTTGAATGGCCTCACTAGTTTACGGAAGCACACTTGATTGAATAGTTGTTGGATGTACCGTAATCCCCACCGGAGATGGAACATCTTCTAGAATAATAGGATCTGAAGATGCAGAATTTTGATTAACAGCAGGCTACTGAACATTCAAAGGTATATCAGCCCCTTGACTATCTTGAGTTTGTGCCGCTACTGGTACTGGTGTTATTACTGTCGGCTGAGCAGTTTGCTGATTCAATATTATCTGATGCATGTTTTGCACCATGTTAAGCATGTCTTTCAGTGATTGCTCAACGGCAGTGAGACGCTGTTCTGTATTAACAGATGAGGTCTCTGGTCCATCTCCAACAACGTAGGATTCAACCTCTAAAGATATAGAAGGATCAGTATAGAAGTATGAATCGACACTGTCAGTCTCGGACTCAAAAGATTGAGTACCCCAGCTTCTGAATCAGAAGTCTGTATTTGTCTTTGTCTTCTTGATCGAGTGTTCTGATATACTTCCTCAAAAGAATCAAGAATCTGTTGAACTGTTGCTACCTGGGGTTTGGGACGTATTTCGTCTTGGACGTCGTCCTCTGTTAGTATGAGATGCCATGTTCACTGACACATACGACAACTCATGTTTCTTGGTCTTCAGTTTGTTGTTGAGACACATTAAAACAATCGATCAAAAACTGACCATTTTGAAGCCGAACAACAACAATTGATTACAACCTGGTGATAATCACAATATGTTTTTCTTGGGGAAATATTACCGAAGATTGTCTATTCTTACGCTTTTGTATTAGCAATTCACGTAAGTCAGAAGGAGTGGAAGGAGTAGTCTTCTTTATTACATTTGGGGTAAAAAAATGTTTAGTCCCCTGTGTATAAAGAAGATTATGGCTGCATTTGCAGAACCAAATTGTATATTTTACTCGTTTGGAGTTGTGTGCGTAAATCTTGAGATTTTTTAGCACGAAGGACTCTATTTTCATTGCGTATAATTTGTAGATTTGGTACTTTGCGTAGAGCAGTATAAGAAGGCTGTTGGTGTAGAACTGAAGCTTTACCAACAACATTTTTACGCTGCATATTTAGGCACATTCATATTAGATGTAAAAACATCATTGCGAATTTTATCTACACTGTCAAAGACAGGAGATTTACCTTTACACGTAGAGCGTAAAATTGGTTATCTATCACGCCACAAACGGGAGATTTTGTTTTACGCGCGATGAGCATAATTTATTTGAGCCTACCACGTCACCGACGGAGACTGATTCTTACACCCAGAAGCACAATCGTTAGAGTCTGCCCTATTACAAATGGGAGACTCATCTTTATGTACTGAGCGTAAAAGTTGGTTTTTACCCACTGAGCGTAAAACCTGGTTCTTACGCAGTGGGCGTGAAACCTGATTATCTTCACACCGTTACAAATGGGAGATAAATCGTCACACTTTGAGTGCAACTTTGAAGTAAGGACTGCCTCGTTACGAACGGAAGCCCCTACGACAGGAGTGGGAAGAATTCCCTTGCCACTAGCAGCAACAGAGAGATCAGAAGCTATTTTGGATTTAGGAATCCAAACTTTTCGTGCATTGCGAGATTTTTGAACATTGGAGTAGCGTGAACCACCCCCAGTTCGGAGCATCCCTTCATAAGCAGTCTGGTCGAAGTGTACAACCAGAGTCTTCTTTGTCGATCCAATCGACACATCATCGTATTGAGTAATTGCCTCCTCGTCAGAGGAGAAGGTCGTCCCCAGCAGAGTCGCCATTTTGTTTCACTTAACAAAAATGCCTTGAGAATTGGCTTTTTGAAAATAAAACGAGAAAAAGTACAAGAAGTACAAATTTGATTATGAAAAGTATTACTGTAGAAGTCTGATCTGTAAATGATCATTTTGTTCCTTGGACCATACGATAATGATGAAGATCGCTGCTTGAAGATGAACAACTTGGAAGAACTATGTCACCAGAAAGGTATCGACGTACTTGGGCACTGATGGCGAGGCCGAATGCTTTCCTGCTTTGCTTCACTCTTTCTGGAAGAAAGGTTGAAGAAGAATGCTCTAGAGAATCAAAAATCTCTGAGTTCTAATCTCTCTGTCTTCTCTCCTGTCTCTCTGTGTGTGTTATATGAGAAAATAAGTCTATTTATAGACTTGGGCTCTTGTGCGTAAAAACTCAGCAAAAGTTCCATCTTTACGCTAACAACTGCCACCCACGACCGAAGTCATCCTCTGTATATGTTGACACGTATCCCATCATTTTAGTAAGAATAGGATACACGTACACACGTTCTTCGAGATGTGTGGCATGAAAGCCAAGTAGGCAGACCACGTTCTCAACTGATGAAGAAGAATAGGGCGTAAAACAATCCCAATGTACTCTGAGCGTAAAGCAGTGGACTAGGCGTAAAACAGCCCTGTCATAGATTTCCCGCGTAAAGTGGTTATTAAATAACCTTGACGTAAAGTAGCCCAAATAGACTTTACGCACACGTCGACTTTCGAGCGTAAAATCTCATATAATCTCCGTGCGTAAAAGAAACCATAATGTGAGCGTAAAGTAGCTCAGTCCACATACTAAACACAATATTGGTCTCTGTGGTATATGCCATCATCAATATCTTCATGTCAGACTTTGCATTAAATGCGAGACTTTGACAGCTTTGTCCAGCGTAAAAGGAGGGTTAGCCTATCTTTATGCGTAAAACCATTGTCTTGACCCTGGCTGCTTTAGGCGTAAAAGCGATTAGCCTTGTCTTGGGCGTAAAGTGTTTAACCTCCCTGCGGCGTAAAGTAGATCAATTTGAGTAGAATGATCTATCACTTTGACTCATTCTGTGAAGCACTTTTTACGCTCCTACAGCACACTGCACATGTCATCAGGATGAACGTTGTACATCCACGAACGATTCGCAGATAGTAATTCAGCTCCATATCCATTTGAGGATAATTCTGTAAGATAGATACATGCACATCGTTTAAACACTTGTAAAAGTAATCATGATACAACAAGTGGTAATAGATATGATGTATCCTATGTAGTTTCTTTCCTCTCTTTACTGTGAACCTTGGTTAACATTAATATTTTCACACTTCTCTAGGATGAGGTTGAGGTAGATATCCTATGATGCGGAATAATCGACTGAATGACCCGAATGAGAAGGAAGGAAGTAGGGAGGCTCACTCTATACACTCTAGGATTCACTTATTTCGTCGTTGATTTGACTTATTTTGGTAGTATGAAATGTCATCAATATCCGATACGGTACCGAAGACCTAAATATAGAATATTAATGCCAATTGGTGTTTTGGAATCATAAACATGATATACTAGGTCAATTCTAGGTCTCCAAGTCATTTCTAGGTCACACTAGGACACTGGGTCAATACCTTGCCAAACATGGTCAAACTAGGTCACACCTAGGTTTTTAGGGCCATACGTTGCCTTACAAGGTATTCTAGTCTATACTAGGCTAATACCCTATGTATTTGCCCTACCAATATCCTATTCACATAGGTAAAACCATTACTATGGCCTATTTACCTAATTACCTATACACTAGCCTCCTTAACTCTAGTAAAAACCAATACCCAAACTCAATACCCCATACACTACAACATAGGTATCTCCCATACCCATGTGTCAACCTATTACCTAAACCTATAGGCTTCATAAACCTATATATTACCTAGTCACTCTAGGTAAAGCCATTACCTATACTCATAGGTAAAACAATTCCTATCTTGAAGTTACCTATACTTGTTGTCCTAGTCCTCATCTATACACATTATCCTAAGGCCTCGTTTGGTTCACCGATTTAAGGAACTAGGAAAGGAAAGTTGTTCCTTTCCTTTGTTTGGTAACCACAAACTTGAGAATCAATTTCCTCACAAGGGGGAAAATTGGAGGGAATATGGTTCCACTCATGACCCATGGGATTCATTTTCCCTCCTCCTTTTCCAACATTTATTACAAAAGTAACCATGTGTTATTGGTTATTTTACCATTAATGCTTATTTTACCATTGTTATATTTTGCTTCCCTTTCCTACACTAACCAAACAACGGAAAGGAAATATGACAGGAATTCTACTTTCCGATTCCCATGGAAAATATAAAGGAAACATTTCCTTTCCGTGAACCAAACGAGGCCTAATAGTGTCAAAGTATCCACGTATTGTCAAAGTGTCAAAGTATCAAAGTGTCACAGTGTGTGTCAAAGTGTCCACTTGTGTCAAAGTGTCCATGTGTGTGTCAAAGGGTCGTGTCTGTGTCGTATCAAAAAAGGGAGATAGGGTTAGGGTTTACTGACACAGCGTTGGGTTGGGTCGGGGCTGGGGCTGGAGCAGCGGTGGAGGAGACTGGTCGGGTGGTCGTCGGAGGGAGTGAGTCGTCGGAGGAATGGGGTCGTCGGGCTGGGGGTCGCCGCGGGCAAGGGTAAGGGGAAGAGCAGGAGATTAGAAAATTTTGGATGAAAAAGATGAAAAATCGATCGGGCTAGAACCCTATATGAAATGTTTTAGCGACGTTAGTTAAAGACGTTGCTAACCTTACTATTTATTAAAACCTGGCGACGTCGTAAAAGTGGCGTCGCGAAACGTCGCTGAATAAAAAAACAGTACGTTTTGCGACTAGAATGCGACATCAGTTGTCCAAAACATAATTTGTGTCGCTAACTGTCGCTCAAACGTCGCTGATAGTGACGTTCAGCGACGTATATATAAAACTCGCTAAAAGCACAAAACTTAGCGATGTATTTATCTGGAGTCGCTAATTTCGTCGCCATTATGACTTATTTTGGTAGTGAAAATTCGGCCCAAGTTTGGCCCGAATTCGGCTAGAGTTCGGTTAGTGCCCTTGGATTTTAAACTTGGTCATCCTGCAGTTATGGATGCAACGGCTATCTGCCGAGATTCTCTCAATAATATTATGTCCAAATTCTGCCCAAATTTTGCCTGAATTCTGCCTTTGGAAAAACTATAAATAGAGAAGAATTATACCATTTCAACTCACTCATTCACTTTCTCATCTCTTCTCTCTAAGCTTAAATGTCTTCCAAAGTGCTCTAAAGCTTTGATTTTCAAATTCTAAGCTAGTTACAATCCTCTAGTCGATTTGCCAGTATGGTACGGTCTAGAAGTTTCAGAGTGATTGTAATCAGAGGTTTGATAGAAGAATGACACTTCACAATTGAAGTTGGTCGAGTACTTCAGATCAAAGCTCGTTTTTTAGAAGTTGCAAGGACTTCGTATAAAAACTTATGGTATTTTCCAATAGTGGATTCAATTGGAAGCTAGAGTTCCTCCGACTGGAATAGTCGTCACAAGAGAAAACCAGTATACATCGCCGTCTTAGCGTTTGCTTTCTGATCTCTACCTTTACATTTATTTACTTGTGATATATACTCTGTGATCTTATTGCTAATTTTTTAATTAGATAAATTCCGCTGCCTACTCTATCACCCTCTCTCTAGAGTATTGCGCTTTATGATTCGTTCCTATACATAAGCGACGCTAGGCCGAGATTAAAAATCGCTCAACTCTCTCTCTCTCTCTCTCTCTCTCTCTCTTCAAAATAAAAGGTGTGCCAAGCGGCTTACAATATAAATGATATATGGCGATGTTCCAATATATTACGTCCTATATATTGTGCTTCAGCTCCTTTACACGTTCAAGGGAATACTTTGCGCCTTAACACGTTCGAGGGAACTCCGCACCAGATGAGGTTCTCCCACAACCTGCTAGCAGTCTATGTGGATTTAGTAAATTACATGCACTGGTGGTTAGGCTAGCTTGCCCTCGCTATCATTACCAAATGCGTTCAATTTAGTTTCGTGCACCAACTATCAGTTGTTCCCTTTCTAATCTTGCTTTAGGATCAGTTTTATGGCATATAATGTAAAGCCTTTCTCGTGTTACCGATATCAAGTGTTGCATAGGAATAACATGTGCAACTTACCATACTAACCATGATCTTCCATGTCCAAGGTAAACCAAGTTAGCCAATATTTTATACATACTAATTTGATGAATTTGCATAAGAAATACGAGTGTCATAGGCGTGTTCCTTCCTCAGGTGAACA